>CM068757.1:3819626-4022170 GCA_035084275.1 Hydrolagus colliei
TGTAACTCAAGGTTAGTGTTAATTTGCTGGTTGTGTGTGTGTGTGTGTAACACCTGGGGAAGGGAGACACTGAAGGTTAAGGTGGCTTTCAAGCTCAGAAATATGGAGATTTGAGTGAACGCTGCGGTTTTGAGTGTCTGTGAGAGTCTGCTTGGTACTGTATTCCCCCAAAACTTTTATATATTTGAAAGGGAAGGGTTTGTGGATGGCGTTGTGGCGTGTTTTGTTGGGGTGGTGGTGGTGGGGGGGGGTGGGGGGGGGGGGGGGAATGGGGGTGTGTGTGATGGTTTGTTAACCCGGGTTTGATAACATTGAGAGGAGTGCTTGGGACAAGTTTTTACCAAGTTAGTGGAAGCCACAACAACAACCCCCCCACCCCCTCCCTCGTTATAACAGTACAATTTACCGTCGAGTTTAGAAAACTTTCATTTTGTATGTGTGTATATGTGTGTATGTGTGTATTTTCAAAGAGTTTAATGAGTTCCATTCAGAGCAAAGGGCTTTTCTCTCTCTCTCTCTCTCGCTCTCTCTCTCTCTCCCCCCCCCCCCCCCCACTCTTCTTGTTTTGAGAAGGCAGACAAGGCAGGATTGCAATTACTGTACAGCGAGCAATGTGCAAATAAGTCGAATCGATTCAATTGCCTGGTGAAGACGCCTTAAACACAGTCACATTGTAGTTGGTTACCCGACGACGGTGATGCTAATACTAATAACAAGGATGTGAAATTGGGTTCGACGTCTGCAACAATTATTCCAACACTTTTTTTTTGAAGTATCTGAGCAAAGGCGCCCACCCCTCCCCTCCCCTCTCCTCCCCCTTTTTTAATTTTAAAACCGAATACAACAGTGTCACCAGCTGGAGATGGGAGTGAATTACATAAAGCTGATCTGATTCGGGTCGGCGCTCCCCCAAAACCATTGAGTGTTTGCCTAGCAATAGCTAAGTAACGTGCCCGCAGCAAGTAAAGACAGATTAGAGGCTTATCTCTCCCTCTCTCTCGCTCTATCTCTGTCTTTTTTTTATTATTTTTTGTTTTTTTTTAATATATATATATACTCTCTCTAAATGAGAGAGCCACATTTTGGAAAATGTTGGTCTGTAGAGAAGAAACCTCTTCTATTCGGATCCGACGTGGGAAAAAGTGTCTCCCAATGTACCAGGATTTGGGCGATGCCTTTGGACCGAGGTATTTTGATTCACTTTCTTTGTTTTGTGGGGAGGAAACAAACCCCCCAAAAACGGGTCGAAAGGGAAGGGAAAATTGCGGCAGTGGCCGACAACCCCTGTCCATTTCAAGTGAACAGGTGGGAATTCAAATTGCGTCGAACTTGATGGGGATTTGGTCCATTCACTGTTAGCTTTGTTTAAAAAAAGAGGCCAGTTCGGTGGTAACTTCAAAAATAATCATATTAATATTGTAGATACTTGGTGTGTGTGTGTGTGTCTTTTGTTTCAAAAAGAGAAGGCTGAGCGTTAAGAAAGATTATTTCTCTCTAACGATTATTCTAACCAAGTGGACTTAAAAAGGTTTTCATTTGCCAGCCCCCAGTTTGTTGGTTTCAGGCGTGTGTTGTGAGACCGAGCAAAACATATATATATATATATACACTAGACACACGGTATCGGTGAAGGGATGGGTTGGGGGAAAGAGAGAGAGAGAGAGGGGAGGGGTGGGTGGGGGTGTTAGAGAAACAGAGAGAAAGAAAGGAAGGAAGAGGTTACCGAGAGATGAGAGAAGTCATTGACCAGTGTTAAATTGAGACATGTTACCGCGGTGACGCATTCGTAACTCAAGTCTACGTGAATATCAACAGCATCCATCATTTGCAATGTAAATCGTGCTTTTCTGACATGGAAATGTGCCTGCACTGCCCTCCTTATTCATTTCCCCTCGACTGTATTCTTAGATCCACAATGTGGTACCTTCAGGACAAGGAAAATAACGTGATGAGAGCTATTATTATATGTATTTTTTTTTGGGGGGGATCAAGGTGTCAATGTGTTTGTTATACATTGCATCAGGGAAAGAGAGGATTGCCTCTGGCCCCAACTAGCGTTTTCACCCTATAACCCCCCCCCCCCCCCCCCCGCCTCCCCTCCTTATATTATTAATCACAGTGATTGTTATCATACAAGTCATTCTTCTTTTTAAAACAAATTACCTGGAAATCGACGGGATTGGCTCTGCCGGCGTCTCTGGGTGTGAGAATTCGCTATCTCAACAAAATAGCACTTCCCTCACTTCGTGTGAGGCGACGATATAATTCACCTCAATCGCCATATCTCCGGGTGGATGGGTGGGTCGAGATGATAAATAAACTCCCGCCCCCCTCTCCTCCCATTTCTTTGGAGAGAAATGTACACACACATTCTTTGAGATATATATATTTATCTTTAAAATCCATGTCATTCCCATGGCTGGGTGTGCTCTCTCTCTCTATTAGAGACCGGTGTGCCCGGCTAGTGATATTAATTGATGTTAATTCGCAATCTTGTGAAGTTCAATCAATTAATTGACAGGTGAACTAACATACCTGCCGGTGGGGTATAAACCGAGTGTATAATGGTGCCAATCGCTGCCTAACTTTTACTGTGAGCCTAGAGGGTTGTTACTCAGCTGAGATAGAGGATGTGTGATAGCGTTAAAGGGGGAGATTGCTATTCCCAGGCGAGTGAGTGAACCTGTATTTATTTCGCTGTTTCCAATGGATTAACGTGTATTGCTGAGAACCCTACATACTTACTCCATATATATATATGTGTGTGTGTGTCTCGCTTGCTCCCTCCCCCCACCCTCCCTTCACAAAGCACCATCTGCATAAACCCAGTTAACTGGAAACACAATGCCGCTAGTGGCGGATTACACTCACAGTAATAGGTTAGATTAAGTGTGTCCTCCCTCCCTCTCTCCCTCCCTCTATCAAGAGATTGGGTATCATTCGCCTACTTTGCGGTGAAACCCGTTTGATCTGCTGAGTGCGTGTGGTTCCCAAAGTGCCGTTTAATGATGCTGTGTTAACATTAATGACTAATTGAAAAGGGCACATAAGAAGGTGAACTGAGACTGTGGCTTCTGAGAATGTTTATATCTGTAAAATATGCGAGGCGGGGGGGTCCGGGAGAGTAGATAGGTTCATCCTTCAGAGCTCCTCTCACTCAAACTTTTAAAGAGACTATATTTTTTAATACCTTAATAAAGATAACGTTGACTTAAAATGGCTTTTTCTTTCGACGTGTAATGAGCTATTAGTGCCTGTCCTTTGGATGTTTCACTTTGGTTTCGAGCTGATGTCAGTGGCAAATGTGGCTTTGTAGGTTTTTTTTACAAGGTTTGTAACTGGATTTGTGTAAGAAATATACTTTGTCTCTCTCTCTCTCTGTGTGTGTGTGTGTGTGGCAACTTTTGAAGGTGTTGGTTTGATGGTGTTTCAAATGGGAAATGCACCTTCTTGCACTTGTAGTCCAGCTAGTGTTTTAACAAGAGGCACAGTTTACATTGCAAGGGCAGCTTGAATTTTTCTCATCTTCTCCGTGTTTGGCACCGATCGTCTCAGCCTGTCTTACCTTGGGTGACTTGGATACAACATGTGTGATATACCTTTATCATCGTCGCTCGCATCTATAGCTCGCGTTGAAAACTAAACTCTTTGTTTTAAAAACAACCCCCCACAACGTGTTCAATCAACACAGTTCCTCTCTCATAGTCAAGGCAGCCGGGTTGGGAAATCTATGATGAGTCACAAGTGATGAGTGAGTGTGAGTGAGTGAGCTCTATCTCTCTCTCTATTGCATTTCTCTCTGGTTTGACGAGGGAAAACGGTGTGCGACGTCACCCGGCACATTGGTGTGACCTGAGTCAAAAGTATTGGGGCAGATGCCTGACTTGTTGACTAAAACCAAGCGAACGTTACTATTTATAACTTTGGTGATTCACGCTCGCTGTTATAAAATATCCCCCCCCCCATCCCACCCCTCACCGCCAACCACAGACACTCAACACCTCGCTTTGTACTGGCACCCAACCCTGCCTGCTGTCTGTCTATCTATCTGATTGCAAGGCTATCACATCCCCCCCCCACCCCCCTCCTCTCCCTGTTGAATTTACTACTGATCTTTAGCCCTGCACTTCCAAACCTCCCCTCCTCCCTACAGCTTTCTGCCTCGATGGTACGGCGGGGGGGGGGGGGGGGGGGGGTTGCCTCTCATGGATTCATTGAACTTATTTTCTGGTGGGGGAGACAGTTAGTTGATCGGCAATTTGGAAAGCCACCTGCGTTTGGGGGTCAAGCTTAACTCGCTCGTTTCCAACTGTCAGACATTGAGGCCAAAAGGCAAAGGAAAGCAAGAGTCGACTTCCTCCTAATAAATGGGTTGGGTGACAATACCATGTCATCTCGTTGTCTGACATGCCTGTTAGTCCCCATTTGGGAATAACTTCCAGCTTGTTTTATTTTGTTTGGGATTGTTGGCGTGGTGGGGGTGGGAGATATATATATGTGTGTGTGTGTGTGTTTCATCTGATATTTGGATAACCTTTAGAAATAACAATTGTTTTTTTTCCCCTTTCTCTATTTCTCCCTCTCTGTTTCTTTGTCCTGTGCGTGTTTGTGTGTGTCTCTCTCTCTCTCTCTCTACCTGTGTCTCCTTATCTCTACCCTTTTCCCTTCCTCCCCCCCCTTCCCCACCCCCCCACCACCAATTCCCCTTCTTCAGATCCATCAGGTGAGGAGAGTAATGACCATCTTGTTCCTTACTATGGTTATCTCGTATTTCGGTTGCCTGAAAGCTGCCCCAATGAAAGAAGCTGGAGGCCGAGGTCACGGCGGCTCCATGTACCCAGCTCTGCGGCCTCACGGGACCCTGGACAACCTGATCATCAGCGGTGGAGAAGGAGGAGGAAGAGGGGGAGGAGGTGGTGGTGGAGGCGGCGATGGCGGGGCGGCGGCGGCGATAGTAGCCAATGGAGAACTGGGCTCGTTGGCCAACGCGTTCGAGCATGTGCTGGAAGAGCTTCTGGAGGCAGAGCAAGAGGCCAGGCCGAGCCAGGCCGGAGGCAAAGACGTGGATTTGTATTCGTCCAGGGTCATGGTGAGCGGCCAGGCGCCTTTGGAGCCGCCCTTGCTCTTCCTGATGGAGGAGTACAGGAACTATTTGGAGGCGGCCAACATGTCGGCCAGGGTGAGGAGGCACTCTGATCCTTCCCGGAGGGGTGAGCTGAGCGTGTGTGACAGTATTAGCCAGTGGGTCACCGCCGAGGCGAAAAAGACAGCCGTGGACATGTCGGGGCAGACTGTCAGCGTCCTGGAGAAGATCCTCGTCCCCAACGGCCAACTCAAGCAATACTTTTACGAGACCAAATGCAACCCCAAGGGTTTCACCAACGAAGGGTGCCGCGGGATAGACAAGAAACACTGGAACTCCCAATGCAAAACTAGCCAATCTTATGTGCGAGCCCTGACCATGGATGGCAGAAAAAGAATTGGGTGGAGATTTATCAGGATAGACACATCGTGTGTATGTACATTGACCTTTAAGAGGGGGAGATAGTGAATTCACGTGTATAGATTTTATTGAGAAGTTATCTATTTGTATATATATATTACATTACAGGGTAAATTATTCCGTGGAGTTGGATTGGGTTGGGGGAGGGGGGAGGTGGGGTTGGGGGAGGGGGGTGGGGTGGTGGAATGGGAGGGAGGGATGGGGGGGGGGGGGGGGTGGGGGGGGGGGGGTGGGTGGGGGGGAAACGATTAAACAGAAAAAAAATAATTTTATGGACTGCATGTATAAATGAAGTTTATACAGTAAAAAAAAAGTGGTTTTACGGTCTATTTATTGAACATTTCCATGACCCGAGAAAAGAGAAAGTGAGAGAGAGAGTGAGAGAGAACAAAAAATAAGTCATGTTTTTGAGCACAAACTTTTCAAAAAAAAATACAACCAGCCTGTACTTACTTCCATTCCTCCGGGGGGGGGGGGAAATTGATCGTGATTTGTTGAATGACGTTGCCAAGAAAAATGAATCGAAAATTAAACCATTTGCATGCTGCTTCAAGTTGTTCAATGATAATAAGAATCTATTCCATTGGGGAAAACTCCAACCCAACACCCCGTTTACATTAGACAGTAAGTGGTTATTATTCCTATTAGTATTACATTTGTTGACTGCATTTACCTTCTACCGATAGCGTTGGAATTAAAAAGAATTCAAGGTGCTATCGTCCAGCTTCACTAGTATTTTTTTTATTCCCTTGGGGATAAAATTAACCCAAAAGGTTCTCTTCGTGTGCAACTACACTGCGGGCAAATACAAGACTAGATGGGGGTGGGGGGGTTAGCGGTTGATAGTGCTTAATTTCAGCAACCAGACACTCACAGTATCAACTACTTAGTCCTCAGACACACATACACACACCTCTCCCAAACAGACATCAATCATCCAAGTGTGTTTCCTCACATTGGTGAGAAAGAAACGTACTCCACTGATATGAGTATAAATATGTGTGTGTGTGTATGTATGTGTCTGTGCGTTTGTGTGTGTATGCGTTTGTGTGTATATGTATGTGTGTATATCTATGTATATATATGTGTGTGTGTGTGTATCTATGTGTGTGTCTGCGTGTGTACGCATGTGTGTGTCTGAGTGTCTGCGTATTCATATGTGTGTCTCTTGTGAGTGTCTGTGTGTGTGAGTGTGTGTGTGTGCATAGTAGTGAGTGGGCTGAACGATAAATCAGTTTTTTTTTTAAAAAGACAAGTATTCCTGGATTGACCAGATGTGACCAGATGTTGAATTTCCTTTAAGAGTCGGAAGTGAAGATATTTCAGAGAGAGAGAGAAAAAAAACTAACGCTGATATTTCAGGATGTAGAGAGCTTGCCTTTATTCGAGGTGGGGGAGGGGGTGAAACAAAGCGTTTTGCAAAACAAATTGTGTCTTAAATTCGATGGACAGTTGAGGGGTTAATTGGCGATTTCCACACCCACAACACCCTATTTATTAGCAACTAAATAATAACAATTATAATCATATTTAATATAATAATAAAACAGTTGCCCTCAGAGTTCAGTGCGATGTAAGCAAGTGGTACAGACTGTAAATGGAAATGGTTGCTTTAATATGGCCAAAGAGATTAAGGTTCATTTGAAGAATTAATAACTTCCAGAATGCATTTTCAATTCCTGGACTGTTTGAGCAGAATAATTATTCCCACACTCAGCACTATATTTTTTCGTTAGCCCTGGCTTGATTGAAAGCCAAAGCTTGTTCTTTTCAGTTTCCATTCATTTGATTTTGGTTCGGATCACTGGGGGATTTATTCGGATCTTTTAAATAAATTGCCATTTTAGTCGCAAACGTTCGTAAATTCTTAAACCGCGGGTTGGAATAAAAATGGCCCACGCAAATTGAATCAAAAACTACCAATCTTGCAAACCCAGGGACAAATGGGTCGAATGCCCAAACGCCCAAACCGAATGACCAGCGCGGAAATAATTGAACAGATTTAATATTGTAAGGCAGACAATTTAAATAACTTTTTTTAAAAAAAGCTGACCCTCCCTCCCCCTTTATGGAGTGTAGTCTCTGAACATTTATGCATTTTGCAATGGTTTGGCTATGGTGGAAATTGATAGACCAGAGCGGTCATTACACATTGATATGATTTTAAACTTTGCTTTAAAAATATATATTAGATACACATATGTATAATATAAACAGAATAAATACACAGCAAGACGGCAGCAAGTTAAGTGTATCTCCCTGCTCTGCTAAAGCAATGTGCAAGAAATAAATAGTAGTACAGTACATAGATAGGCTAGTGTCACTGGGTGGCATCTGTCGATTGAACCATTCAATCCTTATTCCCTTGGGTTTGATCAATGGGGAGCCATTGAGCACAGACAGGGCATGGACTGAGTTGGTCTCCACAAAACTCACGCCTGGTGAGTTGCTCTCAGGCTACCGCTGGACAAACTTCTCCAAAAGCCACTTTTACATGATGTCTTCGTAACTTGTCCGTGAGCAGATTTGGGGGGGGAGGGTGGGAAGAGGAAAATGAGTGGGTGGGAGGGAGGGAGGGAGGGAGTGTGTGTGGAGGGGTGGGTGGGGGGCGGGGGAGATGAAGGGGGAAATGCAATAGAGACACTTTAATGTTTACTTCATGAGCACTGCACACATGATTCTCAAATGGCATAAACTGGAACATCTTATTCACTGTTTTCCCCCACAGCGCTTGGCTGGTAGGAAACCCTCAATGAAACTTTATCTCAAACCTGCTTAAACCCTACTTAGAAAGTACCGGCCACACTATATATATGTGTGTGTGACGAGCAAGTATAGCTCTTCTGCCCAAGTAAACGTGACTGGGTTTAAATTGTGTGATGGAATGGCTTAGCCTTCAAATGAACCGCTTGAGGTTAATTCTTGCAATTATCAGTCACCATCCTATTCCAACACAATGGGTTGGTTTGATGTGTATATATGAAAGCCTTGGCACTGCAATGAAACGGGCAAAATAAGTAAAAACTGCAATTATTTTAAACGTTTTGAAACAGTTTACCCCAGACGAACTATTGAAATACATTAGATGCACAAAGCAATACACACAGATTGACTCAAATATTAATTTAATCTTAAACTGGAATCTCAGTGTCAATTGCAAGTCAATTCAATGGAACGTTTCCCAAAGTTCCTTTACAAATACTGTTCCTCGGCATAATCAACACATTTTCTCATTGTGGGGAAACAAAATACTGTTAATGTTAACAGAGAGGTGGCATTCAGTCTAGAACTCTGCTTTTGTTCAACTGTTTACACAAACCTAATTGGTGATTTCCAAATTGCGCAATTTTTCCTGGAATTGCTTTAATGCATAATAATTTCGTACAAGTTCCACCCATGATAATTCATTGCCCGTTAACATTGCCCGTCGTGACCTGGCTATTTCTAGCGTTTGATCCTTTAGTTCGACAGGGGCAGAAATATTGTTTCAGCTCTCAAACCAATAAATACCAAGCTCCAATATTTCAATACTAGAACTGTATGAACTCAATTTTTCTACCATGACAATCTGAAATGAACACTAGGAAAATAATTGCAAAGTACCACATTTTCTTTTTCTGTTGGGATTCCTGTAGCTCGGTGGTTAGAGCACTCGCCTTACAAGCGTGAGACCTGTGTTCGAATCCAGGCAGGTCAAGGCCAAACCTCGGGCAAGTTTCCTTACTCCACACATCTAATAGTAATCCCTCAAAAAAAAATTGGTCATTTTAAACCACGACTGTTTGTGGGACGCTGCTGTGCGCAATAGGCTGCTGCGTTTCGCCCACAAATATACAGTCAATTCACTTTACAGTATATTCTGTGAAGCGCTTTGAGACGTCCAGAATTTCTGAAAAGTGTAGTGTCCGGCGATATATCGGTTATATCGATACAATTTTTCATATCGATATACCGATATCGGAAATTTGAATATATCGCTATATCGAAAAATTCGGTAAGAAAAAAATATCGGTATATCCACAAAATATCGGTATATCGTCAACAAATGCCACGTTACAGCAAACAGAAAATATACAACCAAAGGTTCAAATGCCCATTATCCTCCCTTAAACTAACAAAAAACCATAGATAGCATTTTACTGACCTTGTCACCGGCATTGCAAACCTCCTGGGTGTAGAGCACGCATATCTGAATGCCCGCGCATCCGCCTTCTTCCCTTCCCCCCACCACCAAACATAGACACGCGCAGACCAGTCATTTCCCCTCCTCCCCCTCCTCCTACTAATCACCATTTCCGCGCACAAGATTAAAAACCCGGTGATATCGATATATATCGGTATATATCGATATGAGCCCATCGATATATCAATATCGGAAAATTTCCATATCAACGTACCCTAGAAAAGCGCTATATCAAATGCAAGGATTATTATTATTACTTCAACCAATTGAGTGTCAGAAGTCTGAAGACTGCTAAGGTAACCTCATAGATTGGACCAAGTCAACAACTTTTGCTTTGAGACATCAAACCGAAAAACAGTATTCTCCGTACAATGTTCTCAATGTCAGATATCCAACCCGAACATTCACAACATTCTAGAGATTCATTATCTCTATTAGAAGCAATGTCCATTGATATTGATGTACAATATGTACAGGATGTATTATTTCCCTTTAAAGCTCAATAAACTAAAAGTCAATATCATCACAGTAGGAGGCACAATCACTTCAATGTGAGTCATTGTATGCAGTGGCAGATGATGCTACTGGGGGAAATTAACATTCAACGTTGAAACTAATTGCACAGAATGATAAATGACTCTTTGTGCATTACATAGAATAATGCATATAGCTGCTTCTAGGCAGCAACATTAATTAATCAGAGTTTAGAAGATACTGATTAATTCTAAAAGTGGAACCCTTGCGCTTTTTTTTGCTATCTGAAGCTTGCAACACACTAACACAGTAAAGCTATGGTCTGTCCTATAGTAAACAGTTGGTATGATCTACATCAAATACATAATTGTGCCATCTGAAGCCTGGGTGCAATTCAGAACTTGGATTGAGCTAGGCTGTGGCATTTAGCGCAACATAAAATTGCATTAATACTCCAGTTGATGCAACATAGAGCTATATATACACTAGGAAGGCAACAGTTTCTATGCATTGAATGAGCAAGTTGACTTCAGCTGTGTCAGCAACTTTATCACTGTCCAGTGACCCCAGCAAGAAAGTGTACAAGTGTGGATATTGTGCGAGGACAAAAAAATCTGACTTGGCTTTGGTTCCCTTCATGTTTAAATAGCCTACCAACACTCCAGGGGTTCAGCATAATGGTCATGTAATTCATTGGTTAAAGAGGCTGGTTTGCTGCTGGTGCCCATGTAACTGTGCGTGTATCATTTCCTTCACGAAGGAGGCTGATAAAACATGGGGAAGAAATTTGAATTACAGTATATCAGTGTTCTATCAATATGTATAAATATGGCCCAATAATGAACAGTTGATCCGGTCACTCAGAATCTCTTCTGCTCAAGCCTGCTACTACCAAGTGCTAACCACACACACACACACAGAAATGTAGTTTAGCATTTCAGTTAGAGGCACAATACTATCTCATTCAGACAAAATGTAACAGTGAACGTTTGGATCCTGAAAGTTTACACCTCATGTCAGCCCGGATACGAATTACTCACTGATCCTAATTATACAATAAAGGCCAATTGCAATCAATATTTATTGCTTCATGCTATCTATTGATAGCACGATTGTGTTTACTGACAAAACGTACAGAGATCACACTTGTGAAGAGCTTTGATATGTCCTCCTGAAGTGAAAAGGTGCTACATCAAATGTAAGTGTTATTATTATTTAATAACACGATGCGACACAAGATATTGTTTCTGGAAGATCATCAAAGGCGATATTATTCAATCTTCAGTTTATTATTAAGTCTCTTCAGTGTAGCAGCAATATGAAATGATGCAAGGATCAAAGCATATCAACCACAATCATTACCAGTAAATCATAACATTCTTAAAATGGCACCAGAATACCTGAATACTTATTCCAATAACCAATGTTTTGCCGCAATCATGATTTGAACTTTGGAAATATTAAATATCCACTATATGCTCAGCCACGCTAACATCAATATACCCAGAGTTCAGATAAGCTAAATCAACAAGGGGTTTGCATAATTGCTCTATAAATAATCCAGTTGTTCTCAATAACATCTATAAGAGCACATTCAAACATGTTAGATAGCACACATGGCTGTATTGTATACATACATATATGTCTGTATTGTATACTGTATATCATTTTTCACATCCCATCTATGTGGCAGATAAAGCCATTAAAAAGATATTGTGATGCATACAAAATATCAGTGTCTCACTTGAGATTTGCACAAAAAGGTAGCTTTTTCTGACATAAGGTGAAGAGATTTTCAATAATCAGATGAAACATGCCAAAGATCAAATAAAACACAAACAATGTGTAAGTTTGCATATCTCATTTCACAGTGAATAGCCCTCATATTATTAACACCTATCTAGGAATTTTACCTTCCAGTTTCGATGTATTGACATGCTTCTAAAAGTTGACCTAGAAATTTGGAGGTATTTTTCTCTTGCAGTGGTTTTTGATATTTAGAAGACATGTACTGGGATTTCATTCAAGATGCGTCTGTGCAATTGTCAGAGTTCAAGGATAATCACCAATATGATACACAGCACTCTTAATGTATTTAATTTAATAACATTGTCAGGGTTCGATACAGGAAAAAAAACTAAGTGTTCAGGGTGCAAAATAAATTTACTCAACCGCAAATACATTTCCATTATTATCAATGACTGACTGAATATTTAGGACATTTTATTTGCTTATCCTAACTCTTTCCGTCCTGATGGGGCTGAATCAAGTACTGTACTGTACTGTGATTATTTCCTAAACACAAATGTGTCTTCAATTCTTCTGAGTCATGTGAATTTATGTTAAAAATCTAATCTGCAGCATTGCCACCAGGGAACTATCAGGAATCCTCCATTATGCAGTGTGCTCCAAAATGAAACACTTTAACTGCACCCAGTCTATGCTCTTGATGTTCAAAAGATTTTCCAGAGAACTTTGGATCAGAAACCAAACCGCGCCAAAACGTATTGGCCAGGTTTTTAACGGGAAAGTATAGCAATAAAAGAGCGAATGTGGATCCAGTTAACTAGTCTGTTCAAAAAGTGAAGGGAGTTTCTCCCAATTTCACTGACCAGGAACGACAAAAATTGACGATCAACCTCACGATGGCTTGTGGGACTTTGTACACAATGACTGTCACGCTTGTCGACAAGCACACAGTCATTACACTTGGCAGCAATTATTTTGAAGTCCTTTGAGATATTCAAATTTTAAAGACACATCAAAAGTGTGTGACCCGGTGAAAAAAATTCAAAAAGTATCCATTGTGTCCATTGGAATACATTGCATATGGTAGACGGCACTTGGAGGAAGATTTGGTGGTCAGTTATCCACAGCTATACACGTGTTAGAAACAAATATGGTCGAGTCGCCTTTGTACTGTATATAAACGTAATCAGTTCAATTATTTTTCTCCCCAACCAGAATGTCCCTCAATTGGCTTCCTCATGTTACGATGCTGTTCGACGTTTCATAGTTCATGTGTGAGATTTGGCAGGCCACTCAACTGTAGACAGCTTGCTGGACCTCTCCCCACCTAGCTACCAAACACACACATCCAATTAGGCAGGCTGCAGAGAGATCAGGAGCAGGAACCTTGGCTGGTTTTTCCCTTCACTAACCATGGGTAGACTGGGCCAATTTAATTTTTCCATGCAGCTCCAGTTGAGACCAGCAAACTCAACACAGACCAGAATTTAAACCAGAGAAGCCTCTGATTTGTAAACTACAGCCCGATCGACTACACCCTTGTGACTTTGCCTGAAAATTGATTTAATATCCTGACATTCTCCTGAGAATAAGTTCATTTTATTTCTCTCTCTCTCTCAGTACGAATACTATTAAAAATTGTGACAGGGCTCATTTGCAATTCGTCAACAGTACTCACTCACTAGATTTCCTTGTTCATCAGGAATGACCAATATCTTTTTTTACAGCACAAAAGGAGGCCATTTGGCCCATTTTAGTCTGTGCGGCTCTTTGAAAAGAACAACTCAATCTCACTTTATAACCTAACAGACCTTTTCTCCACAAATAATTCTCGTGTAAAAGCTGTTATCTCTCTGTTCTTAGATCAAAGAAGGATATAAACATCAATGACAGAAGTCCATGTTTCAGCATTCTTGGCTGAGGAGCCCGTAAAGCAAAATCATTGGGTAGGGGGTGGGGGGAACAGAACAAATACTCCTCCACACAAGATCATCCTGTTTATATAAAATTCTGCTCTGAGTAACAGTATATGGTTTGTGTTTGTATGTATTGGTGCTGAATACATAATGAGAAAATGTCTTCACTGTAGCCCGCAGGAGACCGACAGTGATTTAATAGCTAGTTCTACAAAAAATGTTCATGCTCTTACAAGCTTCAATGTGGCAAAATGCCCAGTATAGAGTGCATGGATCCAAAGTAAGTCTAAGGTGGATATCTCTTTGACAATAGGATCGGAGGTTACAGAGATAGGAGAGCAAGCAGTGTTTCTTGAAGGGAATCGGGAAGGAGCCAAGCTGCCCATCCTTTGAACATAGGATTCTGTTTTGGATAAAACCAAACGCTTTGTCTTATTAGAAAATATAAATGTGCATTGATTTAGTTTACATTATACAGTACTAATGTGGAATAAAATGTGATATATTGAAACAGACTTTGGGACTGGTGATGTGGGCATCTACGAAGCAATGATTTCACTCCAAGGGGGCCTTGAATTGATAGGATTGCCAAACCAGGGTAATATAAAGCATGAGGACACTGTCTCCCCACTGAATTGGACCAAGAAAGGCCTTGATGGTTACAGGACATGAGAGGTCAAAGGAAGCTGGATCCATTCACATGTTCATGACTGAGGTGGATAGATATTTTTCAGGTCAGTGTATTAAGGGCTAATGGGGCAAGGGCGGGTAATTGGACTTGAGGTACTAATCAGTCATGATCTTATAGAATGGCCAACAGTTTCAAGGGGCTGAATGGCCTACTCCTGCTCCCATATTTCTAAGCCTCTGGTGCAGCGAAAGGCCAGGCTGGCAAAGACACTGTGGCTATTGATGGTGGTACTGAGTGGCGCAGTGGGTAGCCGTGGGGTTGTGTGGGGGAGTGGGTGTAGATTCCAGCAAGAGTTGTTTGTCAGGGTGGTTTTTTTTAGGAAGATATAAGATACTGTGTTTCCATCCCATGGTAATTCAAATGGTAAAAGCCTGATGCAGATAATAATTTAATTTCAAACATCATTTTCTATATTTTTTCTATTTTCACAGTGTACATTAAAGAATCTGGGGAAATAATCCACTTTGTTAAACAGAGTGAGTCAGTCTCAATAGTGGGATCCTTAAATTAAAAAAGAAAGAGCTTGCGGGGGAGGAGGGGTGTGGGTAAGTGGGTTCTCCTTGAAGCTGAAATGGCTCGAAGGTTGACTTGATTCAGGCCTTTCTTTGGAAACATTACTGTTTGCAATTGTGCTACAGTGTTTGCCTAGAAATGCACAGAATGGAATTTCATAGGAGTGCTTTGAGATGTCCTTCTGATTTTATACCAAAAAGGTTTATTATTATTATTATTGTATGGCAACGGAATGTTAGCTTCAAGCCAAATCTCTGTGGCGGTCTTGGTAGTCCAGTTCCTGAGCCACTTGGGTCCATGGAATTTCAGGGCACAGTTGGTAAAAACGCAGTCAGCGTGTCTCATCAGCAGCAGGATTTAGAAAAGTCAGTTGGATTGGCGGATCGCTTTTCCAGAGGGTAATAATCACTATAAAACAAAATCAATTAAAAATTATGATTTGCTCACTCAATACACGACTGTTTGTGAATCATTGCTTAGCGCAATCAGCTGCCGGTTTCGCCCACAAAATCTAAAAGGTCAATTGACTTTACAGAACATTCCGTGAAGCGCTTTGCGACGTCTCAAAGACATGATGAGGCACTATAGCAAATGCAAGGATTATTAAATAAATCTTGAACAACGGCTATTTAAATGTGATATTGCATTGCCATCAGCGAATTCCATTTTGCTTTTTTGGAAGACCTACAAACGCAATCTTCGCACGATTTATAAATGTAGTAAAGTCGTACATGCAAAATGTGTTGCAGCAGCCTTTGAGTTTTGACAGCATTTTGTGGGCTGATTATTCTGTGTATGAGTAATGCAGGGTCCAGGAAATCAGGTTGGGGAGGTGAATAGCTCCTAGGCACGAAAAATAACAGATGTGTAATTTTGAAAAGAAAACACATAACGCAGAGGGCACAAGGCTGCAGCAGAATGGAATTAACAACAAATTTAACACTTTCTCCAGCATTTTTTTTAATAAAGGAACAATTTAGGTATGAAGATTCAGACATTTTAAGTACCTAAGGACATGATTTAATTGAATCCTAAACATGAAAGCCCCAACTCCATTAGCAGTGTCATTTCCAATGGACATTGTGAAGGTTGTAAGCAAATTTCTAACACCCTTTCACTTCCTTCGTTTTAGAAATAGAATTTTGCATTTTTAAACTGTGCTGCCAACCGCATTCTGCCCTAACTAATGCGTGGTATGAGAAGATCAAAAGGGGTATAATCCTCAACAAGAACAAACGGCTGTGGATTGCTTAATTTTCATTCAACATTTGCAGTTCCTCACGATTTCTCAATTTTTTATTACTTTTGGATCATCACGTGGCTTTGGACACAATCTACAGTATTTTGCTTAGCAAGCAAAACCCAAAACAGTTAAAATCAAACGGTGTTTAAGATATTAGAGGGGAAATTGGTTCCTCAGGGTTTTACTATATTTAAAAGTAGACAGATGTTTCAATCGTCAAAATGATAAACTAATTCATCCACTTTAAATATTAATTTCGAACTTTAATTTGATAGAAGTATTTTTAACTTTTCACTTCATTTGCTTGTGTGACGTATGTAATGAAACTGCCTTTAACTATCTGAGAACTGAATCCTTGAGACACCACCAGAGGAAATCCATAGGATACCAGCCACACACCAACTTCAACAATTTGTACTTTTACTATTAATAATTCCTGCATCTCTATAGGTTTCTATAGGATCACCTCTAATTCTTCTAGTATTCCAGAGAATATAGGCCTAATTTACTTAACTGATCCTCATAGGTCAACCCCCTCATCCCAGGAACCAACCTAGTGAATCTACGCTGCACCACCCCCTCTAAGGCGAGCACGTCCTTTCTTAAATAAGGAGACCAAAACTGCATACAACATTCCAGGTGCTGTCTCACCAGGGCCCTATACAGTTGCAGCAAGACTTTCCTACTCTTGCATTCTAACCCTGTTGCAATGAAAGCTAACATGCCATTAACCTTCCTAGTTGCTTGCATACTAACTTTTTGCGACTGATGTACAACGACACCCAAATCCGTCAGAACACTATCTAGTCTCTCCCCTTTGAGAAAATAGTCTGCTTTGTCTGTTTGGGGGATGGAGAGGAAGGAGGGAGGAAGAAACAGCAGAGCAGACAAGATTATTGGAAATTAAAACTAGCCAAGTTGCAATTTGTGCTTCCAGAGAAATATATAAGAACTAGCTATATCCCCGCATAACATACCCGGCCTAGTGTTCTTGAACATGTTTATTCATGTATTTCTAAACTTTTCTAAAATAATGTATTTGTTGTTTACAAAAAAAAGATGAGCTTTTATCACTGGCTTGTTTTTATTTATTTTTAAGCTTTATTGGTTTTTGTTTTCCTTTTAGAAGTTCATTGTTACAATTGCGGAAACATACCTAAGGCTTTTATATACAGTGCAGTATATAGAAGATAGATTTGACACAGCGCCATCCACGTCAGGAGGACACAATTGCGGAAACATGCCTAAGGCTAAAAGTATATCTATACGTATAGATTGCACACTCAAAGAGTTGCTTGGAGATTGCACTAGGAAACATAGCCCAAGGGAACATAGGGGCAAATAGGTTATGTGGGAAATCAGAAAATTTCATGTGTGCCCCCGTGAGTGGTTCCCGAGAGACATGAGCTATCGTAGCTAATAACTGCCCAGACTTTGACCTCTTGTTGAGCCCCAAGAAAGTTTTTAAACATGTGGAGGTTTATTAAACCAAATCGTCGCATCCCCCACCCATTTCACCTGCAAATCCCGAGCCAGTCCGCCTCTGCCAACCACTGGCATCACACACGCACTGGAAACATCACATCAGCTTCATTGATTCAAATTATAACATAGTGCCAATTTATTTCGGTTAAAACTATTAAGTCAAATTTCACACTGATACGTAAGTGTCTGCTGCAGAGAGAACTGTTCTCTGTTCCTAGTACAGATTGTTCCAGGAACTTACCCTACCCACCGAACACTTTTAGGTCCAACTTAACTGTTTGCCTTCAATCTCAATCAATTAGAATACAGGTATATCACTTTTTTTCCCAAAACATAAGTTAGGGATTGTAGACAGTGTGTACCACTGGATTGTTAACTAAGTGTTTGATATTCTTTTGAGATATGAGACTCCAGGCAGGGCAAAACCATGGGCAAGTTTCCTTACTCCACAGGCCTGATAATAATCCCTCAAGAAACCCCCCTAATAATAATTTGGTCACTCAACCCACGACTGTTTGACTGCCGCATTTCGTCCACAAACATACTTTATAGTATATTTAAGACGCTTTAAGACGTCTAGATGACATGACAAGCGCTATATCAAATGCAAAGATTATTATTGTTATTTTGCAGACGTCAATTGGACAGACTGTGTCAGAATTCTTTGATGGGTTTCATCATTTGCTGGGTTTCCCTCATCAAAACCTCCAACTCCTTTATTTAATATACATCCTGCACGTCCCCTGATCTGGAGTCCGCAGTTTCTAACTTTTCTTTCTCTTTGTCCTCCTTTCAGTACATCTTCACTGTGTCTGACATCTCCAGCTTCAGGGATCCTCCACATCCCTTGTATATCAATGTCATCCTCGCGACGTCAAAAGGCGCTACACAGTTGTCATTTGTTGTTGTGCCTTCACTTCCCACTGCCTCACCCACTTCCATCTCCAGCTGTGACTTCCTCGCATCGCCAAGTCCACACACTTTTTACCTTAATTTGCTTTCCGAGCGTACAGGTGCCTTGTCGGAAAATGAGAAGGTGGCAAGAATGACCTTTGGTTGTTGATTCGCTTACATTACAGTGTTATCCCACCCACAGAAGGAGCTTTTTTTTTACACCTGCAATAGATGAATGGGCTCTATCTGTTCCTATATGCCTTGAGAGATGGCACTACTTCAAAATGAATGTGGCATTAATGCATCATGTGTTTTAACTGCTCCACCTCTGACGAACACTGTGAAAAACATTTTCTTCTTTCAGAAGTGGGAGATGAACTACTCGCACCGTCTTATTGCTTAATAAATACTAATTGCGATCATCATTGTATCTTAAGGCGTATTAGCATTAGGGCAAGCAGTGGCATTGTACCATGGCTGTTACAATTAGTATTGCCAATGACGTGCAATACAAGAACAATTCAAACCAAAGTATAATCAATGCTGAGTAACAGCATTACAGATCAATTAATAGCATTGCCACAAGGAATAAAGAGGAAATAAAATTCTTCACACAACATCTTTTTCTTCATTTATATAAAGTCAGACTCAGTCATCGTTCTTCCAGTGCTTCTTCATTCATTAGTATTAACTTGAAAGTCATTTTTCAGTTTCTATGCTCCTGTGATTAGAATATTGAAAGCCAGCACCCACTCACTTCTGCACAGATCGTGCAACATTTCACTCCTACGTCAATGATAGGAAACCTGAAGGACACTTACTGCAAGAAATCTTTTGATGTAAAAAATGCCGGAAAGTGGAGCCAGCATAAGAAGGATTAGAATGTTGTCTCACAAGAAGGTTCACAAAATCCTCTTCTGAGTCTCACCTCTCCATATATGCAGTAAGAATAACTTTTGAGCGGAGGTTTTGTCTACTTAGAAGCAGCATTGGTGAACGGCAAGCAATTATCTGGGTACTGAAGGCAACGAATAACATTTGGGGGAGAATATTTATCATTTTAAATACATTTGTAAAAAATATATACAATAAACTTTTTTTTAAATAATTAATTTAGTATGATTTGGTCACTCAATGTTTGGGACACCGCCATGCATTTCGTCCACAAAATAAACAGGCAAATACTTTAACAGTATATTCTGTGAAGCGCTTTGAGATATCTCGAAGATGGGATAAGGTGCTATATCAAATGCAAGGATTATTATTATTAATAAAATAATTGAACTGAAAAACTAATTCTAAATTCTCAGCGACATTATGAAAAAAAGAGTAGCATTTAAAAAAAGTCAGAACTTTTAACAGCCAGCAGTAAAGGTCTTTTGCCTTGGGCTTTAATTATCTTTCTGTCCCCTTTTAACAGCAGAAAACCTGCTGGGTCATTCATTTTACAGCCTCATTAGTGGAATGCTTGAATAAAATTACAGATCCTAATTCTCTGATCAGCAAAAAGGACATTGATGAATACATTTTAAAAGTCAAAACAATCGACATAAAAGAACATAATAAACAATTGGTTCTGAGGTTAAGTGGTCAAATTCAATAGGTGTGTGTGTTTGGGGAGGGGGAAGCAACATTACAACAGCCAATTTAAAATTATTCCTGTGATTGTAAAAGCCTGTGATGTCCTTACTGTGCCGTGCTATTTGCAACTAATGTATGCAATTACGTAAAGACAGAGTGCAAAGCTGTCATATTTGAATCATCTTTCATTTTGAAGCCTTTGTGACTTCCACCCAGGACACATTCTGATGGTAGACTATCACGTAGGCGCCACTTTAACTGCCAAAACCATCTCAACAATCCAATGTATGTTTTGACTTCACGTTGTCATGACGCACAGAGGAGCCATTCGATGCTTACCTACCACTGAGTAAGTCTGATTCCTTCAGGCGATGTAAGAGAAGGTAGATGTGACACATACACAACAAGGTTGTACATCCTTTGATAGCTTCAAAGGACCTTGCATACCCAATGGACTAAGAGGGTATATGACTGTTGGGAAATTAAACTCTCTTTTGATATGGATCAGATGGAATTTGAAGTTCTAATGATGCATCAAATTTCATCCTCAAACAATTTGAGTGTCCACATGTTCCATCCTTATAACCTGTCATTAGAAAGAGCATCGATTTGCTCAAATACCGAGGGTTAGTTGTTTGCTGCAGGCTGTTCTCCACTGAGAGAAAGACACTGATTCATCCAAACATCTATGATTTTACTCTCACTTCAGCAACATAAATACAATTCATCTCATCAGCCCGATCTTACTCAATGAACCGGCTACAGCATATTCAATGCACCAAGATTATAATAAGAATAATAAGAATAACAACCCTTGCATTTGATATAGTGTCTTATCACTTTGTCAAGACGTCTCAAAGCGCTTCACAGGATATACTGTAAAGTGAATCGACTGCGTATCTTGTGGTTCATGGATAAGGTGCTCAAAACCAGCACTAGCTATTGAATGTCATCACCATGTAACAGGAAGATCAAAGTGAACATAATTCTCTCTCACACCCCTCTCACCCCCATTCCCCCCCGTCCCCCCCCCCCCACCCCCACCCCCACCCACTTCACCACCCCGGCAGTAAGGAAGCAATGTTTGACTAGTAACTGGGTGGGTTTCATCTTATCTTTTTTCTGCCAGCGCATTTACTGGCTTTGGTAACATACACTTCTGAAAAGGGATTAGCATATGATACCGGGGGCAGTGATATTACCTACAAACAGAAAATAGCCAAGCAGGTCATCTTAGTTTCTGCTTGAAAACCCCAAATATTCAAAGTGGGGTAGCTATCCTGTTGTCTTTACAAGGCTTTGGTATAACATTTGAGGTGGATGATCGGATGTTATCTGTTCATTTCTGCCCATCTGCAATCTGACCCCCACTTCTCCAGTCCCTTGTGTTACAGTGGTGGATACATTGGGGGGGGGGGGGGGTAGGAAATAAATAGATACAGTGGGAGAGGGAATGTGCCCATCTAAAGCTTAAAAACAGGTTAACGAGAGCTTTATTCCCAAAATAGCGTTTGCCCCAGGGATGTGGGTGCAATTTACTCTGATTGATATAACGAATTTTGAAGAATTTTAAGTTGACAGGCAAATGGGTCTGGAGACAATTGATAGTCAGATTTTGTGACGGAATGCCAAAACCAAAAAGAAATTCTGCCCACTTATATTAATCCCCATATACCAATGAGCAAAACTGTATTATATTAGAAACACCCAAGTCAAAAAAAAACACACACAATGTACTTAACTTAATAGTAAAATAAAGACTTCAAAACTTCAGTAGTTTGTCTGTTTGATTACTTTAACCAGTGTAACTTTCATCTGAGACTGAACAAACAGTGCAAAGGTAAAATTATCCTATAAAAACTTTCGAATGCAAATCCCTTAATGTGCAATCAACCATGTTTCACAGCTGTCTCAGAATTCCACTGATGTAAAGCAACATGCAACACATTCTCTCTGCCAATGGATTATTTTGACTATTCGATCCAAAAATAAACACTAACATGAAATGGGGTTCACGTAGACAAGGACTGTAGCTCTACTAATAACTTTTTAATGTGCTGATAATGGGTTTAATGTGTTGGAGGCAAATTAGGCAAGCAATCTAACTGGGAATGAAAAAAGATGAGTAAATAACTAAGTCAAGTGAACTTTTTTCTAATTCAACAAACATATGTGCTGTGAAATCACGCAACTACCTTTCTTGGGCAACTTATTCAACGTGTGATCATTGCTCCCAATTGCACTTTTCATTGTATATAGAGCATGGGCGTAACTTGAATGCTATCTTTTTATTGCTACATACAATGTGCTACACTCAAGTAAACAGTCCGGGGAAACAGATTGTGTAAAATGGGCCAAATGGCCTTCTTTTGTGCTGTATAATTCTATGATTCTGTGAAACGTAGCAGCTGTTTAATACAGTCACTTAAAGCTGCTACAAATGTCCGAGCATTCTTGCTTTGTTTTTGTTTGCGTTTTAAGAATGGCAAGGATTGGTCTTTTTTCGGTCGTGCCTTTTCAAAGTCACACGAGAATACCGGCAAATGGTTGTCTCTTTCTGTTTCTCACCCATAAAATGTCATTGTTTCATGGCCACGTAACCGACAGTACGGTATGGCTGTGTTAGGTTTAGTCGAATCATTAGGGTTTTTTTATGCTTAATAACTAAACGAATGTGTACAATAAGTAGTATAACATTAGAAATTGATGTATCTTGGACTCCTATAGTCTGCGGTGAATGACTTGATTGTGGTGCTTGAAGGGGCTATAATGTTTTTTTATCAGCCCCCTGAGGTTCTGTGGGTTCTGCTAATATTGTGAGTTAGCCACACACCAAAGATATTCTTAAATGCAGATTGGGAAAAATGTTGTTAGTTCGTTTTGCGGAGAACGATAGAATCTGTCAATGACCACGCGCCCGCAATAATGACTTGGACTGAGGGTTTAAATTGCAGCTTACTTCATACAGTTCTCCAGTAGCACAGTTTAGGTGCTGCAAGACACAAACACTAAATCTTATTCTCTTTCCTGCGGGTTATACTTGCTGGTTGTCATTTAACCATGAGTTATTATGCACAACATTCCATTTTAAAAGCGATGCACTGTCACCTGGGATTTTTTTTGGACAGAATTAGGCAAGCAATCTAACTGGGAATGAAAAAAGATGAGTAAATAACTAAGTCAAGTGAACTTTTTTCTAATTCAACAAACATATGTGAGAACCTTGAATAACTGAAAAAAAACATCGCTGTAAAAGAGTGTTACACGCAAAATCTAACAATGTTATTCATACAAAACATACAGTCAGCCGTCTTTTCTTCAAAGCGCTTTGAGACATCTCAAAGAGTGATAAGGTACTATATGTTGTCGTAAGTTTAAAATGGATCTAATAGCCACTGGCTATGATGAACAACTATTGCTTTCATAATAGAAGAGTCTTGCTAACCGCAAGAATGTGTGCAACTATTTCAGTGCAGTAGCTTAATGGCCACTCAAGAATATTACAAGATGGCATCTTAGGTTGCACAAGAAAATGTTTTGCTGCTTTGCGCATTTCTTTTCCTACCAAATTTACTTATTGATCACCACACTCTTTGTGTCCTCTGTCCTTTTGTCAAAGCAGCTCTCAAACCAGTCAGAACGACCAGCGGTTCCCCTAGTTTACTTGCATGTGCGATGGCTTATGGTGTATCTGACATTCACATCTTGTTTTTTTTCACAGAACTTGTTATTTCAACCTCCAAGCTTGCCTTCAACAGAGAGCAGGTCTAATCTCATAGGCTACTTAAAATTACATTCCACCTTCTTCATTAAAGTCCTCCTCACAGGGAAATGAATGGTTCCCAGTTTCTGAGTGGAATAAAGAAAGAGGTTGAAATTAAAATAAACATTTTATAGTTGGCAAAATATAATCATGTGCAGCAACTTAAGATAATTGCAGCAACTTCACTAGTATGTTTGTACATTTGTATTCTTGTGAGTTACTGTATTTATATTCAGCTTTGAGTACAATTATTGTAGACTGGGAACTAAGACTTGCAGATGTTGTTCCCATTGAACTTCAACGATATTCCCCAGGTTGGTCTCCTCATGTTCTCTGTCACAGGGTGATCCAGGTCACAGACTTAACCAAAGCTGACATCAATACTATGGCAGATCAGTTTAAGGAAATGGCAGCTGACACGAGGAGTCTGTAATTTAAGAACATTACAGATAATCCTTTCGTAGCTACAATTAGGAGAGCGAACTGTATGGAGCATTAATGAAAGATTAAAGTAAATTCCTGTAATGAGTGTGTTCGAATGAATATGAAATTGAAACAAAGATCTAATTTGACAACTATCAAAACAAAGAAAACACACCAGCCCTACACAAAATGTATTATTTCGATGGCCTCCCATTATTTTGATATTTTATTATTAAAAAACAAAATTTTCTAGAAAAGTTTTGTTTTAATTTTAAGCAAGATAATTTTTTACCTGATGGTGTTTTCTTAATAATATGTCTCACAGATTCACTTAGGAACCCTCACATATTTACCTAGAAATGTCCCCCATTCATGTTACCCCCACAGTAATAACAATTGTAGAACTCTTTTATACACTTGTGTGAATCTCAGCACCTCAGCAAACCCGAAGGGAACAATTATTTAAGAAGCATCTGTGAACAAAAGAGAAGACAGGGGTAATATCAAGACAGACCTATACCTTGCTTGTAAATACTGCATTGGCTGCATGGACTCTCAGACAATAGATACTAATTCTCCTGAAATGTCTACAAAATTCTTTCAGCAAGCAGGGCAGCTATTTTGACCATGTGTAACACACATGTTAACTAGGCCCTTCTGCAATCCACTGCTTTGGAAACCACAAAGTTTGCAGTCCATATCCATCAATTGTCTTCCTTTCCTGGGCAGGATTCCAGAGTAGAAGGAATCAGTTCGCCAAAAGGGAAATGCGTTGCACATTGTAACGTGGGTCTCCTGTAGCTCAGTGGTTAGAGCACTCGTGAGACCTGTGTTTCGAATCCAGCCAGGTCAGGGCAAAACCTTGGGCAAGTTTCCTTACTCCACACGCCTAATCATAATCCCTCAAAAAAAAACTGTAACAAATCGGTCATTTTCAATTCACGACTGTTTGTGGACCACTGCTGTGCGCAATTGGCTGCCGGGCTGCACCCACAAATATACAGTCAATTCACTTCACAGTATATTCTGTGAAGCGCTTTGAGACGTCTAGAAGATGTGAAAAATGCTATATCAAATGCAAGGATTATTATTGGTAGTATTATTAATAGCAAACAATATAACACAGGAAAATTCCAGACAGTGTTTGTGTTGGGTTGATCGATGTTTGTGTTGTGTTGGTGATTATGAAACGCTCCACGATGCCATTCCTAGATGAAGAGTGTCGTCCTGTACGTCAGCCCACCCACCTTGTTATTGTTGTTGGTGACTTGCTGACTTGCCCTCATTGTCTCTCGAAGGGGAGGAAGTAACTAAAGTTCCTTGCCCTGACGTCTAGGGACAGCGGCAGGAAATTGGAACTCTTGGCAATCATACGCAGTGTCTACATTCTTTGAATATTTTTTGTTTGTGGAATGCCAAATGCATGATGTAATTCCACGTAAAACATACTGATACTGGATTATCTGTGTACAGTACTATAACCAGAACAGCACACGTTATGTAGCTAATAAATTTCCACTGGATGGCAGCATTGCACTGCATTTGAAATCATGAAAGTTTTGCAAGCGATAAATGAAATTCATGCTGTAATGTTGTGCAGATCCCCTTCGCTAAATGCATCTTCTGAAAGAAAAATGCAATGGTTGATGAGGAGTGGGTTTACCAATGTGACTACAGTTGTCAGTCCATATAGAATGTTATTTGCTGGCTTTTATTCAAGTTTTCATCAATATATTACTGCAGATTCCATTCTCAGATAAGAAAAATAAGTTTGCATCGTCCAAATGTTAAACAGCAAATGCCAAGGTAATAGATTGCCTGCTCGTTTTCTTGGCTGAAGAACATGCAATGAGGTGCAGCAGAACCTAAAGAAGAGGGAAGAAAGCCAAATGATCACAATACAATTTCAGCCCTAACTAAGTGAATAGCTTACAGCTGATCGGTCAAAACAAAAACAAGTGAAAATAGTTACACATGCCTTGCCTGTTGTCTGCCAAATTGAGCAGAAATTCACAAACTGAAGAAATCAACCAAAGACCAGGTCTGCCAACCGTTAAGCTTGCTTGCAGTTTGGCATCAAACTGTACACAAAGCCCATTAATGTAATTCAGTTCTGATGACATTCAGGCAGTATGAATCAAGTAATGTATAACATAAGGAAGAGAGTTTAAAATTAATTCAGCCGTGGCTTTTGGTACATCTTTGAAAGGCGGCTTTGGTGTTCAGACAAATATATTGGATCCCAAATCAATTTCGAGTAGGTGAATATTTAATATTATTATTTCTAATATTATTTCTGAACAGGATTTTAACTCTTTGAAACTGAAGTTTACCTTTGGACATCCAAACTCTTGAACATTTACTTCAATGACAACATTCTAACCAGATATCCTCAATTGATCTCGCAGCTATTTTGATTAAATTGCACTGCAGTTTACATTGAATCTAGTCGTTGATATGTAAGAATGAATCCATCAATCAAGTACTTCACAATAGATGGCTAAAACCTTTGTGGAATATAAAACACCTATTCTTTAAAAAAAACACACACAGAAGATGGTGAAAGTATTTCTCATCAATGGATAGTTAGTTCATCTGCAAAGAATGCAGCCAGAGCAGTTTAACCAGGATATGCCTCACTTCATGCATTCCTCCCTCGTAGTATCAAATTATAGGATGTTGTCTTTTCCAAAGCAAGACACCTACCTTTGCATTCAAAATGAAAGCCAAGCAACTGAGTTGCAAACACTTAACTAACGGGAGGAAAATTATTGCAATAATACTGAATGTATCTGTTTGGGTAGGTTTCCAACTAATTAGCTAATGGAATTCGGAATTCAGCAAAGTCTTTGTGACAGAAGAGACACATGAAAGAAAGACACAGACAGAGTAATCCCATACCATAATCCCATTGCTTACAAACAATGCAGTGTGTCAGGTAATAGGGACGCGCACACATCAATTCAATATGTTTTGAAATGCAGTGTCATTCTAAAATTTATAAAGTGCAGGACATTTGACATTAAACCCGCTGGTTTAAAGAACTAATTCCACCCTGGCATAGATTATTGTTGGTGAGCTATATTTATAATATTCATTCCATTCCACCATTCATCTCTGGCCTCCCTCACTCCAGAGACAACATGCTCTCCACTCCAAAATAATCTCTCTCCCCGCTGCCGCCAGTTTTTGTTTTTGGTTAGGGTGGGAACTCTAAAACAGATGGTCGGAGCAAATGGTAAATGGTATTTTTCAGAATAGTTATCGGGAGGTTTTTTTCTTTACTGAGAGAACTAATCACTTTTTTTTAAAACAAATTTATTTAAAAAAACAATAATTTGGTGACTTCAATCCACAACCATTTGTGGGATACTGTTGCGCGCAATTGCCTGTGTGTGTGTATGTGTGTGAGGGAGTATGTGTGTGAGGGAGTATCTGAGGGGTATATGCATATATTTTGGGGGGGGTGTATCTGTGAGTGGTATGTATTTTTATGAGGGTGTTTATATACAGTACAGAATATATTAGGGTGTGTATATGTGCGTGTGCGTATATGTGAGGGGTATGTATGTGTGAGGGTGTGTGTGTATGTGAGGGATATGTATATGCGTGAGGGTGTGTATGTGTATGTGAGGGATATGTACATGTGTGAGGGTGCGTGTATATGCGAGATGTATGTATATGTGTGAGGGTGCGCGCGTGTGTATGTGAGGGGTATGTACATGTGTGAGTGTGTGTGTATTTGAGGGGTATGTATATGTGTGTGTGTGTGTGTATATTGGTGAGAGATATATACAGTACAGTACAGTGTACAGTATGTACATGTGTGAGCGAGTGTGTGATGCGCCCTCCGAGCTGCTGGTGGCGCTGTGACTATGACACACACACACAGACACACAGAAGGAGAGTCAGTCAGTGATGCCGGTCATTTCCGGTGTTGAATGGCGGCAGTGATGATGGAGCCAATCCGGCTGCACAGAGGTGGGTGAGAGGGTGGGGGGGGGTCCCGGGATCTGGTACCGGAGACTCACCGACAAGTTAACGTTCAGCTATGGATTTGCTGTATTGTCCCGAAAGGATGAGGTTAGAGCAGAGAGCGGGAGGCCGACCCCCCCCCTCCCCCACCCACCCCGGGGGAAAATGTCTCTGTGTGTAAGTGAGTGTCTGTCTGTGTGTGAGTGAGAGTGAGTGAGTCTGTGTGAGTCTCTTGTGTGAGTGTCTGTGTGTGTGAGTGTCTGTGTGAGTGAGTGAGTGAGTGTGTCTGTGTGAGTCTCTTGTGTGAGTGTCTGTGTGTGTGAGTGAGAGTGTCTGTGAGTGTCTGTGTGTGAGTGTCTGTGTGAGTCTCTTGTGTGAGTGTCTGTGTGTGTGAGTGAGAGTGTCTGTGAGTGTCTGTGTGTGAGTGTCTGTGTGTGTGAGTGTCTGTGTGTGTGTGAGAGTGAGTGTGTCTGTGTGAGTGTCTGTGTGTGTGAGTGTCTGTGTGTGTGAGTGTCTGTGTGTGTGAGTGTCTGTGTGTGTGAGTGTCTGTGTGTGTCACTGTGAGTGAGAGTGAGTGTGTCTGTGTGAGTCTCTTGTGTGAATCTGTGTGTGAATGTGTCTGTGTGTGTGTGAGTGAGTGTGTCTGTGTGAATGTGTGTGTGTGTGTTTATGTGAGTGAGTATCTCTGTGTGTGAGTCTGTGTGTGAGTGAGTATCTCTGTGTGTGAATGAGTGTGTTTCTGTGTGAGTCTGTGTGAATGTGTGTGTGTGTTTATGTGAGTGAGTGTCTCTGTGTGCAAGTCTGTGTGTGAGTGAGTGTGTCTGTGTATGTGTGAGTGAGTGTGTCTGTGTGTGAATATGTGTCCATGTGTCTGGGTATGTGTCTTATGTGTGTGCCCTCCGGACTTGAAAGGCGCTATACAATTCTAATGTTGTTGTATGTGACTGTCTTTGTGTGTGTGTGTGTGTCTATTTATACCTGTGTGTGTGTGTGTGTATGTATCTCTCGGTGAGTATGTGCGTCTGAGTGTGTACATGTGTGTCTCTCTGAGTGTGTCTCTCTCTTTGTGTGTGTGTGAGTGTGTATGTCTCTCTGAGTGCGTGTGCATCCCTTGAATGTGTACATGTGTGTCTGACTGTGTGTCTTTATGTGTGTTTGTTTCCGTGGCTGGTCAAAAGGGGTGAATATTTTGGGGGGTCAGTCAAGGGATGAAACGAAACAACACATGAACCTTCCAAAACAGGTTATTAGGGCGCAACCCTAAGCTGACTCGCTCACATTCCGCCCTCTTTCTCTCTTCCCTTTTTCCCAACGTTTAGCTCCGCACGGCTAACCAACATTATTCCTGATACTTTGTTGGTTTGCACAGCTAAACACCACATCGCGTGACGCTGTCTCCCACTGAGACAGGGGAAATCTGTACAACCTTCTCTGCAGTGTGGGAGAAAATATATATTCTGTATATGGATCTTTATAAGGATATTTCACTTTTATATGTGGTTAAACGTGTGATAAAGGTCTATGCCTCTTGAACATGAGATTTATCGGTTGGCACTTTTCTCACTGAATGTATAATGCAATAGTGTCCACCTCCTATTGACAGATGGTCAGAGCAATGAAGCAGTGAGTTGTTTTGTATCGCAACCCACGCCAGATGGTCTGCTAACCCTCTCTGGTGAAAAAACTATTTCTGTTTGGTCTTATGTTTTGAGAAGGTAAATCTTTGCTGGCATGTTTTGAACCAAATCACGTGGGTGTGGAAGGATAGATTAGTATAATTCTGTCGCATCAGTTCATGTAGACATGTACATTGTCCAACAGTAATCACTGCGTAATGAGCAATGTAAAAACGACTGTACCGAGAATTTCTCCCCTGGAGTCCATACTGAATGAGGTTCAGGTTTTAAAGTATCGCCAGGGAGACGTGCTAAACAGAGACAAGGTGTTGCAATAGAAACCAAAATAGCAGCAGTTCTTGGTTACAGGATAATGTAAAGAGTTTAACACTCTTAAGTTTGACCCAGTGTTAAAAAAAATGTTGAGCTTCGCACTCACTGTTTGTCAGGTGAAATTATTTTGGGTGAGTTAGCAAAAAAAAAGATACAATTTAAACTTAGGGCTATTAATCTTATAAATAATTCCAGTGTTGCTTTCTGCGTCGAGACTTTAGCATGATGGCAAAATCTTGTAACAGACCACAGAGAATCCTCTCATCTTGAAAAAGAGTAGGAGATGACGTGAATGCTTTGAAATGGAATAAATAAGTTGATCTTTAATGCAAGCTGCTCTGTTTTGTATTTAAGGTCGCCCGAGACTGAAACTACCTCTCCCTTGGCTTGTGGGAGATTGGAGATTTCCCAAAATTATTTGACCGTAATTGAAGAAGCACAATTGGGATTATTGCATTAATTGGGTAACTCTATGGGCAAGAGGATGTTTAGTACTCACAGACATTTAAGTGACTCGTTTAACTTTGGATAGTGCAGATCGTGGGGTCATGCTGTAGAATAAATTCCTTTAGTTGTTACCACCCAAGCTTATCTATTGTATTATATATTATTATTTATTAGATAATAATTATATATTCTATTGCTAAAAAAATTGTAGCAGTATGCAGAGGAATGTAATGTTCTGTGTTCATCAAGGTGAGGATATCAATGCTGAGACTGCAATACTTTACAAGTAAAACGTGTTTTTACATCTAATGGTTTGTTGTGTGTGCTACTAATTTGTGTGTGAAACACTTGAAGCACAATGTTTCATTGTGAAAAGGTATTATAAAAAATATAGTTTTTCATTCATCCAAACATGTTGGTAAGGCTAAGATTTTTTCTGTGCTTCTAACGTGTAATTTTCAGTAGGTTGCTTCAAATCCAAAATAATAGAGGTGTAAATTTATTAATACTTGGGTGATTATTTTAAATATATTTTTTATATGCATGGAAATGCAACAGAACAGTGCCAGTTCACACTAATCTGTGTACATACTGGGCCTCTTTTGAAGTTTTGAAAACTTGCACAATTTGTGTAATTGAAGAATTAGTCGAGTACTGTAGCTTGAATAATCCTTTTATTGGATTAGATTCAGCAATCTTTATTGCTTCAGTGCTTGCCGGCTGTCAGTACTATTACAGTCCCATGGTTTGCAAATATGAAGATAGTATCTATTTGTCATCAGTCATATTTGTTTGCTAGAATTTGCTGGAAACAATAGCCAAGTCAGTTTTGTAAAATTGCTTCCAGGGTGAACCACTAAAACAGTAAGTAGTAGTTGTATTTTTTTTCTTGTCAAGTAATAGCAAGTTGTCCGCAAAAGTAAATCCAGGCTCTCTGGGTTTTGGCTTCATCTGCACTGATCATGTCACGTTTGTCATGTTGACTGAAGCAAAAGTTCAAACTGAGCAGTGTTTTTTTTTCTACTCAGTGGTTCAGCAGAATTAACTCATTTCTGGCCCATCTTGATAATATTTTGGAAGCTTGTTGCATTAATTACTGTAAGCATACTTATTTTGAACTTTGTTTCGCAATCATTGTTTTTACTCTTTGTGCATTTAATATTACTTTGGCTGCTAAAATTTATTTTTAGCTCAGTGTCTGGCATTATTTAAATCCACACTTGACATTCCAGATGTTTCCAGGGCCATCGAGTTGCTGGAGAAGTTGCAAAGGAGTGGAGAGGTACCACCCCAAAAACTTCACGCTTTGCAGAGAGTGCTTCAGAGTGAATTCTGTATTGCAGTACGAGAGGTACGATGCTGCTATACAAAGCTATAATCTACTGTGTGTACAGTCTAAGATGTGTTAATGGAAATTGTAGATATGTTAAACTAAGTGATTCTATCTGAAATGCCTAACTCAATGAGGAATATTTTGTGTACTGCATTAAAGAATGCTAAGTAGTTATATTTAAACGGTTAATTTAAATGAATTGCTCTGTTTTCCCAATGACTTAGCGAGGTAATGCACAGTACTCTGCCTATTGAGTCATACTGGCTGGTTGTGCTAAAAGACTAGGAAGATCTCAGGTTCAGCCCTCGGTCTGTTGATTGATCAACCTGGTGTGTCAGGGCAGTGGTAGGAAAGCAACACTAATCTTCAGTGTCTCTGGGCTGGGGAGTGAACACATTGTGGGGGTTCCCACTCATGTTTTGTTTTAAAATTTAACGTTTGTAAATTGACCTTGCGTATGATGCCCCATTCAAATAGCCTCTAAATACTCACTGTCCAGCCTAAACATGTGAAAAATGATTATTTGTTTGGTGAATGGAGAGCAACCATCACCTGTGGAGCTCGGAACCAGCTGAGCCATCGCCTTCGTGAGTGAAGGAGATGAGAAGAATATAAAAATACTCTTTCTTTAACACAAAGAAGATTGTGACCGTTACAAAATATAATTATTTAAGATAATTTTCGCAAGTGGCGTTCTACACTTTCTAAGAGGAAATATTTTTATTGGATGAACAAATGATGCCTTTGTTTAAAATGCTCTTGTGATTGCTTACTGAGCACCGATAAAGCAGAATTGGAGATATGTATATGACAAGCTAAACAGTTCATAAATGTGTTTAGCGAGCTCCAGTTTTGGGGGACGTTCTGGTTGTAATATTCATTATGGTGCTTTCAGGTTTACGAGCATGTATACGAGACAGTAGACATTAATAGCAGCCCTGAAGTAAGAGCCAGTGCCACTGCCAAGGTAAGGTTGTATATTGCAACTACCCTTTTAGGGACCTCGTTTTATGTGAGTCGGTGTATCAGGAATAAAAACTATTGGATCTTGTAATATGTTTTGGAGTGTTCTTTTTAGAGCAGAGTATAACTTTTAGTCTTCAAACTGCTTTTAAATGAGTCTGCAGTAATACTATTTATTTTTAATAAATGTGAAGCTGTTTTAAATGGTTGTATGTTCGCGTTGATGGTTTGAATCCTGCAAAATTTGATGTAATTATGCAACGGGCAATTTTGTCTTTCCAGGCAACAGTTGCAGCGTTTGCTGCCAGTGAAGGACACTCACATCCAAGGGTTGTCGAACTTCCCAAAACAGATGAAGGATTGGGATTCAACATTATGGGAGGAAAGGAGCAAAACTCTCCTATATACATATCGCGCATAATCTCTGGTGGCATTGCTGATCGCCATGGGGTACTGAAGCGAGGAGACCAACTTCTGTCAGTAAATGGAGTGGTGAGTATTGCAGACACCTTATTGTAAACATTGTTTGAATTTATATATACAGGTAGTGAGTGCATTCATTAGATTGTTTTCAAGTTTTTTTTTAACAACTGTCTTGTCCAGATAGAGTGGTGCATAGAAAATGGTCACTTAAAGAATTCCATAGGAAACAGTCTCGTCACTGACAGGTATAAGAAAAGGCAACCATAAACACTGCAGAGTACCAAGAGTACTTTGATGTGGTCATGTTGCACTCAGTGAGCTCATAGATTCAATGGGAAATGTGTGTAGGTTGTTGTGATTTGTGGTTAACCACAGAAGGTTGGGTTCAGTTGATTAATTACAGATTTATGATTGTTTATAACACAATGTCATAACATTAATGGAGTCACTATACTTGATAGATATGGCATCTAATTCTGCACCCTGAGTAATGGAAGTGAACAGTTGGGTTTTTCCTGGTACCAACAGTGATCTGACCTGGGAAATAATGTTTCAACGTATATTCTACCTTCCTTTTAATGGGTATCTACTGGACTAAACTACTCATGTTTTTCACAGTGTATATTTAGATTTGCCACAGCAAATGCAACAAACTTCCCTTACTAATGGGGTTTATTTGTCTTTTGGCACTCACAGGCAGGAAATATCTCAGGGATAGGCCTGCAATTTAGCACAATTACAAAGAACAACGATGTTTCTTTATCAAGCAAAACCAGCATGGCATGGTTATAGTGGGAGGGGGGGAAATGTAAATGCGAGAACTCTAATGCAGAAATAACTTTAAAATAAATAGAATGTCTATTTGTCGAGTAGAATGGTTCGTTTATCACAGGGTTTCTTGTCCTAAAGAAACCCAGAATATATCTGAAATGAATCTCTATTTGAACGAATATGAATTGATGCGAACGACAAAAGGTACCCAGTGTTTTATCTGAAATAATGAGACGCTTGTTTTCACATGTACAGAGCGTTGAAGGAGAACACCATGAAAAGGCAGTTGAGCTACTGAAAGCTGCCCATGGAACTGTTAAATTAGTTGTCAGATACACGCCAAAAGTGCTGGAAGAAATGGAATCGAGGTTTGAAAAAATGAGATCAGCAAAACGCAGGCAGCAAAACAACTATTAAACCTACTTTTGTCCAAACAGTTTCATATAATGCTTTGCTGTTCTGAATTTTATATTACAGTTGAGGTTGTCTCACTGTCTTGCAGTGGGGAGGGGAACATTATCAATAATGTTTTCCCACTAATTAGTCACTGTGATTGTACAGTACATCACAATGAGGAATATTGCTTGTTTAAAAGCTTTTGATGGAATATTGAGAACAAAGTATGTTAAAGGCATTTCTATCAGTACTCGGTTTTAAAATGAATGTTTTCTAATAAGCAGTGTGGTTTTACCGTTTCTGCCCATTGAAAGCGATTCCTGATATTTTTGAGATCAGAGGAATTGCTAAGTTGTTCCATGTAAAGTTGATAAATTAACATCAGTAAAGTTTGACACAAAACTTTGTGATGCTTAGCAATTGTGTTGCTTCAACCATTCCATGTATTAATTCAGTCCGGACACCTCTATTTACCCTGATTATCCCATGTTTAATATTCAAACTTCAAAAACGAATGAGGGAGGGGAAAATAAATAGCGTGAAAGGTGTCGATTCCTAAATTTTTCTGGCAGGTTGACATTTATTTGCAAGGGGGTTTTGACACTGAGACTCCTAATCTTTTCAGTCGCCCAAACTGTTTAATCCGAACGAGAACATGACCCCTCATTATGGTCAGTCTGGGCTGACTGAATCATTCAAGCCATCTACTGTACTACTGTCGTTACATTGACAGAATCGAAGCGTTAGACCAATAGAAACCTCTGCAAACTTTGCCAAATATGACATGCAACGTGATAAAACGCTGTTGGTGCATCTCATTATTAATTATCTTAGTCACATCGACCCTGTTTATGGTAAAGTGAAGAAGCCAAGTTACATTACCCCCATTTGACTTCACTTGTGGTTGGTCTATTTAGGCTGTTTTTATACCAAAAAAAAAGTCACAGGATGCAAGGACTTGTGTTTCGTATATTCACAGGCTAACCTCACTCTGAATAGGAATTTTGCCAATGAAGAAATCCATGCTTGTGAGCGAACAAAAAGATTTAATTCTCTACCTCCAGCAGACGTTTTGAATCCACAGTGATTTTGCAGTGCAGTCATCGAGACGAATATCATTGTGCATGAGGCTTCTGTTAATTGGGCTCAACGCAAGCTTTTCCATCTCTTGCAAGAATCTTTTTGAATCAAACAAGTTTTGTACCCGTTTTATCAATTTTTTTACTTTTTTTAAAAAAAAGGTAAATCTAGTGCCACTGCTATTGAACGCATTTAAAAAAAAAATCTATTTGTCAACTTTTAATCCTGCACTGAAGAGCAAGATAACAATCACTCATCATTTTAGAATACTGGCAAAGAGTGGAAAACATTGTGCCGTTTTTCTGATAAATGCCACAAAGTAATAGAAATGAAACATATTTTTGACTGATACTTATGAATTTCTCTTCGGAGCGGATATTTAAAAGAAGCAGTTTTATAACATTATTACTTACTGGATTGTTTGACTTGGGCATTATGTATTATCTATTAAATAATGCCAGAAACCATCTTTGTTGCTTACAAATATCTGTGTTCTCGCAGTTTTCATGACCATCTGAGTACCTGAACTATTGCGATTCTTGCATTCCTAATTCTATACAAATGATTGTAACATAAGCTATTTGTATTTTGCTGTTTCTGTATTTGTAATGCTAGAAAATCAGCTTGACCTCGCTTGACATTGATATTGACAATCATTCCTCACTTTTCCTCCTTTAAAATTATATATCCTCTTTGCTTGGATGTTTTATGTTTATCTTCACAGTGAACTTAATAATCAGTAGTTATCTGAAACATATATCAGGCCAAGCTGTCATCTTTCAGAAAAGTAAAAATCCACTAATTTAATTAACTACACTATAAAACTCATACATTTGATTAGGATTTTTTTAATGCTAAAATTTATTTATGTGCACTTCATTTTTGAAAGGAAAGCTGTAGGTTTAAAAAAGACAAATGAATCAGTTTGGGAACGCCTCTTTGCTTTAGTTTATAGATGAGGCATTTCCACAGATTTTAATTAACATTTTATTGGATTTGGTTTTCCAGTCTTTAAGCTATTTTTCAGATCGCTGCTTAACGTAAACTTTTTGGGGGCAAGATTTGAGTTTGCATCGTACACTGATGTAGTGGTGTATTTTTAATAATAATAATAAATACTAACACTTTGAGGGTGTAAAATCTTTTCCTTTTTAATTTGTGATTGGAGTTGTGATCTTAGTGCTCCTGTCAGTTCAGAAAAATCCCTAAAGGTAAAGTTTGCCTCCAATCCAAAACATTGCACATAAATACTACAATTCCCACCCTCATCCCCCCCACCCCCAAATCAAGTTTCATTATTGGTACATTGAAATGATTTAAAAACTGAAATCTAAATTAGGTTGGACAAATTATGCCATTGAGTTTATTGGTTGAAGCTCAAATGTACATAATGTGAACAGTTTTTCTTACTATTGCATAGGTTCCCCCCCCCCCCCCCCTCCCACCAAAAGGCAATTCAATGTCTAAATTCTGCGTCAGGTGCTGGGGCTTTGCTTGTGTGACCTGCTATAAAATGTAGTTATGTAATACTTGCATTTTTGCTCTTATTTTGATTTGATTATTGTGACATTTATCATGTCCACATTGTTTTGTGAATGATTGAGTTGTAACCTTAATTGAAATAAAATCTTAAAACTACATAAAATGCCATGATTGATCAAATTGTAATTCTGGACTATCCCAGCTGAAGTACTTGAAATCCATTTTATTCCCTAAATATATTTAGCAGTTTACCCCTTCACTGCTTCCAAAATAATTTCACTAAATCAGTAGGGGACGGAATGCATGCATGAATTGAAGTGCATTTATGGCACAAGGCAGATTTGAGAGTTAAAATGGTCAATGGTCTTATTTGAAGACTGATATTTCATAATTTTGGGTTCAGTTCAGACTCATTCCCCAAATTGAAAGGCTCTTGAAACACATCTCAGTTCATTAACGAAGAGAAATCCTTGAGATTACAAAATAATATCAGTGAATGGGATTGGACCATAGCCAAATACATTCTCGACATCATACATCTTTCATCCAGGGTCTGTTCTAGGCTTGCATTTAGTTGCTGCTTCTCAGCTGAGTTATCAGACGTTAATAAGCCAAGGTTGCCAGGTGTCTTGACTGCTTTTCTAACATTGAACAGTTTGTCCAATCATACTGACTAGCGGTCTGGCTTAAAAATATTTACACTTCGAGCTTTACAAAGTCCACTTACAATATAAATTGATTGTCTCAGCATCCTGCCCACAGCATGAAAGCAGCACATTTTATATTTACAAGTACTTACTGTAGTTGTCTCCAAAAAGAGTCATGAACATGTCAAACAGCAAGGTATTCAGAACAGATCTCTGGACGTCCACTACTGGTAATCACTGTCAGGTTCACCTCACAAGCTACTCAGTGATCAAGCAGCATAAGGCGATTCGAGTTAGGGCTGACTTTATATTGTGTCATCCTTCCGTGACAAAGTAGGGAAGAAGATTAGAACAATGAGATTAGTTTGGGAACCGTTCATTTTTATCAAAACATAAAATACTTATCTCAGAAAAAAAGTCTGTAAAAAAATGTTTTGCACCAAAAATTATATCCCAACATTTGAGAGGTTTTGAAAGATTTCCATTTTAATAGCAAATACCTTTTGGCATTTGTTAACTCTTCAGCAATAAATTTGTAAAAAAAAACACTAGATAAAAGCCATTTAGTCAAATGATTTTTGTTAAAAAAAATATCAATCCTACTTAATACTGTAATATAATAATAATCCTTGCATTTGATATAGCGCTTTTCACGTCTAATGACCTTGTGTCTCAATTCCTCCTATCCTTAGAAACTTACAAAATGTTAAATTTAAGGTAGGTTTTGCAGAAAAGGTTTACTACAAGGGCTGAGTTAGTTTGACATACTGTACTATGATATTGTACAAGTGCTGTACTTAGTTAGTTGGCCTGATGGTATAAAGGCTTCATGTTCATTCCGTCAAATTGTAAGTGTTCTACAGAACTTCCAATGCAGTTTGTTGTTGTATATTTGTAACCCACTAGATGGCAAACTTCTACCAAATTGGAATAAAAATGAAACTGTAGCTGTCTTTATACTGTACACTAGATGGTTTGTTCCTTTTTTTCTCAACTACTTTGCAAATTGTTAAAAATCATCTGTGTACTGAGACTATTGTCATTGCAACATTCTGACGTGAATTTTATTTTCAGTACTAATGCCAGTTAATTTAACTTGTTGATGAAATTCATGCCTCACTGTTCAGTAGCTAATCATCCCTCAGGTCATTTTAAGCAACAACCATCGAAACATTTAAAGCGTATTAAGCGTTTGCTTATATGACAACCGTCAGATGTATAATTAGCAATGCTCTCTGAGTTGTTTATCAGAAATTATATTTCATAATTCTGAGACCCGTTCGAATGTATTTATCAAGACTCAGTTGCATCATTGGGAAAGAGTAAATATTTCCATTCTCACGCAAGCCAACACAAAATCAAGTGACTGCCTGCAGCTCAACTAAACAAATAAATATCTTGCGTGATCTTACAACACAATTTATAATTTTGGATGGAGCTGTCATTTTCTTCCAATGTTTTCACAATTTTGGCACGAAAGGCAAACTATTTGTGACCTTGACGTAAAAACTCGCTGTTCAATCTTCTGATGTTTAAATTGATAGACAAGATTGCTCTTTAAAGAGTATTCTGTGGGAAGGGACAAAAGCTGTTTGCAAGCAGTGACTTGAATCCAAAAAACAATACATTGAAAATTGTTTTAGCTTTTGCTTCCAGAAGGGGCAGTTCCTTTTGCTTAGTTGTTTTTATAACAAATGTTGACAAATACAGTATAATATATATCATGTTTCAGTGTTTTAAGTTATTTCTTGTTTCCTTATGACATTGATACCATGTATCTTTCGTTCAACATCAACAGGTTTTTGTCAATTCTGGGAGAAAGTGAGACAGGAATTGTGACGTAGGCAAATAAGGTTATTAAATGCCATTTTATTGTAACAGACAAGTGTACAGCATGTAAAGAATCGTAATGCTGGTCAGATATGGAGAAGATTCTGGGGATAGATGAGAATAACGCACAAATTTGTTTCTTGCCACGCGGACGCTGTGTGAAGCTCCTGTAGCTCAGTGGTTAGAGCACTCGCCTTACAAGTGTGAGACCTGTGTTTCGAATCCAGGCAGGTCAGGGCGAAACCTTGGGCAAGTTTCCTTACTCCACACGCCTAATAATAATCCATCCCCCCAAAAAACTATGATAAATTGGTCATTTAAATCCACGACTGTTTGTGAGACACTGCTGTGCGCAATTGGCTGCCGCGTTTCACCCACAAATATACAGTCAATTAACTTTACAGTATATTCTGCGAAGCGCTTTAAGACGTCTGCAAAAAAGACGTGAAAAGCGCTATGTCAAATGCAAGGATTACTATTCTAATATTTAGATGATCACATGTCTTTGGAGTGTTGTGACTATGAATACCCAAGAGGTACTGTTTTGCCAACTAAATGCCCGAAAACTAACCCTACAATAGAACAGATGCCCTTCAACATAACTACTGTCAACTGGCAAAGATGTAATGCAACAGATTCCTTGCCTAAGTGAGTCATTTGTTGGGACAGAAAATGATTGACTCAACTAGTCCCTTACTTGAAATCTTTGCTCCGAATGAGCAGGAATGAATCACCACAAAAAGATTCAAGGCTGTCTTTGTTGGCAACATGGATGGGCAGATGGAATCATATTCTGCTTAAATCAATTTAATTGTATTAATACTTGATTATATGTGCGTCTGTTTTTTTTTTCTGAGGTCATCTCAGACTGTTATCTTCTGTCCAGAAACATTGCTCTGCTTTCTGCCGAACGATGTCAACGCGTTGTGTAATGATTAGAAAAACGTAATTGTTTTTGGTCAGGTAGGTGTCTGACACTGATGGAAACCTTGTATTCTACTAAAACAAATCTCCTTGCATTTAATATATAAATTTTGATGTGTTGGGGGTGGTGTTCGCCAGGACATGAGGAGAAACTCACTTATTCTATTGAAAAGTGCAGAACAGTGATATTCTTTGTTGAATAATTACAAGGTAACAATTACAGACTGCAACACAGTTTGGTTTTAAATTCTTCTGACCAAATGGATACTGTTAACAAAGGCCACATGATTACACTATGATTGCCGCAAAAAGTAAACGCAGTAGATCTCAGCAATGGAAACGTGTTTTGCCTACAAAATACACAGCAATTCTCTTTACAGTATATTTCGCGAAGCGTTTTGAGACGTCTCGAAGACCTGATAAGGCACCATATCAAATGCAAAGATTATTATTATTCTTATGGTACTGTAAAATAAAATATATCATGATGTATTCTTGATAGAAGCAACCGTACTGGACATTCAACTGGTTGAAATGACTTGCGTACAACAACAACAGCAAATTACATTTGTAAAGCGCCTTTCATGTCGGGAGGACATCCCAAGGCACTGATCAATGAGTGGAAATTAGGCCCATCTGCCGATACTGTGAGGCTCAGATAGTGATGCCAAAAGTCATTAATAATAATCCTTGCATTTGACATAGCATTTTTCACATCTTATCGACGTCTCAAAGCGCTTCACAGAATATACCGTAAAGTGAATTGACTGTATATTTGTAGGCGAAACTTGGCAGCCAATTGCGCACAGCAGCGTCCCACAAACAGTCATGGATTGAAATGACCAATTTTATTATTGTGGGTTTTTTGGAGGGATTATTATTAGGTGTGTGGAGTAAGGAAACTTGCCCGAGGTTTCGCCCTGACCTGCCTGGATTCGAACACAAGTCTCGTGCTCATAAGGTTAGTGCTCTAACCACTCAGCGCCTTGGGACGTCCTCTTGATGTGAAGGGCGCCATATAAATGGAAGTTTTGATTGATTGAGCTACAGGAGCTCCATTGCAACCTAAGTACAATTAATTAATAGACCCACCATCTCCATCACCATCACTAAGTCGTCTCCTCCCCCAAAGATGGTGGGTTGGGTGGGATGGGGGAGGGGGGTGGGTGGCGGGGGCCTCTTGCAGGAACACATTTCCACAGGCACCAACCATCTGTTCTATTAATTAATTCTCCATTCTTCATGCAGAAGCCTTCAAGACGAGTGATAGCATGTTATTCTGCAAGAAGGATCACAGTCAAGTCTGATCCTGTCTGCCGATGAAATTTGTGTGCGTGTGTGTGTTCACATGTGTGTGTGTGTGCACCTTTACAGCATGTGGACTTTGATTGTAATCAGTGTCAAGCCACTGGCGTAGTTGCTACAGTTGGAGTTCTGTCTGCAAATTCAGAACAGAATTGACATCGACCCTGGTACTGTACCTTGCCTCATTGCCAAGTTAAACTAGATTTTTTTTTCCCTGTCTAAAGAGTAAACATGTGGATTGACATCTTCCTCCCCACCCCACGCACACACTCCTTTTTTTGAAAAAAAAATGTATTTGATGTAACATCAATTGACTCCTTCAAAAAAAATCCAGATAAGAATCAGCTAAGATAGCTCTTCATCAGTGCAGCCTTATACAAACAACAAAATATAACTGTTTGTTCCTCTGTTGCTGTGAATGGGGGAATGGTGTTCTGTAGTAGACAGGATTCGATGCCTGAGACATGGGGATGTGTTGAATCTTTTCATTAATTGCATTTTGTGGTTCAGGAAGTATTGATTCAAAAACTTTTTTCCCCCCAGGAAATAGCGAGTGAAGCATCCACAGGCTGCAGATAATCCAGAACTCTGCGACCCATGTCCTGTACCGCTCCAGGCTTCGTGACCCTCCCCATCTCCCCCATTCCTCACCCGACTCCATTGGCTCCCTCTCACCTGAAGGATTCAATTCAAGATCCTGGTACTCACCTTCAAAGCCCTCCATGGCCTAGCCCTACCTCTGCGTGAAAAGCGCTATACAAGTGTAATTTGGTTATTGTTGTTGAAGTTCACATGCTAGAAGACGTGAAAAGCGCTATATTAAATGCAAGGATTTTTTTAAAAAAAACAGCAGTCGGTTCTAAATATAAAACAGACTCCAGAAAGACACATGGTGAGTACAGTATATAGATGCCCAGTATCATTACAGGTGAGGTTACTTAGTGGAATATACCTTTCTTTTTAAGATAATCCTATCTCTATAAAACAAGTGATGTGAAAACTGAACGTGACATTACTGTGATTCTCAGCCAGGGGGCAAGCAAAGAATACTGTACTGTAATCAAATTGGACCAAAATTCTGAAGTAGTGTGTTCTATTTTAACAAACATTTGAGAAATATACAATTAAACTTACAGTCACCTTTTTTAAATGTAATTGCGGTCGATCTCACATTTGTGACAAAAAGAAGCTGACATTTCTATCTCATATTCCTGCGTAGGGATTACTGGTTAACCTCATGCTGTCTAATGATTGTAACCATTCTTAGTTGGTTTGCCAACTAAGCCCCAGCTAGGCGATGAATAATCACATTGGACATGTGATGAATGAAGAAATATGGTAACAACACCAAACAAAATACAGTTTACAGGTGTATTTACATTACTGAAGGCAGTAAGAATCTTCAGCAACAGGAAAAGGCCATTTAGACCAAGCAACACAGAGCAAATTCTCAACTCTCAACCCTCAATTTGTACTTTCATTCTGTCAACAAGTGGGAGAGAGGGGGTGGGAAGTTTTTTTTTTAAAAAAATAGCTTACAGAATAATCATAAGAGGCACACTGGGTAATTCATTTCAGATTCTCTACTGAATGTCCTGAAGCTGAGCTGAACACACGATAACAATTCGCGTTTACATAATGCCCTTCATGCAGAGTGGCGTCTCAGAGCTCTTGTACCTGCTCTACTCTGGATGTACAGTATGTGGACTTGCACGTCTATGTTTCTGATCTACAATTGGCTTTCGTTGACCAGAACTCAAGTGGCTCATTTTCCCTTGAACCCTGGCAGGTGCTGTACTGATACAGTACACATGGCGCCTGATTAGTATTTGTTTAAGCGGCGTAAAGCAGTTTAGAGTAACTTCTTTTTACTTTTAAACACAACATGTGTTTTCCTTAAAGTACAACAAAGGATGACGGCCCTGATTTTGGTTGGCGTTAGCGGCTGTTCTGTAAATGAGCTGGCACCACTGTGTCCACAAAGAGTTTGCAATCCCCCAAACAGCGGCAGCTACCCCACCAGCAACTCATCCACACAGCCAGTGGCTTCCTGACTGCAATATATAAGATTACCACAGGAGGCAGAGGCAACCATTGTTTCAGCAGTTGACAATAATCAGAATCCTTAGGTCTGATAATAGTATCTTTCATCTCAGGAGAATGTCTCAAAGTAAAGTGTAGCGAGCTGCAGCTTTCATGGCAGAGTGTGGCTCGCGACCGTGTATTCTGTAGGAGAACATTCAATCCGGACGGACAGAGAGTGATTGGAAAATCCTTTTGAAACGCATTTTTAGAGATCGGGAGAGGTCAGGTCTGAAATATCACCAGGTGGATTTTATAGTCTTAATGAGAAAAACACATTGGGGGAATACAGTATAGTATAGTGTCTGGATCAGAATCTTTGGGACAGGAGTTCAACACAAAAAAAGTTGGGAAGATGATTTTGGTGAAATGCAAAGGGATGCAAGCTGTTGTTGTTGTTGTTGTTGTCAGCCTGGCTCAGTTAGTTCCGAGTCAGAAGGTTGTGGGTTCAAGCCGCATGTCTCACACTGCCTGGGACTTTGAACTCCTAATCTACAGGTTGATACTCTCGTGGAAGGTTGAGACATTTCGCGAATGTGCTAAGGCACTTTAATAAGTGCAAGAATTACCATCTATTTATTCGACATTGTGTTGGGAATCATATCTGCTGTGTGTTTATCTGAAGTCAGGTTCCACCTTTAGTCCACAGCGTAAATGCCAGGATTGATATCTTACAATTTGCAGAAGCATTTACGTTTAGTTTAGAATTTAAAAAAAACAGGTACAGTATTTTAACTTTTGGAATATATGAAGCAACGTCTGTGGGTTGCAACATGATGAAAACCGTACAAGGTTCACTTTCACATGTTACAGTAAACTCACTTTGGTAAACATTGGCCACTCACTCCACGACTGTCTGTGGGACAACACTGTGTGTGCAATTGGCTGCCGCATTTCGCCCACGAAACACACAGTCAATCAAACCACCTTGCAATATGTCCTGAGATGTCCCGAGGACACGATAAGGTGCCAAATCAAACGCAAGGATTATTTATTGTTATAATTGTTCTTACTACAGTAGTTGTTCAGAGGGTGGTGTGGTGTGGAGATTCACATCTAATCAAGCTGCACAATAAGAAGGAAGTGTTTCAAACAGCTCCCCTTGCCTCGACTCTAGAGTAGCGAACGGATCGATCCATACATCCTGTCGCTCGGTGGTTAGAGCGCTCGCCTCGCAAGCGAGAGACCCGGGTTCGATTCCCGGCGGTTCAGGGGCGAAACCCTTGGGCAGGTTTCCCCCTCACTCCACACGCCTGATAATAATCCCTCAAGAAGGCGTGGGGGGGGGGGGGGGGGTGGGGAGAGGGGGGAACACTTGTGGGAACGCCGCCAGTCGATCGGTTCACTTTACAGTACATTACGCTCAGCGTTTCGAGACGTCGAGAGGACCGTGACAAAAAATCGCAGGGATTATTATCAAATGACGATGAAAATTCTGATTATTGTACATGATGTGTGGGTGAAAGGCTGGCGGTGGGAGTGAGAGCTAAGGTTCTCTCTTTTGCACAACTTTTATTACCATGGAGTGTAGGCAGCCAGTCACACAGTCAGGCAGGCAGTCAGTCAGGTAGTCAATAACTCCTCCTCTGGGCTGTAAACTCGCAGCTTAGCTCCTTCCTCCAGTCTTCCCCACTTCAGCTGTTTGCTGCTGGGGAGTAAGTCTTGGGAGTGAAGCTTTCCTGTTTTCTCTCCCTCTTTCTTTCTCTCTTTCCCTCCCTCCCCTCACTCACTCACTCACTCACTCACTCACTCACTCCCTCCCTCTCTCTCTCTCTCTCCCTCCAGGGAAGTTAACCATTGCAATTCGCTGGGTTGAACGAACAGATCCGACACACACACACACACACAGAGAGAGAGAAACAGGGGGAAGAGAGGAGAGAAGGGAACGACTGAAGGACAGAGAGAGAGAGAGAGAGAGACACACAGAGACACAGAGAGAGAGGGAGAAAAGGAAAGAAGCAGAAAGACGGAGGAGGAGAAGAAGGGAGAGAGAAAGAGAGGTGGTGGTGGGGGGGGGGGGGGGGGGGGGAGAGAGGGGGAGAAAGAGAAAGGGAGAGAGAGGAGAGAGAGAGAGGAGAGAGCTGGAGGAGACTAACTGTTGGTTGGTTGGTTGGTGAAGGGGTCTGCAGAAAAAAGGAAGGGGGGAGGGAGAGAGAGGGAGAGAATAGGAGGGGGAGAGAGATAGAGAGAGAGGGGGAGAGATAGAGAGAGGGAGAGAATAGGAGGGGGAGAGAGAGAGGGAGAGAATAGGAGGGGGAGAGAGATAGAGAGAGGGAGAGAATAGGAGGGGGAGAGAGATAGAGAGAGAGGGAGAGAATAGGAGGGGGAGAGAGATAGAGAGAGGGAGAGAATAGGAGGGGGAGAGAGATAGAGAGAGGGGGAGAGAGATAGAGAGAGGGAGAGAATAGGAGGGGGAGAGAGAGAGAGAGAGGGAGAGAATAGGAGGGGGAGAGAGATAGAGAGAGGGGGAGAGAGAATAGGAGGGGGGGAGATAGAGAGGGGGGGAGAGAATAGGAGGGGGAGAGAAGGAGAGGGTGGGAGGGGGGGGGGGGGGGAGGTTGGGGATTATTCTTTTAATCATTCGAATAATTTGAATGATTATTTTATTGTGACCTGGAGACACATGTACAGAGAGGAGGAGGGGGAGACAGAGAGAGAGACAGAGAGAGAGACACTGATCATATGTAGGTGCAGCTTTACTCTTAGACACACATACAGATAGAGAGAGAAGCGGTTCTCTACATTGCGCTCTCTCTTGCGTGCGTGCGTGTGTCTCTCTGTGTGTGTGTGTGTGTCCTTGTGTCTCTATCTCTCTGTGGCTGGGGGGCTGTGGGGCTGTGTGGTTGGGGGGCTGTGGGGCTTTGTGGTTGGGGGGCTGTGGGGCTGTGTGGTTGGGGGGCTGTGTGGCTGTGTGGTTGGGGGGCTGTGTGGTTGGGGGGCTGTGGGGGGCTGTGTGGCTGGGGGGCTGGGCTGTGAAGCTGATGAGACGGGTCAGTGTGTGTCTGTGGCTGGGGTTGTGGGTGTGGGTGTGGGTGGGGGTCAGCACTAGTCTGGGGGAGAATGTGGCAGCCCCTTGCCCCAGCACTTGTCGCTGCCAGGGCGATGTGGCCACCGCCGTCAGGGTGGACTGCTCTGGGAGAGGACTAACCACCGTGCCGCCAGGCCTTGGCATCTTCACATTCTTCCTGTGAGTATTCCCACATCATCCCTCCCTCACCCACCCCCCCTTCCTTTCCTTCCCTTCCCTTCCCTCTCTCCCACCCAAACCCACCCCCTCCACACTTCCCCAACCCATCTCCCACCCAAACCCAACCTCCCCCTCTCCATCCCTTAACCCATCTCCCACTCAAACCCACACCACCACCTCCCCCACACTCCCTGACCCATCTCCCACCCAAACCCAACCTCTCCCCCTCTCCACCCTTAACCCCTCTCCCACTCACCGCCCCTTCCCACCCATTCCACCACCAATAACAATAATAATCGCCGTCGTCCCTGCGTTTGGTACACAGCGCCCGATCACGTCTTCGAGACGTCTCAGAGCGCTTCACGGGTTATGCCGTAAAGTGAATCGATTGACGGTGTGTTCTCTTGTGAGCGAGACGCGGCAGCCGATTGAAACGACTGATTTATTATTGGGGGGGACGGGGGGGGGGGGGGGGTGTTGTTTTGTGTTCCTTGATGGATTTATTATCGGACGCGCGAGCGTGTGCGTGTGTAAGTAAGGAAACTTGCCCGCGGTTTCGCCCCCTGAACTGGCATGGCCTGGCCTGGCCTGGCCGGGAATCGAAACCAGGTCTCTCGCTACAGTAACTCCCCCCCCCCCCACCCCACCCCTTTTCTCCCCGAAAACCCTCGGCCCATCTCCCACCCACTGCTCAGCCTGGGAAGGTTTTAATACACTACCTGGCAATATTCTGTCTGAACTGTGTTTCATTCCCACTCAAACAGCCGAAGCGTTAGGGCTGCAGAACCAATTCTATATTCCTCTAAACCCATTTTTTTTTTTTGCCGCTGCCAAATGCTTCTTACACTTGCAGTGATTATTTTCACTGCACCAATGACAAAACCATGCTGTTCAGTTAGTTAGGTCCCCTGCTGATCTGGGCATTCATTAAGAAATTAATCACAGTATCATCAACTACAGTGTGTCTTATTCCGTTCCATTCTCAGCCTGGCGAGGTTAGTGGGGGTGGGTAGGGAGGGAGGACTGTCACCTTATAGTTGTTTCTCACCCCCCCCCCACTTATTATTTCTTATGATAATCGTAATAATCCGTGGCATTTTTATAGAGTGCCTTATCACGTCGTTGAGGCTTCTCAAAGCGTTTCACAGAATACACAGTGAAGTGTACAGTGAATTGACTGTGTATTTTGTGGGCGAAACCCCGGCAGCCAATAAATAATGAGGCTATTAAGCACTTAAGCGTTTGTTAAGCATTTTTAAAATGATGTCTCTCAAACTGGAGGAAGGGTGTGGGTGGGTGTGGCTTTTATTTGCTGGTAATTAATTAGACTTGGATGGTCTCACAGCCTTGTTGTGGGTTGAATATCCCATTGAAGGTGGGCGAGCCGTCTGGTTGTGGCTGTTCAAATGAGGTCTGAAGTGCTCCAAGACGCCTCCCCTCACGGAGGGCGCTCTATAAATGCAAGCTGTTGTGGTTGTTGTCGTTGTTCATTCAAAGAAAGAAAGTAAACTTCATCCTCTGAATCCGCTGAAAATCCCATTTGCAATTTGCTACTGACTGAAAACAGAAAAGATCGAGTTTGTATTGCAGTTCCATTTTGGAAAACAAATCCTTCAATACAATATTAGTCCTTGCATTTTGACATAGCGCTTTTCACATCTTCTAGACGTCTCAAAGCGCTTCACAGAATATACTGTAAACTACATTGACTGTATATATGTGGGTAAAACGCGGCAGCCAATTCACAGCGCCTCTCACATCCGGAGGACGTCTCAAAATGCTATGTAGGATTTACCGCAAAGTGTAGTGACTGTGTGTTTTGCGGCAGACAGTTTTCTCCACAGCAAAATTCCCACAAGCAGCTTTGGCGGACGTTGATTACTGAATAAAAACACGGCTCTGAGAATAATTGGCAAAGTGATCGATTAACTTGTATGTGAAACTAAAGTATCGAAACATACACCCTTTTGCAGGGTTGTTTCTGCTTTGCATTGCAAATTAGATTGTTACCAGTTTCCATCAGATTTTAACCTTGTTTGAAATTATTCCCAACACACACGTGTTAAGTATGGTGCAAACCAATCGCTGCTGCCCTTCCCAGTGAGCCTGATAGGGTTTTAATACAGTACATAATTAAGTACCTGGTAAGATTCTTGCTGAACTGCAGTTCATTCCCAGGCAATGGCTTGGGGTTGAAAAGCAAGTTCTGTATTCGTATGGCACAGTTTTACTGCCAAGTGTTTGTTTCAGTACAGTAGTTATTTTCACTGTACCAATCGCAAAACAACGCTGTTTAGTCAGTCCTGCTGATTTTGGCATTGATAGAAAGACCACCTGAAAAAAAGAGACCTGCTTTTTTCAGTGTTCGCATTTGAACTTTTTTTTAAATTGAGTTTTCTGTCCCTTCTAAGAGACGCACACAGAGGCCCTGATTCATCTCAATTAACTTTGCAATCAGTCAACAGAAGAGCTTATCCTGTCGGTTCTTTTTCCACCATTTCACCCAGTGGGCAGAGGCTGGTGTGAGCGAGTCTCTTGTTTGGTGCGATTCAAGCAAATGTGCAGTGCTCTGCCTTCCCCGACTCACCAGTGAGAGAAAGAGAGAGAGAGAGTGAACAGCATAAACATGGCTGCCTAGTTCTACATATAGCAGCAATATACACTGGTTACTATAAGACTATTATACTGTACATTCGTCCACAAATGTACAGTCAATTCACTTTACAGTATATTCTGTGAAGCGCTTTGAGACATCGATAAGATGTGAAAAGTGCTATATCAAATGCAAGGATTATTATTATTATCATAGTTTAGCTCGAGGATTAGTTAGTAACGTAACAATGCATTTTTAAAAGATCCACTTTAACCTTTGTTTTCAAATTAACCTATTTTTTCCAAAAAAAAGACTAATTTGATGTACATTGCTTCGCAGTTGACAAGTCGTTATGATCTATTTAAATTTTTTATTTAAAAAAACTATTAAAAGGAGATTTTGTGGTTAGATTTTTCCCTCGATTTCATTCAATTTGATGTGCTATTTTATATTTACGGGGTGAGGGAAAGGAGAGCAGAGAATAGGCAATCTCTGGTTGGTCCACAAAATGTACAGTTAATTCACTTTAGAGTACATTCTGTGAAGTACATTCTCGAAGACATGATAAGGTGCTATTATCAAAATGCTAGGGTTATTTCAACAAAGGAGAACGAACAGTGGTGTCCAGGGGAGAGTGGGCTGGGTTAACCTGCTTCCTGACTATTTCTTTCTTTCCCTCTCTGTGGGAAATGGCTCTTCTAATCGAATGGAATAGTAGACGTTGGGGACCTAACTTCCCCCGAATCCCCGTCACGATTGCCACAAAAGTGTCATCTTGCTGACGTTCAGGGAAAGGAAAGAGTCAGGGCGAATGGAGCCTGCTCCGCTCCTTTCTTCCTGCCATAGTTCATTGTGGAGAGAGGGAGGGCGAGGGAGAGAAAGAGACAGACAGAGGGGTTTGGGTTTTAGGAGCCGGAGATGATTTCAGAAGCAGGCAGTATATGTATCCGCGTCCCTTGCTTCCACTCTTTGGCCCCGGTTTCCTGCTAATCACCAAACTGCAAACTCGAAAGAGGCAAAGAGCAAAGGTCGGCAGCTGGAGAGCACACCCTACATGTTCCTGAAATTGACTCTGCTGTGAAACCCTGAATATCTTGATGAATGATGTGAGATGTTTTTTTAAAAAAAAGTATCGGTGACTTTAGCTCCTGTGTGTCTGTCTGTGTGTCTGTCTGTGTGTCTGTATGTGTGTCTGTATGTAAGCAGCAAATGTCAAGTTGTGCCAACTGTATACTACCTGCCAGGTCAATGGCCATAGTCTGTTGCCTTCTTATGAACTGTAAACCAACAGAGAGTTGCACTTTTGTAGCACCTTATCATGTTAAAAACGTCTCAAAAGCTCTTCACGAGATACCCTGTCTGTTGTTTTCTTTGCAACTGGGGATAAGTACAGAAAATGAAGGTGGTGGGGTGTAGGGTTGGGGGGTGGGGGGGGGGGGGGGGATGGGGGGCAGAGGAAAGGACGCCAACCATTGGATTCTATTGGAATATTTTACATTTCAAGCCTTTTGGGGGATTTACTTGAATTTCGACTCTCGTGCTAATTTCACATCGGCACTTTTAATCACTGCTGTGTTTTATGTCGGAATCGAGCCCATGAGCTAAACGGACTCCATCCAGTCACTTTGTGGTTTAACCGATTTTTGCTCTATGTTGAAAGTGTACTTCAACCCGTGGGATTTATTTTCCTTAGGCAACATGTGATTGAAATATCTTATAACTGTTATTTCCTGTTAAGGTATGGGGTTACCTACTCATACAAGGTTACAGTCTGTTTTAGTGTTGTACTGTTGCATGTCAGTTTTATTAATTGCAGATTGCGCAGTGTGGCTATAATCGGTGGAGTTTAAAGGCTTGCCATGGAAAATGAAAGTGGCCTGATTTTCGGTACCGGAGCAGCTTCACAGCCAATTGATGAGTGATTACTTAAAAGTGAAAAATTCACCTTTTTTGTGGGGGGGTATGCAATTTGATCCATAAAACTCCTTTGCCTTTGCCTGAAATGTGCTGCTTTTATTTGAATGCTGTGATGCCCATGATTGGTTGTAAATTACAGTACTTTCAAATGGCGGTAAAGAGGAAAGAGGCAAGTTAGAGCTCTCTGTCGCCAAGGGCCTGGCCTCAGTTACAGTTAAATGCCGCTTGCATTGTTCAAGCCACTTGTTGACTTCACTGGTGGCGTTTTGAGGCAAGATGGTAAATTGCTGGCGGAACATGTATTTTCAAGCATTCTTTGCCTACGCCGTGCGGACGATAATGAATTTCACAAATCAGCAGGCTTCCCGGATCCAAACGTAGATTCCTTTAGAAATGGTTCCGTTCTGATGGATACTGTCGCAGTGGCTGTTCAGAAATTCATTCCGTTCACCCATACAGAGTCTCGGTTGCTGTTTATATTTTTTGTCATATGGAGGAAGGTGGTTTGATATGAGGAACAAGCGTGCATTCTTGTTCTGTGAGAATCAACAATATGTTCATGTCTCGGGCACGAAGGCTTCATGGCAGTGAAAAATGATCCAGTCCAGCAATGATCAGTTAATGAATAGCAATTGTCTGCAGTGTTCCAAAACATCAAGTTAACATTTCATGCTCCCTGAAGCAATTTAAGTGTATGGAATAAACAGAATGTTTCTGTTGACCTTGTCTTTCCTGACCCTCTCTCTGGCGGAAAAGACCTTGGTGTAACTAAATGGCAACCCCTTTGCCTACACACCAGAAGCAGCTCAGATCCCTTTAACAATACCCCTTGTATTTGATACAGGGCCGGATCATGTTGTTGAGACGTCGCAAAGTGCTTCACAGAATATAATGTAAAGTGAATTGTCTGCATATTTTGTGGACGAAACTGTTCATACAGTGATAAACTTGAAATAGAATACCTTGAATATCTAAGGTCCAAAAAATCACCAACTTACAAATGGAAAGTGACTGATAATGTACTGGACTCTATGTTCTTTCACCTCGGGCCAATGAAATGTGAAGGTTTACTTTCCAGCCATGAAATGTCTTGAGCTCTTCGGTGTTATCTCTTTCAGATTAACAGTTTGAAAACCTGTTTGTTTAATGGTTATTCTTTTACTTGAACCATGATAGAAAGATGGCCTTAACCATGTACTAAATGTGCCGGACACTAATCTACATTAAGTGCTGAGTGTTGGAATGTTAATTACTGCATTTCACAAAAGCCCCAACTATTCCTTACTTATTTTAGAACTTGGGAGGGCTCATTGGAGCATTGGAAACCATGCACATTTTACATACAGGGTGACTAAAGACTTTACATCATCTATAACTAAATATATATATATATATATATATATATATATATATATATATACACAGTATATAGCTTTAGTTACGGTGATATAAAGCCTTTAATCATGTATACATATTATTTCTTTAGGATGTATTAGACATTGTAATGGCATCACGACTTTTTGATTACCCTGTAGTTTGCCACTGGCCGGCAAAAAACAATCATTTTCATTGTTCGTTCCTTCATGTTACATATTGCTGTACAAATGTTTCAATTTTTTTTATCAACAAGATACTGTACTTTGGTAAAAAAAAATTAAAAGTGGATTTCTAAAGAATATTGCCATACACCCTTGGGTAATACTGTTATTTGTAAGCTTCCAAGCAGTGTTTAGAATGTGTGTGTGTGTGTGTGTGAATGTGTGTAGAAAACAATGGGCAGAAGTGATTGAATATTGTGATAAGGTTTTGTAGGTTTGCTACTTAATTGAAATGATGGCTGCTCTGTTACTGTTGCTTTCTTTCAGTTTACAAACTAAATGGAGATGATACTGATAAATGCCTGTCCTTCTTGTTTGATGTGTTCTGGAATGAAATCAAACGTAAACCCCACTTACCCCTTTCAAGACCCATTCCCACGACCCTCCTCTTTTTACCGTACCTTCAGTTACCCTCCTATCCCTACTCTCGACCCCTCCTGATTCCCAACCCCTTGCTCGGGTTCAAATCCCTGACCCTCCAATACCTTGGGACGTCCTCCGGACGTTGTTAAGAATTGTCAGTTAATGGCGATTTGCAATTTTATGCTTCACGTGTGAAGCTTAAAATAACTGGTGCCGTGATGTGATGATGGCATGTACTGTACCACGTTTGGTTATGCAAAAGTGCTGCAAATGTTTTTTTCTAGCATTTGAATGCAGTTGCTGAAGCATCGCTCGGGGCCCGTTTTACACTGTAACCGTTCTGTGAGTGTGTCTGTCTGGTCTGGGCTGAAATGGTTAACTGCCAACTTGGTTTGACTGACAGGGAAGCAGTTGGGTGTCTAATCTATTACTTTGTGATTTTAGTTGGCTTGAAACAGAAAAGAAAGCCACAGTTCCAAAGCGAAACCACAAAGGCGATGATTTCTGTTGTGGCAGTACAGTACGGTACAACTCAAAAGTTAATCTTGCAGAACAGTCTGCGATAGGAACAACTGTGGACTTTATTTTAAGCTGGAAAACAGAAATCTTGCGGTCATTGTGCAGCAGTGTGTCGGGTGCTCTGTACAGTCAGTGGATTATATTTTAACCGGTGAATGCACTTTGTAGGAATGTTGCCTACCGACAAACTAAACTCCTGCGCACTTATAGAACTGAATACGACTGCTGTAAAACAGCTTTTGAAAAGTATAGAAAATCACAGATTCGGTACTGTACTGTATTAATCTCAAAAAATGAAAAAAAAAAGGGCTTCTGTGCTGGTCTGCAACCCACTGTTTCATTTGGCAGTTGTGAAAGATCCAGGCCAAATTTGTGTGTGTGTGTGTGTGTGTCGGGGTGAGAGAGGGTAGGGGGGTTTGCGGCTCTGAGATTTTTCTTATTAAAGTTAACCCAATTATTACCATTTTCTATTCGGTGATCTGTGCACCTGAAAGGCGTTTCACAAAGCACTTTTCATTGTCATTCCTTAATGTTAAGTGGGGCTGCAGAATGCATGAGAAACCTTCTGTGACATGAAACTTAAAACCATTTGTGGGCAATTCTAGTTAATTGGGCAATTGGTGATATTCTCACATGTGGAATTTTCACTTTCATTGCTGGGGAGTTTCAGTGGTAAAGGGGCAGAGATAACACTAAACTGCATTGAATTGTTCAGTGAAGGTGTGATTTAATCCTGTGGATGTAAAGGAGTCCTGTATAGCTCAGTGGTTAAGAGTACTTGCCTTACAAGCATGAGAGACCTGTGTTTGAATCCAGGCAGGTCAGGGCGAATCCTTGGGCAAGATTCCTTACTCCGGATGCCTAATAATAATCCCTCAGTTAATAAATTGGTCATTTCAATCCACGACTGTTTGTGGAACACTGCTGTGTGCAATTGGCTGCCTCGTTTCGCCCACAAATATACAGTCAATTCGCTTTACAGTATATTCTGTGAAGCGTTTTTGAGACGTCTAGAAGACGTGAAAAGCGCTTTGTCAAATGCAAGGATTAGTATTTTTTATTGTTAAAGTCGTGCCGTGGTTCGCTCCATCAATGTAGGAAAGCAGCAAATTTGTTATTACTGTATTTCATTTGTTAAATTTCATGCTTGGGAGACTTATCTGTTTTGTAATGCAGCTCAGACATTATTGTGGTTTGTGCAGTGGCAGTTCATGTCATGCTTTCAGCTGCAGGTCCCAAATACAGGATCAGTTCTCGAGCACGGTCAGGTCATCAGAGAGAGAGAGAGAAAGAGAGAGAGAGAGACGGGTGGAGGGGGGTGGGGAAGGGGTGTGCAAGCGAGGTCAGTTTTCTCACGAGCAAAGTAAAACTGACAGATGAGTTAGCCTGGGGTGATAGTACACCTCCCAGTATGTTTTACAGGGGCCCAGCACACACAGTGAGCCAACAAATGCAACGATGATAACTGTGTCTGTGTAACTATCCATTGTATTTGGAAAATATTCACAACTTCATTCTCACTTTTGGTAGCCGGGCAGAAAGAAGGGAGAGAGAGAGAGGGAAGGAAGGAAGGAAGGAAGGAAGGAAGGAGAAGAAAGGTTTTAGTTTCCAGACTTGTCTTGGGGTTGAGTGCTAGTTATTGTTTTTTGAACAGTACTGCAAAATGCTCTCGGAAAAGAGTGGGGGGGGGGGGGGTTAAGTTAAAAAACAGCCTGCAGTTAGTTGAATGTATTTTCTGGCAGGCTTCACAGTATCCATTTTGAAATGATTCGTTAGCTTCCACTTGATGGCATCTGAATGGGTTTGCACGGGCCCTATGACCTGCTGGCTCGGCGGGGAAGCCGCTGTGGGCTTTATGGCAGGAACCTTGCTGGCGACAAAGAAAACGTATGGAATATTTCACTTACCTCTTTTAGGGTGGCTCAACTCGGCGACTTGTGCTGTACATAACCCATCAGCTTCAGCAGACAAGGTCAGCATTGTGCTGCCTTTTCAATGACATTTTTTTTCTCTCTCTCCTCTCTCTCTCTCTCTCTCTCTCTTCTGAAAGCCGTAAAACTAAAGTACAGCTTGGAGAATTCAGCACCGTGCCACTGTCTAAAACCTGCCAGCGCTTCTTTTTTTTGTCGTTGTCTCCATTGCAAGACATTTGCGGCGGGCCAAAGCGACTTAAACTGCAGACTCTTACTGTACTTTTGCAAATAAGATCTTACTTGAATATATGCGGTATTATGTATTTAAACAGCTGGTTGAATTGGTGTTGGGGCGGTGGGGGGGGAGGGTAGAAAGTGCAGCCTGCCCCCCCATAGCAAGATTTATTAAACCCAGAAAATCATTGACAAAGGCTTTAGAAAATCAGATTTTTGAAAATTTTATTTCAGATATTAACAGAACTGTTAATGATTGACAGAATTCGCTGTCTGGGGAACAACAGAACAAGCTTCGTTTCAAGGGCGAATGCTCAGCGTGCATTGTGGAGCTCCCTCCAGCAGTATGGGATATCAAGGGACGCTTGATATCTTTTTATAAATCATTCACTTTGCAGAATGCGAAATGGTTGTGTTTCTTGGGCCCTAGAAATCCCTTCAACCGCCTTATCCAGATAAGGGCCCTGTCAGGAGCAGATTGCAAGACTGAAAGGCTTGTTACTCTGCCTACGCCTTGTTTGCCCCCTCTTTCCACCTCATTAAGTTGACTTTAAATCTCAAAGTGGCTAATGACAAATAGGGTTGATTATTCTCTCCAGTTAGTGAGATATATTCTCCCAGTAATTGAGTTCTGCGCCCTTTCACCCAGGAAATGCCTTGGAGTTTAATTTGTTTTTCAAGACGTGTTACTCAGTAAACAATTAATCCCGTACATTGACTTGAGTTTCCTTTTGAAATAATTTATACCTGTCTACATTTTGTACGTTAGCTGGTTCTCTGGGGTTTGATCATTTTTTTGTTCCTGAATTCCAGATACGGTGTTTCCTAGAAATGTTACTTTGATATTAACACTTTTTTGGGACTTCATGTCAGTTTTCTGAGGAATCAGCTTCTTCAAAATACTAATTCACAAAATAATGAAGCATTTTATCCCCGTTCGATTCCAGAACCTCAATTTTTACTCTGTTTCCAATTGATGTGAATTATATTTCACGTGCGTCTTTAGTTTTTCTTTTCCTCCAGAATGTTTTGATATTAAAGCCACGCTTACATTTAAGACTCCCGTCTCAAGTTTGCATTGTGCAGTTGCTTTAACTTGATATTTTACTTCAACTTGATACTTTCAATTATTTCAACCTGATATTTTAAGTGCTCCGAGACACTGCACGAAAGATGCTACATAAAAGTAAATTGTTGAAGTCAAATTGGTTTTGTGTTTTCTACCCACGCTGTATTTCACGATGAGCAAATAGGAAGGGCTCCCAGTGGGCTTTCCTTCCCCTTCAATAAAGTGGTCCAACACATTGTGAAAGGCCATCTCGGCTGAGACCTTAACTTATCCCAGCTCTGAAGCGCAGAGTGAAAAAGGGTAGTCTTGGCATTGAAGTGTCTTGAACCACAGATTGGGATGCCGGTGGTTTTAACTATTGAACTCCCAATTGGCTATAGCAAAAACTTTTTCCAAAGCCAACAATTATTTTCCTTTTACTGATTTTTAAGAGTCGCAAGGGCCTTTGAGTTGATGGTCTAGGCTGACACGTCAGTGTAGTGCTGGGGTTGTGTTGCCATATCAGTGGTGCCATATTTCAGATGAGAGATTAAACTGAGGCCCTATTTACCCGTTCAGGTTGATGTTAAAGATCCAATGGTACTACTCAAAAAGAGACTGCTTGTGGGACATTGCTGGGTGGAAACCGGCTGCCAAGTTTTGCCCATAAAATATAGTTAATCCCACTTTACAGTACATCCTGTGAAGTGCTTTGAGACTTCTCGATGACGTGAGAAGGCATTAGATCAAATACTGTACAAGGATTATGAGTAAACAGACTTGACTTGTTATTATATCTGACCTGAGAGAGTAAACTCTATTACTGTTGGTGCAAGGTGGGGAAAAAGTTCTTGTTATTTTTAAACAAACACAGTTTGTGACCATGTTTCCAACAACATACTTTGCATACATGTGTTTCACAGATCACTAAGGAAGAGTCTGGGCTGTTTGTTAAAATGATAACCGCTTACATATTCAGACATTATCAAGTACAGTACAATATTAGCTTCTACAAACTTGGGTTCAAACTCAAGTCCTAACTTCTATATACCCTATAAGGAACTTTCAGCTTGTGTGCAAATTCTTCCTGTGCATAATAACTTTGTCAGTGTGTGTACAGTAAATAACACTTGTAGCCTCACTAGAGAATGTAATTCAATGCGGTAAGTTTCAAAGGTCCCAGCATCAATACAGACAAAAGGAAACATACAAAATAAAGGTGTGAAATAAATGTTCAGCACCAATAAATACAGGAATGCGCGTTTTCTGGGCAGATTGGGCGCTGTTCAGGCAATCGTTTCCGCTGCTCCCCACCGCAAACAGTTTATAAATTACCCCGCTTTATTTTTTTAAAATGTTAACATGGTTTGGAAAGAAGTTGAAATACATGGAACTGTGGAGAATGTGTTGCGGTGAAAATGAACCGGGAGGGACATAAAGCGATGCCTGACTCCCAATGCTCGTTGCTTCTCACATGCAGCGAATACATATTCAAGTAGCTGCTTAAAGGCATAATAGGGACAGAGTAATCTTAACACCTATCACAACTCATTTAAAGAAAGTTAAATGAGTTTTAACCAATTGAGTAAGACTAGTCCAGCCTCTACTTTAAAGATAACTATTCTCTGTTTTCTTACAAGTAATGTAGGGAGGTCTGCTTATTTTTTCCCTTTGGTACGTTAATTAATTTATAACCACCATATAGAAGCTAAGGGGAGGGGGAAGTGTGCTGGATCAGGGCTCTGCATTGTCCTACCATTAGGTAATGAGAACAAGCTGAATGGCATCTTCTTGATTTATTGCACCACAACTCCCAGTTCAAGTCTAGAGTACATTGCATGCTTACTGAACTGCATCATGAGAAACTGGATGATGGAGATATTATTACAGGGAGCCTTTGCTTTCTTGCAAGCTAATGCTCCAAAAATTGCCAAAAACCCCATCAAAGGTGCTCATAGCTTAATGACCGTGCTTCTTTCAGTGAGGAGAGAGGGGGGAAAAACTTTTTTTTTGGCATCTGCTGTCAGAAGTGACATTTGAAATAAGAGCGTCAGTGATTTAAAATTATTTGTGGCTATTTGTAGTATAATCCCGAGAAGCAGCTCTGGGAATATTTGATGCCTAATATAGTCCCATCAAATGAGAAGACTGCCTTTTTTATAATAAGAATGATAATCCTTGCATTTGATATAGCGCTTTTCACATCTTATCGACGTCTCAAAGCGCTTCACAGAATATACTGTAAAGTGAATTGACTGTATATTTGTGGGCGAAAATAAATATTTTAAAGCAACTATTCAAAGGAGATTTGGTGACCAGGGAAAGAGAGTGTGCTCTCCGTTGCGAGACAAATGGGAATGTTCGTACGTATGTGTAACATAGATGTGTGGAGGTTTCTCTAAATGGTGATGGATTTCCGAGGTGTACGCATGTGACTGACCGCATGAGAATCTCCCTGTGTTTGTTTCCACTTTCTCTTCGGCTGTGGCTTCATTTACCCCCACGGTTTAGCAACGGTTAATTTTCCAACGCGCAATCCTACCTGTGCAAATTTTTGCCCAGCATTTTTTTTCTCAAAAAAAACACAGACATCAAGTGACTTGTGAGTAACTTTAGAGGAGGTTGGGGGATGGGGAAGTTGAGCTGCTTTTTTTTCCTTGGAACAGTAGAATCTCTATTGTCCAGTGTATCTAGTGGTTAAATCCATTGTGTGCAGAAGTAATAAAAGCTGCCATGTAACTAGCACTGAGGAGACAAGGAGATGGCTTATTTTTAGGAATCCCTTCGCAGGAGCCAAAACAGTTGGTTAAGATAAAAAGCAGACAGAAAGTGATATCATGAGTACCGACCCTCTTGTCATATTAAGTGGCAACCTCGCTAAGCCTGCAGCTAAACTTATTTGTGTGAGTATTGAGAGTCTCTTAAACATGTTACTGTAATAGGATTTGTTTCTTCTGAAAAGAGCATTACAAGTTAATGGAATAAAGTATGCAGGGGGTAATCGGTTGTGTGGATTGCTGCGTTTTTCTTGCTAAAAGGGCCCCAAAATGGTAGTGAATCCAATGAAGGGAAATGCGCAGGAGCCTCTCAGAAAGCCATGCACGATTAGATCTGAAATTGGCGTAATTCTTACACACAAAAAAAGGTTATGCCGAGGTTGATTGTTATGTTGGCTCCTTTGAAGGAGCCTGGGAGTTTTGTGGCCTGCGTTCTCTATCTTACTGTCAAGCTGGTGCATACAAACCAGTCCAGCACTGCTTGCCACAGAATAAACACATTTACAATAGAATGGGGCCAGATTACTCTTTGACGGATTGAAAATTACTCCCCAGAATGAGCGCATTGTTAGGCATTTGTTCCTGTTTAGCACCCACCCCCAGTGAACCATGAAAAGAAAGCAATCACATTAATCTGTCACTCAGTCTCTTATGAGGGAGAAGAGCGTGAGGTGGAGGAGGAAGGGAGGGGAGGAAGCGGGTGGAGTGGGGGATGGGTTGGGGGGGGGAAGTGGGTGGGAATGGAACAGTCAGGTTCTAGCCAAATGGTCTTTTGAGACACAAATTGGGAGTTTAAATGAGAGATTTGTCTTCCCTTTTGGTAGCCTTTCTCCCCACCCTTCCCGCCTTGGGCCCCTTTTCTGTCACCTATTTCCACCTGCGTGGAGTCCTGTAGCTCAGTGGTTAGAATCCTCGCCTTACAAGCGTGAGACCCGCGTTCGAATCCAGGCAGGTCAGGGCGAAACCTTGGGAAAGTTTCCTTACTCCACACGCCTGCTAATAATAACCCCCCCCCCCCCCCCCACCCCCACATAAAACACAATAATAAAATTGGTCATTTCAATCCATGACTGTTTGTGGGGACACTGCTGTGCGCAATTGGCTGCCTCATTTCGCCCACAAATACACAGCGAATTCACTTTGCAGGATATTCCATGAAGCGCTTTGAGACGCCTAGAAGACGTGAAAAGCGCTATATGCAAGGATTATTATTATGAAGAATGAATCCAAGGTTATGCAGGGTAATGAAACCGAGGTCACATCTGAGTGGCGTGAAGTAGAAGGTTCGGCTCTTTGCTGAAACCTTAGATGCCAGCTCGGCAGCTTGCAGTTGGAAACCTAGTAAAAAAAATATCCTAGCTATAAACTCGGCCGTGCTCGCCTCAGCATTCAAGCTTTCTCCTTTTTCTTTCTGAAAAAAAATTATCTAAATGGAAAAAATTACAAGCGTTTAATGCCTCGGATAAAAACCCTCAGTGGGGGAGCATTGTGTATGTCTTAATTAACGGCTTTGAAAGGCTAAACAAAAGAAGGAGCAAAATGCTACAGAGTTATTGTTTTTCCACCCTGTTGCTTCTCCTGGTTGACCATCCATTGGTGCATTTTGTAAATTTACACTGAATGACACTTTTGTTCTGGGCCAACAGAGGTGAAAGAAGCCAATTATTGCGCCTCTTTTCTGTGGGCAGCTGCAAGCTTGAGAGATTAAACTGAAGGTAAATAGGAATTTTCGACCATTTTAGGTTTGAGGCAGGAATGCGAGCGAATCATTAAGATGTTTTCCTTGTAAAGCTTTGTGCGGCTCGTTGTTAAGAGACCAGTGGAAGGTTATTTGATGTATAGAAAACTAGTGAAAACTGAAGTGACTGTTAATGTCTTGATTATTGCACAACTTGAAGAGAAAATGATTCCAGTTTGACGGTAAACAAAGGGCTGTTGTGCTGCTATTACTCTGCCTGTTTATTGTCAGCGCGATGTTTTGTGACCTGGAGCTATTAATTTCATGCTGTATCCAGGATGTGAAATTATTGCAAAAACATTGACTGCGTTTCAGAAAGGGATTTTTCTAAGGGGCCGAATGAGTGAGTGAGTGAGCCAGCCAGCCGGACGGACGGACGGACGGACGGACGGACAGACAGACAGACAGACAGACAGACAGACAGACAGACAGACAGACAGACAGACAGACAGACAGACAGACAGACAGACAGACAGACAGACAGACAGACAGACAGACAGACAGACAGACAGACAGACAGACAGACAGACAGACAGACAGACAGACAGACGACCTATATTACAGCAGATTCATGGATCTGGAGGATAAAAAGCGACACATAAGTGGAGGTGCTTGACATTCTAGCGTCAACCCCTCCGCTCTGCTCCGCAAGTGCCTGATGCCAGTTGTTGCAGATTAATTTTTACTAAACCCACTGATAGATGTTCACCTGTCAGACCCACCCAGACTGGGTGGAGCAGCTCTGAACTGCGTGTGCGTGTGTGTGTGTGTGTGTGTGTGTGTGTGTGTTTTATTTTTCCCTTTACTGCGCATGCAGTGATGTGGCATGATCTACAACGTCCACTGTAGGGTGGCATCATTGCGTGCTGGTAGTTTCTCTCCCTCCCTCTCTCCCTCTCCCTCCCTCCCTCTCTGGTGTCCTGCTTTCAGCTGACTGCCAGCAGATGCTCAGCCGTCCAATAACAGCAGCTGCGAGTGCACCACAGCAGTCAGTAGTCACAGTGGCAGCTTTCACACAAGGCAGGTTTCGTTTGCGAAATGCATCTTAGACAAACAGCAAACAACAAGCAAAATGTCACTGTGACTGGTATCGATGGGTTTAGTTGTGTCGTGGGATGAAGACGTTGTTGGAGCTGGTTAGATTTCAGCAGTTACCCCCAACGTACAATCTGGGGGTACCCCCACCACAAGCCTTGGCTCTTGCCAACCTGCGCCTAATGCTTACGGGAATTGGGATGAGATGGCGCATTCCAGCAGTCTTATCTCTGGGATTTCCATGTGTCGGTGGGATGAATGGAAATCTTAGTTTGTTTTGGATACAACAAAATCAACAACAAAATTACATATATAGAGGACACTCAAGCTATGTCACCCTATGTGACACTGAAGGTATATTTTTCCACCCACTAGATATATATATATATTTATTTATTTTTTTGTGTGGGGGGGATATGGTGAGAGGTGGGAAAGCTTAAGGTCATTATGTCACCAATGATCATCCTAGGTTTGGCCATGAACTATTTTTTGTTTCAGTGCCTTGCAGAGGGAATCTATGTGCGTTTTTACATTGTCTATTGAAGCCTGACGTGTTGTGAGTTAAATGCCCCCAAGAAACGGGGAAACAGACTAGGTTACTAAGGCGGGCCACCTTGTCCAGTAGCAGAGAGGAAGTACCGTACAGGGAGTGCAGAAAGAGAACTGTTGTGAGAAAGTCCGTCAAAAACAACTAATGGCTTCGAACTTGAATAATGTGGCCCTTTGAATGGTGACAGATGACATCCTGTTTCTTCACATTTTCCTGACGATAGACAGCCCCACTCTGCCTTCTAGTGCTGCAGCAAGTGTTACTGCACTGAATCTTTCCCCTACGCACATCTTCACGGGAATACAAATACCAGTCACTACACTTTTTTTTTTAAAAAAACTTCAAACAGGGCTTTGAGACTTTTTGCAGTGTGATAAGACACAATGTTAAATTCAAGGATTATTATAACTTACTTCTGGCAGCTCAGTACAGTATACGGCGCAGTTATTGGAGCCTCGTGCTTTATAACTTAAGTACACCTCAGTCCTCCTGTACCAGTGATATGTGTGTGGTAAAAAAAACAGAAGTTGCTGGGGAAACTCAGCAGGTCAGGCAGCATCCATAGAGAAAGGAAAAAGAGTCAACGTTTCGGGTCTACAACCCTTCGTCAGAACTATGTGTGTGGTGTTCATTCGCAGAAAGGTTAATGTAGGCCAGAGTGAAAGTCCAGAGGTTACTATCTGTGACTTCAAAACACTTGCTTTAGTGTTCTGCTTGTTATGTAATTTGCTTCTCAATATAATTGAGGCAAGGAAGGGAAAAGGGGTGTGGGGGGTGGGGGGGGGAGTGGGGTGGGGGTGGGGGGTGGAGAAAGAATGTGATTAAAATTGGGATCAGCGTACGGTATTTACCAGATGTTCATGGCAACCTGGCTACCACCATTTTAAAGCAGGAGGAATATATATGCACCGAGATGAACGAATACGTAATTACGATTTTAATGTTGAATCCAATGACTCTCTGGTGCCGCTTTGAATAGGTATGATAGTCTACGCTTTGTTGTGGGATGTAGAGTGCAGTGGAACTGACATCTGTGTGCTCTAAACACAATTATGACCTAACACTGTTTTGCTATTCTGAGTGTGTCTTGCCATATGGTGCCTTTATATCGCAACCTTTGCTTCCAGCAGGAAAGCGCAGGGTTTATAGGCTGCAGGTTGCCTGCCAGCTAGTAATAGTAATAAAAATAACAATAGTAATCCTTACATTTGATATAGGATCTGATCACATCTTCGGGACATCTCAAAGCGCTTCACAGAATATACTATAAAGTGAATCGACTGTATGTATATTTTGCGGACGAAACATAGCAGCCAATTGCGCACAGCAGTGTCCCACACAGTGATGGATTGAACTGACCGATTTATTTTTTTTTAAATTTGAAGGAATTATTTATTACTCCCGGAAAAGTGATCCGCCAATTGACTTAACAACTGGGAATCGAACCCAGGTCTCTCGCTTACGAGGCCAGTGCTCTAACCGCTGAGCTACAGGACTAATGTAAAGGACATTAATTCTTCGGGGTGCCCTGAGGGTGTACCTTTTCTGCTACCAGGTGTCTCCTCGTTTTTCAATGCCCAAAGCTGCTGCAACTGGATGTTGATTGCTGTGGTGCTGACAATAGATTCTATGTTCTCATTTTATATGAGACCTCTTGTGCTTCCACAACACCGAAGAGGCAGCAGAACAGCCCAAGAGGAAAGTTGTCCCAACCTTCTGTTACGCCTCTCTCTTCTCAGTTGTTCTGCAGTTGCAGGCCGGATTTAATTCAGTCCCTTCCCAAGGCTTTTGCAGAGCAGAAGGCAGAAAAGATCCAGCAGTCTGCCCTTTGCAATAACCCCTGCATTTGATACACAGCTTTTCATGTCTTCGAAGTATCTCAAAGCGATTCACAGAATATACAATCGATTGCGTACAGCAATCTTTTATTCACCTTCCCCTCCCCCTCCAAACACATACACACACATTCAGGAAGCTCCATGTGAAGAGGTGATTCACCAGTTTGCAAATGAATTGTTTGTACTGCTGGTGATGTGGATTCCGCCCTGCAACACAGAGTGACAAATTCCACTGCATCTACAAGCTCAGACTACTGCAGAGCTGTTTCCATCAGAAGCAGTTATGCAGCAATGCCACAGTGTAAATTCAGTGTGATCATTGAGTCCGTGCAGTCTCTGCTTCGAAGAGCCGTTCAGTTTGTAGGGCTAACATGAACCTCTCTTAAAACATGGTCGAATATATTACAGGAGGGAAGTCTAACTCGTACAAGGAGTTTCGGTTCTTAGGTCAACAGATTTGTCTAAAAAAACATTGTTTGCATTGTACAGTACTGTGAAGGCAAGTCATAATGCAGCTTATAATAAACAAAGCTGTGATGGGTTGCTGTTGTCTTTGATTAAAAAAATTCCAACATGAAAATGTGTAGTGCGATTATATCTACACAGTACTGTACTACGAAGGAAACCTTTTTGAGATACACACTATGTTTTGAATTTTGCTCCATTTTCCCTCTCCACATCCCCGAAGGTTAATTCTTGTGCTGGCATAGTTGGAATTGACATATTTAAATATTTTACTCAAGTTTTTTTTAATGCTGAAGTCCTGACGGTGGCTGTCAGTCATCTAGATACCCAGGGCTGGCGGAGATTACAGCCAAGGCCGATCATGTCTTCGCACAATATTGACACAATGCACTTTCCAAGTGAGGGTCACTGGATAGCAGTCAGAAGCTGGAAGCCAAAGCTTATCTTCTTAGGATCTAGCTCAGGGGCAATGCCTCTACTACCAACCAAAACTGAGTCCTGGATTCTCTCACTTCTCTTTGGAACGGAGTGCAGTGTAGAGACTTCAGCTTTGGAAGAGTAAGAACCACTTATAATGTAAAACCAGATGAACTTGATTTTACATTGATCTGTTGAGCAATAGAATGATATAACCAGAATGGAACGTTTAGGGCGGTGCATCTCGAATGGAGAGTCATGGGGCTCAATCAATTTGGTCACAATTTCTGCTTGAGTCAGTCTCAAGGACTCAAGTAATGCCGTACTGTATTTGGGGACATTGTTCTGTAAGCTCTGTATTCAGAGACATTGTTTTGTAAGGTGGAAAAGGTTTTGGCTACATTAGGATGTGCCGCAAATGAAATCCTGGTGTGTGGTGGATCAAAACGCCCATCTGTTGTGCAAGTGATTAGCCCAATTTCTGAGTTCTTTGGCTGTGCCAGAATTCAGGTGCTCCTGTAGATGATGTACGGAGGGTGGCAAGTTTTGTCTTGTTGTGTAATTACGGTATTTGCGATGCCAATCCAGTCAGTATTATGCTACGCTCTCTCTCTATCCCTCAAAGGCAGCATTCCGTGTTGTTCCGCACTATGTTTTCGTATTGCTGAGGTTGATTAGTTGTTGCATGTTTGATTGAAGTTGGATGCTCAGATTGTGCAGAGATGGCGTTCTTGGTTCAGAAGCCTCTTGATTCATGCTGAGGCGTTGGGAACCCAGCAGATTCTCCTGATCCTTCATCACAGCTGCGGTTTCGAATTGGCCCGCAGGCTTCGCTGGGTACTCTTTAATTCGCTTCCTTATTAAGTGAAGTGGCTTTCACGCAGAAATTATCACTCAGATGACACAGTGCTACATTTTTCATTGTTCCAAATGTCGGCGAACTTTGAGAATGCTGCATTTTGGTAAAGAAGACTATTTTTTCCCCTTAATGTGCTGTATATGCACAGTTCCTGAAAGATAAATACATTTGTTTCTTAACCAAACACGTTCAAATTCAATTTGTTTAGTGCCCGAGCTTGTAAAACAGATCTGAGGCTGATTTTTTTTTACACACTTCAAAGGAATACAAAATCCGTGATTCAAATGCGTTTTTTATTTGAGGTGTATAGTATATATTGCTGCATTTGCAATGTGCTGCTTGACTGGTAGTTTATATATTTGAAGGTCTCTAATCGCAGCTAGTTTTCCATTTCCTTGTTTCTTGACTCATGGGGATGTTAAGGGTAACACTGGGAAGGAAAACCAACCTTGACAGCTAATTGCTTTGCTCAGCTCAGCGTTAATTTTCTGCAGCAGAGATCTGCGAGGGAGGAAGATAGTTGCCAGTTTAGACGTTCTTTGTACCTTTCTTTAAAGCTAACCACACGATGAAATATTTTAACAGTTTCAAATGTTTTATGCAGTTAAATGTTTCATCCTGGAATTGTAAAAGAAAACACTTGAAACTTTAAAGCACATTTGGCACAAGATTAAGAGCAACATTTTAATGTTCTCAATTTCCTCTCCATTTTTAATAGTCATTCAAGCTCAATTAGCCCAAGCGTTTATCTCACTTTGTTTATGGATCGTGTGCAACATGGGGCGATAGGCTTGTCCCATTAGTCAAGTGGAATTAGATTACGTATTTTTTATGAGTTGTATTTTTCTGCTGTCTTCAGCTAAGAGGAGGGGAAAAAATGACTGTCCTCCATGGCAATGCACAGCAGTGAATCATGTGGCTGTCCTCAAGCCTGCTCTCCCATTATAGATTTTCACACAGAAAGTATTCGGTCAGCTAAGTGACCGTAGGTGGGGTCGATGGCTTCAGGCGTTACAGTCAGCGATCCGCAAATTTAATCTCTGCCAAGGTTTGATAATCTCCAAACTTTCTTTTTGCTGCCTGTCCTGAAGGTGGAGATGGCAGTAAGCCCATTTGATGTCCACCTGAGCTGGATCCTGGACGAAGAGTCTTGATTGCCGAGGCGGAAGACCTAAATTGGTCCTCGCCTAAAGATTACATGCAAATACCTTCGACCAGTGCCACTAGAAAGCAATTAGGAACAAGGAAGCCACTGAATACCAGGGTGAAAAGGAGGCCATTGTAGCTGCCCAAATAGAAGGGAACTTTTTTGCTGTATGAGCCACTTTGTTCATCAGGTTTTCACAGTGATGGCTCTTTGACTCCTCATTCAGGCAATCTGAGAGAGATACTGTCCTGGCATTAGACCAAGGGGTTGAATCTTGTACCTTTTCTCGTCTGTCGCGCTCTTTGACGCATGTGCAGTGTGTTCCCCCACAAAGAAATTCGCTTTAAATTATATTCTGTGAAGCGCTTTGAGACAGCTCGAAGACATGATGAGGTGCTATATCCAATCCAAGGATTATTAATTTTTTACTAATCAAAATATTTGGAGGAGGGATGGGTGGAGGGGGAGATGCTGTATTGCTGAGTTCTATAAATTCACACCTTTTAAATATCTGCACCCCTCCTGCCTCCTTTTGGTCAATTCTGGAGCTTTGCTTTTTTGGCAGTGGCTGTAAATATTTGTCGTCTAGACATTCCCAGCCTCCAGCTGGAGGAGGCGGATGTATGGATGTGGGTGGCCTGTGGAAGGAAGCAATGTTTTTCTTAACCGTCGATTCGCATTTCTTCCAGGAAAAAGCATTCTACCGTATAAATGATGCCGCTTATTCTAAACATATCACGAGAATGCTGGGAGGGGGATTCTGCGCCTTTAAAATATGCAGGAACCAAATTCCCGTGCCAGCGTAATCTGCCTCCTGTATCAATATATGCTTAGAGGTTTTACAGCTCCACCCTGACAGCACCTTATGAGAAATGTAGTCATGAACGGCACTTTGCCAAGTATAACTTTTTATCTCCATCAGCCTATGTTCAGACAGTCCAAGTTAAACAGTGGTAACTCGGTGGAGTGCTGAATTAGTAGCCGTGTGGGAATATTTATTGCCCTTTTTCCAGGGTAAGGAGACCTGGGAGTTGGGAGGAGGAAGGTTTCCCCAGCTGGTAAAACACTGAATGTCTTCAGGCTGGGAAAGCTACTCTTAAGTTGGTCTGTATAAATCATTGTGAAAAGTGACAGATTTACGATTGCAGTTGGGTTGGAGGGAGGGGTCGGGAGTAAAAAGAGGCTGTGGATTGCAATCCTGAGTTTTTCTGCTTCTGCACTCCTCGATTTGTTTCCGTCTATCAGTGGAGAGCTCTCCTGTGTGTTGCATAACACAACACACAGCTCCTGAGACATTGCCTGTGTGATTATGATGCCCGATCCCTGAGGACATTAAGACTGACGCCAATGAAATTAGCACAAAAATGCCTGAGACGGCAAAAATAGTACTAGTCAGTGCATGATAAATAATAAGTAGTGCCAGGTTTACCTTGTAGCAAATTTAATTGAATTGGATTTCAATGGTTCGCATTCGGATTGCTATAATTTAGTGCTGCAAAACTGGTTTGCGCAAAGCTTTAATGGTAATTGAAAACATTTTTTTTTAAATGAATGTGCATATAAGGAGGTTTAACCTCATTTTACCCAGTGTGGTTTGACGTGCATCCAAATGCAATGCAAAATCAAGAGTGTTTCCCTTCAAGTTTGCATTCTTTTGAACTGGTCATTCAAGTGTCCCATAGGTGCGGTGTGCTTTGATGGTCTGGTTCAGTAATTCCTGTTCCATGTTCTCCTCTCCTCCTCCCTTCCACCCCTGTCACAGCGTTTGTACGTTGAGCAGGTTAAAGCTGCAGATGCAGAATCAATGGGAGATGTTCAAGAGAGATGGACGGGGACATATTCTTGTTCTGACAAAAAGTGTCATGGACCCGAAACGTTGACTCACTTTCTTCTCTCCATAGATGTTGCTCGACGTGCCGAGTGTTCCCAGCGATTTCTGGTTTTGTTTTGCTTTAGTGGACGTATAAAGGGTTTGGCAAAAGAGTGAGGCAATTGAGATACAAAGATTTGACACGGTCTTATAAATGGACTTGATGGACTGTATGGCCTCATCCTATTCCTGTTTGCTTACAACAGGTAAAGCTGTCCTAGCTGGACAAATAACGTGCTTATAAAACTGGAGAAGCCGAAGGTTTAGGGCAGAGTTAAGGCTGAGTGGGTTTTACGAGCATCATCTGAGCAGGTTGCCTTACCATCAACTTTCTGGTTGAGTTGGTGTGTGGTTTTGCATCCTATAGCAATGCTGTATTTCAGTGCTAGGTTCAGGTGAGTGCCAACTGAGCGGTTACTTAAAAAAAAGGTCTGATTTGCCAGGTTGCTGTACAGGTGCGTGTGTTAGCTCCATGACCTTTTACGCAAGTAAATTGGGCACGGTTTGCTTTGCAAATGGCAAGAGATGAAGAGAACGCTTCCAACGTTTGCAGTAAATGAACCCGCGGAGAGCTGTATCGGTCCACAGCGGCTGCCAAGCTGGACACTCTGCGTAAGTTCCCCAGTCTGTTTGTCCCAATAAATGGCTCTTGGCTTTTAGTTCGGAGTAACTTAACATGCATGTGGTCATGCACGCTTCAGGCTGATAAGGTTTACTTTGAGGCTACACTGCAGCGGAGGGCAATGTCTCCCATAGGGTGGTTTAATGGATGTGATTGTCAAGTATAGTTCTCAAGTGCCTTTTGCAATCATGGGTGTAGCTGCTGTACACGGCAGGTAGCACATTTGTTGTTGAATAGGATTATCCTGATGACTGCCTAATGACGAGTGTGAATGGCGTCATTACCTCCCGACTTTTGGTGCTCATGTGACCATTTCTGGGGTGTTACCATTGTACAGAAATACTGGTGGGTGAATGTCGGAAATGTAAAATCGTTGGGGCTTGCATGCCATGAGTTGCTGGCATGACACTGTGCCTCGCAAACGCGGCGTTCTGACGAAAATGGGATGGGTGGGGACCGGCAGAAAGTTGAAATGGCAAATTTTATTCAGGAGGTATCCCCATACAGTGGGTTCATTATAAAACTGGAACATGCTGGCAAGCTCTTGAAATGTCCAGGCTGAGTGAGATGTTTTGTAGAGCGATCACTCTACAAAGTGTCGTGTTACACCATCTCAGAATATTTCTAAGCTGGTTGCTCTGAGCAGTGACAATGATAGGGTTTTAACTTTGATTGCTGCATTTTTTCTGTAACCTATTCAGTTGGTTCAGGACTTGTGGTGTAGGTTCTTGGAAACAGGCAGTCAGTCACTCTCCCATTATTTTTACGCCTCGAGTTTGCAACTCCAAGAGAGTCTGGGTGAAAGCGGCTGATTCTGGCTGGCAAAAAAAGCTAATTAATTGCCTCTCGGAAATTCAGAAGAAGGAAAACACAGAAGCTTTCGTAGTGATTCTGTTTAATGATTTTATTTAGATTTACCTTCCCTTCTTGCTGGATTCCCCAGGTTTTCCCTACATAGGCTGCAGACTATCTAGAACTATCACAGCCTTTGATATTAATAATAATAATCCTTGCATTTGATATAGTGCTTTTCACATTCTGTCGATGTCTCAAAGCGCTTCACAGAATATACTGTAAAGTGAATTGATTGTTTATTTGTGGGCGAAATGCGGCAGCCATTTGCGCACAGCAGCGTCCCACAAACAATCGTGGATTGAAATGACCAATTTTATTATTGTGTTTTTTGGGGGACAGATTATTATTAGGCGTGTAGAGTAAAGAAACTTGCCCAAGGTTTCGGCCGAACTGCCTGGATTCGAAACACAGGTCTCACGCTTGTAAGGCGAGTGTTCTAACCACTGAGCTGCAGGAGCTCAAACTATCCTCTCCCGCACCAGGCAGCACAAACCTTTCCCCATCCACTGGTTGTAAGGTTTTAGAGCTTCGAGACAGTTGTACTGTATATTATTTATTTGTACTGTAACATACAGAAAAACTTGGGACAGTATTATATACAATGATAAAAATGTTTTGCCAATTACAACACAAACATTTCTTAGGATTCATTCTGTTGATCTTGTACAATGCCGAGAAAATACGAGGCTTCACATTAGTTAATGTACAGCAACCAAATGCTTGCATTTCTAAGAGGTTGCATTTCAGAGCTCGTATATCAAAAGTAACTTCAAAAAAACATCCAGTACTCTACATGGGTATCCTCTCTTCTGACATTTTTATGGATTTGTTTTATTGCTAATTCTAATAGCGGATCTTGGAGTTGACTGTTGATTGGTGCTCTCGCAGTATAATTTATCTCTGCTGGTACAGTGCAGATTGTCTGAAAGTTTTCCAAACCTGTCAAGTATCATTGAAGGATGTTGGTGATCAAATGCGACTTGAAACCCTGAAATCGTAATTTTAAAAAACAGAAATTAGTGAGCTGTAATGAGTTTTGGTTGCCACCGTGCTTTTTTTTAAAAAAGCATAAAAACTTCACCCGCCTAAAAAAAGGAGTGGTTTATCGAGGGCTGCTGCAAGGTGACCTGGTGAATAATGGAATCCTGTAGCTCAGTGGTTAGAGCACTCGCCTTACAAGCAAGAGACCTGGGTTCAATTCCAGGCAGGGTGAAACCTTGGGCAACTTTCCTTGCTTCACAAGCCTCATAATAATCTCTCAAAAAAATAACAATAATAAATTGGGCATTTCAATCCACGACCGTTTGTGGGAAACTGCTGTGCGCAATTGACTGCTACGTTTCGCCCACATATATATATATATACAGTCAATTCACTTTACAGTATATTCTGTGAAGCGCTTTGAGACGTCCAGAAGACGTGAAATGCGCTACATTAAAACGCAAGGATTATTATTATAATGACTTTTCTTGCTAGCATCAAGATTCTAAAGATCCTATGGATTTGCAGGGCCTTTTTTTCAATAAAAATTAAACAAAAATTTCCAATTCAAATTTTTCAAACTCGTGAAAAATAATTAAAATGTCCAACTGTGGACGCTCGTGGAGTGGGTGTAAAACCAAGTCTCTTCATCTCAGAGTGCGATACTAAAAAAAAACAATCCACAAGATTGAAGATTGGGTGAAATTGAAATTGGGGCTTTGATGGGAGTTGCACAGGTATATTTGAAGGATTGGGGGTTCAATTCTTAGCTTACAATGAGTCAGTCCGCTGCACGCACTTAGGTAAGTCAGCAGCAAAGCAGTATCCCTGGCTGTGGGAGTCAAATTAACCAGAATTGCATCGCTATCCTTTGACCTCAGCAAAGTGTATAGATGTGGATGTGAGGTGAAGACAGGATTGGACTCATTTACATTGCCTTTCATGGTCAAACACCCTATTGGCGTCTGTACAACTACCCTTACTTGATTTTTTATACTCGATACCCTTATCCTTACAGTGCATTCGAGTGAGGCAGTGGGGGGGGGGGAAATAATCTTGAGACACTCACTTCTTTAGCAGGCATATCAACACAATCTTTTGGTTGGTAACTTCATGACAATAATTCGGGCTTGATATTACTGTATAAACACCAGACTTACTGGTATTGCTCATGGCTGCAGCTAAGGTTTTTCACCTCATTTTTTTCATAGCAGAACTTCTGCTCTAAAGTGTAAGTGTTCTCTGCTGCTTGATTTGCACCAGTGCATGAGGCTGAGATCCTTCGCAGGTATGCTACTAATTGCCTTTACCCTACTGCAAGTCTCAACACGGCCCTACAAATATTTTAAATGTTTTGCGTGTAATGCTAACCATTGTAGTTTTATGCATAGTTGCATTCTCCACCCCCCTCCCCCCCCCCCCCCCCCCACACCCACCCACCTCTGTTTTAAGCAAGATGATATATTAAATTGTGCTTGATTGTGAAACAATTGCAGTTCTTTTCAATCATGCCTTCGGCCCCCCTCCCCCCTCTCTCTCTGCCCCTTCCCACTACCCTGCTCCTCCCCCATGCTTGGGTCCCAACCCCTGCCTGTTGGCACCTTGGGACATCCTCCCAACGTGAAAGGCGCTCATTTTGTTGTTGTTTAAATAGTGCACTCAACTCTTTATTTCTAAGTTCTTAGACTGTACCCTTTGGGAGTATCTTTTGGATGTTGTTAGCTGTTGTTATCACTGAATAAAGCAACCTGTTTGAGAGGTACTGTGATAGAGTATCATATTGGTGATTGTGTGCTTTGTTGCGTATGGAATCCTGCTACTCAATGGTTAAAGCATCTACCTTACAAGCACGAGACCTGGGTTCAATTCCAGGCAGAGCGAAACCTTGGGCAAGTTTCCTTACTCTACACGCCTAATAATAATCCCTCAAAAACAACAATAATAATAATAATTGGTCATTTCAATCCATGACTGTTTGTGGGACACTGCTGTGCACAATTGGCCACTGCGTTTTGCCCACATATATACAGTCAATTCACCTTGCAGTATATTCTGTGAAGCGCTTTGAGACATTGAGGAGACGTGAAAAGTGCTTTTTCAAATGCCAGGATGCAAGGATTATCGGGATTATTATTATTATTTACAAGAGTATAGGCAGCCTTCCGTTCTGAGAGGGAAGACAAAAGAGTTGTATTTTAATTTTGTGCACTGTTATGGCCACTGGTGTGGTCCATTGATAGTAAACCCCCAAAATTGTACTTTTTACAAAAGCGCATAAATGTCAAACTACTACCTAACCCACATGAACAGTGCTTCTGGTGTGCTTATTGACATCCTACTACGGCCACCAACAAAGTGGGCGTTTTGATGAGAGAGACAAGGTAGCTTCTTTTATCCACGCAAAATGTGGATAAAATGCCGTATAAATCAGCTGATAACTGGACTATAAATACAGGTAGCGAGGATGTGGGATACCTCGGCTCTCAGCCAGACTGACTGGAAATAAGAGTCGTGCAATTAAATTTTTTATTATTTCAAAAACGAAAGGAGCAACTTCAGAAGTGCGGGATTCTGTTGAAACCCAATTGTAACATTTTTAACTTTCAAAGCAACCGAGGCAACTGGAATATCAAGGCAAGGGGATGCCAGCATGATCTATTTCAAACTTTCTGATGCAAAAAAAAACATTGCTAGAAGGCTGGGCAAAGATGGTGGATGAGTGACTTTTCTGCGTGCGACACAAAACTGCTGTAACTCCAGCTAATAATATCCCAGCCACTGGCCTAACAAAAGCTGAGTAAAGTTTTGGGCACTATTTTAGGTGTAGCCACTGCTGGACTCTTGCCTGGAACTGCAGCAAGTTGAGTAAGCTCCATATCTGCTAAAATACAATACAGTATGTAAACGAGCAGTGTTTGCTTTGGGCTTTAAAGCATGCTTCCTCTTTGTGAATTTAGCAGAGGCTAAATTTTGCATCCAGACTAAACGCATTATTCAGGCTTTTCTAACCGGATGAGCGGGAAGCAATAAGTAACAAAATTAACCCAGCGTCTAGCGATTTCAAATGGATAGGAATGGGAAGGACGAGGGCATTTGAACTACTAGAGTATCTTTTGTATATACATACTTGTCATGTAAGCACTTGTCTGTCTCTTGAATGTCTGCAAGGAGTTCCAGATAAACCACTTGAGGCTGTTACCTCCGATGCTGTTGCCTGTAGATCCACAATGTTTCAATGAATGCTGTCACTGTGCGGAATCTCATTATGAGATTTCTAAGGATCATTAAAATATTCCTTTCACTGACTTTCACTTTTTTTTGGTGGCGGAGTGAACATGAGTGGGCAAACATTTTTTAAAACCAGAGTTTAATTGATATTGAAATAACAGATTTGCTGATATTATTCAGCGCTTGCGATGATGATGATAATAATAATAATTTTGTATTTGGTATAGCGCCTCTCACATTGAGAAGACATCTGAAAGCACTGTGATGGTACACACGTATCCCCAAATTGACTTCCCTGCACTGTTGGTTCAGGGTATGTTTGTGCAGCACATGGTTTCATGTGTCTGTTATGTCAAAAACAATTGCGAATTTCTTTTTTTTTAAATCGTATTAGTACAGTGTCTGGCTTCATATTTTTTTCTTACAAACCCACCCACCTCCCCAATGTTTCATTATATATCCTCTTTTTTTCTTGACTGAAAATGTATAACACAGCTTTTATTTTGAAGATTAGAAACCTCACTGATGCTTTCGCATTTTTTTTCCTTTCACTTTCAAAGGCCACCTTTAACCCTTAAATAGCTAAATATCCTTACCTTCCTTTATTCATTGTTTGGGCCTATGCATTCATGATTAATAAATGGGTCCGAGCTGCTCCTTTATGGCTCGGTGGGCAGGTATTGTGTTTGATGTGAAGTGCACTTGGAGTTGTGCTAAAAGCAAGTGCGGTCAGATTTTCTGGCTCGAACCAGTTTGGATGTAGATTTTGCTGGGATCAGCTCTGAACAGGAGTTGCTACAATAACTGCACTCAAAAGTGCATTGACAGAATTGTACCTGGTGGTGTAGTTGGATTCAAGATGTTACTTTAACTTCCCCACCCCACCCCCACCTGCATCTCACATAACTAAATACTTTGATGTGTAACAACAGCAACAAAATTACACTTGTACAGCAACTTTCGCATCAGAAGGACTTACCAAGGCGCTGGACAGTCAATGTTTTAGACCCAATCTGGGGTTGGGGACGGGGAGGGTGGAGGGAAAGGAGAGGATTTGGGGTGACCAATGGGCTATCGAAGTGGGAGGTCTTGAGATGGGTCTTGACAGAGGCAAGGGAGGGGGCGAGGTGGAAGGACTATGGGATGGAATTCCAGAGGTTAGGGGCAGAGTGGCTGAAGGCTCGCCCGCCATTGGTGGGGCGGGTAGGACGTGAACGTGGTGCAGGCCGGAGCCTGTTGAGCGGAGGGGGCAGGCAGATTGATAGAGGGGTGGGTTAGGAGATCGCAGAGGTGGGATGGGGTGAGGCAGTGGAGGGCCATGTATTACTTTGTAGAATTCAGACTTTTTTTTTGGACAAAGGAGATTTTGTTCTCGATGAAAAGGGACCCAATAATTAACATGTTTCAGGCTTCAGTTGTTTGGCAATTGGCGTCCTCCGACCTTCACAACATGAACATTCCCTGCAACACAATCAATCAATACCTCATGGTCAGATTGCAGAGTGAGTTGCTTTTGTTGTCTCACACCAGAAGACGTGTTATACTTGATGGTCTCTCCATCTTGTTGTTTTATTGACCAGTGAAGCTTCTTGTTGCAATACAATTAAAACAAATCTATCCGGTAGCTCAATGGTTAGAGCGCTCGCCTTACAAGTGTAAGACATGTGTTCGAATCCGGACAGATCAGGGCGAAACCTTGGGCAAGTTTCCTCACTTCCCAAGCCTCATAATAATCCCTCCAAAAATAAAACACGATAATAAAAAAATTGGTCATTTCAATCGACGACTGTTTGTCGTGGATTGCTGTGCTAATTTAGCTGCCGCATTTCGCCCACAAATATACAATTCACTTACCGTATATTCTGTGAAATGCTTTGAGACGTCGATAAGATGTGGAAAGCACTATATCAAATGCAAGGATTATTATTGTTATAGAATCACAGCCTGCCTTATAATGAGGCTTCCATGTCATAATGGTCTTGATTCCGTTGACCGACAGTGTTTATTGGTTGCCACCGCCATCACATTCTGTCTTGGGCACTCAAGCGAAATGTGGGTCCAAAATACATGATCTTATAACTGGATGCTGCTGTACATTGTGTTTTGGAAAGGCAATTATATTGATTGTGTAACATAACGATTACTTACGTTACACATTGATAATAATCTGGTCACTCAACCCATGACTATGTGTGAGACACTGCTGTACGCAACTGGCTACCGCGTTTCATCCACAAAATATACAGTCAATTTACTTTGTAGATTAAAGCGCTATAATAAAATGCAAGGAATATAACATTATAGTTATTACTTTCAGCATTCTCCACCTACTGCTTTTATTCACTGGAGATCTCACTCGCTCTCTGTATCAACAGAAACCCTCCATCTGCCAGTTATATTTGTGTATCTGATTCTTCGTCCCTTAACTTGATGCACATGATGTTCACCCAAATCGATTTGGAAATGTAGATGGGTGAATGAGCCATGTTCCAGAGGCTTATGTAATGAGCTCAAACTGAGTCGTTGGTGAACTAATGTATTGCGGTCTGTTGGATATGCTTGTCAGATTAATCAGACAGACAGAAATGGCAATGTTACTTTTCTTGAACTCAGAAGGTCATATGGCAATCTGAGCTACATCCACTTCACATATTTATATATCTGGAATGGTGAAAGCACACAGGATTCAGAAGCATTTTCGAATGCTAAATATATCTGGCAAAGCATCTGAATTGATTCAGTTAGATAACCTATGAAATTGCCGAGTGTCGCAAATCAGTGACGGTCTGTCTGTGTTTTTTTTGTTGGGGGTGGATTATGTTAAGAGTTCCATTCAGTGAAAAATCTTTCTGAATTCCTTTTCAGGGATGCAAGCATGAATAACATCACAGAGCTACAACCCAATACCTTCCAAAAACTTCCCTATCTTGAAGAACTGTAAGTACAGTACACTCGAATATATGCGCACCATTCAATATGTTTGTCTAAAGCACAGTAAGCACCTTTGCACTGTATTCCAGTGCATGTTTTAAGAGTCAATTCAGCTCTGTTCACAACTGATGCATAGGACTGCCAACCCATTGTAAAATACATCATCCTCAGATGCTCTTAGACTGACCGAGTTATTTTAAAACCTCAGGAAGGTATTGAGAGGACTTAAAACCAGTTCCATCTGGTTTCAAGCAAGTCATGGTGCCTCCTTTTAGTGAATGTGAGAGTGGAGTGAGTACAATGTACCTTTTGCCTTAGTCACGCCAGTCTTAGTCCATATCCTGCCCTGTGTTTGAAGCTAAACGTTACATGGCTGGGATTTTACAGTCTAAGTATGTGCTGTGCTAAGTACGGTCCACAGAGAATAAGTAAATGTAATAAATCGTTAACACAAACCAGGACTGCTTGTCTGGAAGCCTTGAGGCTTTGCTCATTTTTTGAGTTTAAAATTTCCTGGTTCTCGTTCAGCTCTGAATCTTGCCTTAGCCTTTCAACCCCCTACTCCCACCCCCACCGGGGTCACAAGCTTAATCGTGCTTTCCCCAACACAACTACTTTCCTCCAGGTTATGAGAGATGTTGTTGAATTGGATGTGCTAGCACTTTTTAAGCTTAGAAAAACCTTGGCCAGTCTCATTAAATCAACATTAAGCAAAGGACAGAGACCTGGGTATTGAACTGTTTAACTTGTACAAATCCGAATGCATTTTTGCAAAACGCCAAACTTTAGTTTAGGAGTTAGATAGGTGACTTTGCAAGTTGGGCGCATTCAATGATTTATGAAATTACTGCAGGATGTGAACCCCCCCACTCCTCCCTAAAGATAAGCTGAAATGAATGGCTCCCACGAGCCCTACCAGTGGTCTCCAGTGAAAAATTGGCATGGAATCATAACAACTAAGAATTAATTATATAACATACGGCCAACTGCTCCAAACCTGGGAGTTTGTTCCCATGGCGTCTGCCTGGCCAGCGTTTTTTCTCTGTGACATTGGCTTGGTGCTTTGAATGGTGCCATACATCTAAGTTCTGTACAGAAATCTAGTTAATGATCACCGACACAAGTGGAATACATTAATGTGGAGAGTTGCTTTTGAATTAATCATTCTTTAATGTAAAAGCTCGTATATCAGTGCGCGATTGGGATCTAATGTCAGATGTTTTTTTGTGTGTGCCACGGAGTCTGTTCTTTATCAGTTGTGACTTTTCTTTGTTTGAAAATCGTGAACACAAGCACCGCTGCCTGTTCCCGTCAGGTGGGAGAGAGGGGTGGAGTGGAGGGGAGGGGAGGGGGGGTTGGGATGGGATGGGATGGGATAGGAGTGCGCGGTGAGTTGAGTTGAGGGGATCTGTATGTGGCTGTGGGGACAGCAAATGCAATGAATTCAGTGCTACTTTTAGAACAGCACTGTCGACGTTGCTGTGACATTTTATGGGGTGCCGTGCAATGCTAAGCATGAGCGTCAAGCGAGCATCTGCGTAACTAAATGGAAGGACTAAAAGGGTCAAATTAGCTGGTTCTTCCGACCGATCGTCATGTGTGCCAAGCTTGAGCTGAGGGTGACCACAGGCCTCCCCCGCCCCAGTGATGTGAGCAGGCAGCGAGTGCTTTGGTTTGACAACCTGTTTGTATTACCAGGAGGACAGTAAAGAGGCGCAGGGACACAGGTCAAGGGAGTGGCCCTTTGACATTCTTTTGCTCACTGGGAGCGGATCTCTGAACAGTTTCTGGTCACCATGGTGGTGGGTGGGGTGGGGGTGGGAGACCTCAGGTTTCTATGCCCCACCCAAGTCATTGAAAGAGGCAATGGGGGTCCTCAGCTGGGGGGGAAGGGAGGAGAAGAGGAATCCAATCTAGATGGAAGGTGGTCAGCACAATTGTTTTTAACGTGAAGACGTTTCACTTTTATAATTCAAATCCGTCCCTTAAAATACTGCGTCGGTGCATTTTGTTTTCTTGTAAAATTTCACAAACTCTGGACTTGTTTAACTATTTGCTAAACAGCATGTTAATGGGAATGAAGAGTAGCTATACCCCACGCCGTATTAGGCAAAACTCTTTGTATGTAGCTGTTAATGTTAATGCGGCTCCTACCCTCTCATGTTTAAACTGTATGGTTCGGTTTAGCTGCTGATCCGATCACAAGCATCTGACTCCAGAGTCATTGTACTCAACAGGTTGAGTAATGAACTTTAGGCCTCGCTAAATTATTTCCCAATTGACTGACACACCTGCAGCTCTGACCTTGGATTGCTGGTGTTTCATACTTTTATATGCCAATGGCTGATGATTGAGCTAGTGTTAATTAATGTTGCCAGAAACTCTCAGTGTGTGATCAGGGTTATCAACAACAACAACAACAAAATTACATTTGTATAGCGCCTTTCACGTCGGGAGGACGTCCCAAGCCGCACAACATTAGGACATAATAATAATCCTTGCATTTGACACAGCGTTTATCATATCATTGATGCATAAGAGTACTTCTCTCCCTCCTCCTCAACCTCGCAGTGTAATGCCCTAAGCATGTTTTTGATACATAGGCCTTGCAATATTTTAATGATCTGCAAAGTAACCATACCTCCTCTCGGTAGAATTTTGATTCCCATATACAAACCTGAACAATATGTTTTAGATTAGCAGTGGTTCAAGGTATTTTGCTTACCGACCAGCTAAATGTTTTGTTTCATTACTGATTCGGCCACTAGAAGCTGTAAGTTAACAAACCTATTTTATAGGAGTTCCACGACTGAAATTCTAAAGTGCGGTAACACTCTCCAGCTCTTGTAACCAGCACCTTTGGTGGTCCGTGCTAAATGCTTCCAGCCTTTGTGTTCTACGTTCAGAGTAGTTTCAGATGAGTATCAGTCTAATAGCCAGGATACGAAATGCTTCAGATATCTGATTGCTCCTTTGAATTTTCATGATAACTAACAATACTCTCCCAAGTACAGTAATGTGCCAGTTGGGGTGGGAGATACTTTCTCATCATGTCTGTACATTGTGCGTGTGTAAATATATGTATATGATATATATATACAGTATATGCATTCATTCTTGGATCACTTCTCTACATTGCCGCTGTTTAGAATATTGCTGTCTAGATTTGCTTTTATAAAATGTTTGGTAACTTCAGATGATCTCTGAGGTGACTTTTACCCAGACATTTTAGTTTTGAACTCTACTTTTGTTTTGCCCACTTGTTTTTTTACAGAGGATTATTTTTGAGCGTTGAAGGGGAATGATCATTTTCTAAGGGTAACTGAGTTACCCTTAGGTCCACCCTACTTGGATATATATTTTTTTACTTGGAAAATGGAAAATCAAAGAAAAACAATGCAGAAAGTTGGCTTTTTCTTTCTGCGTTGCTTTCTTTTTGCATATGCTGAGTTCCTCCAAATTCCAATACATTAAATGCAAATTAAGCTGAGATGAAAAGGTGAATCATGCACTATCTGGTAAGCCAAGCCAAGCCTTGCCTCACTGTATTCCCACCGCTCGGAGGCTCGCAGCTCAGCCACTCACTGGTTGTGATTCCTAGGCCAGGCATGTTCTAAACCTACTTCAAAAGAAATGTCCAAAAAGTTTGCATAGTACGTTTTCGAAATAAGAACAAGCCCAATTAGTGATCCCGCTCCTCATGTTATTTGCCACTTCGCTCCCCGATCACCCCAGTCCTTGCCAGACTTCACTGGCTCCCTGTCCCGGAGAAGATCGATTTCAGGATCCTCACTCTTGTTTTCAAATCTCTCCACTCCTCTGCACCCCCCTACCTCTCTGACCTCCTCTCTCCCCAACACAGCACCCGCTGCCTTCACTCCTATGGTTCTGGCCTCCTCCTTGTTCCCCAAATCCTCTGCCCCACCATCGGCGGCCGTGCCTTCAGCCACTACGCCCCGAAGCTCTGGAACTCCCTTCCTCACTCCCTTCACTTCACCCCTCTCTTCCTAGTTTCAGGTCTCAGCTGAGGACCTTGCTTTTCGAACGCACCTTCGGTCACCTTTTTCCCCCCTCCCCCTGGCTCGGGCCCGGGATCCGTTATTGTGAAGTGCGCTGAGACACCATCCGGCGTGGAGGGAGCTATATAAGTCAAAGTTGTTGTTGTTGTTGGGCTTTGAACCCCACATTGTCATTTCTCTGTCTATTTTGTTAAGAGTTTGCCTTGTATTGGAAAGCTTTCCACACACAGATGAGTGTGAGCAGGCGAGTTCGAGATTGACCAACACGTTTTTTTTACCCTAGAAAATGGGCATTTATAAATTGAGCAGGATTTGAGGGAAGATGGGGGGAGAAGGGGAATGGGGCAAAGAAATAACGACTCCACTCTTGGGTGCCAGCATAATATGCTCAGGGCCACCTTGGCGTATCAGTTTGTCGGTCTTGTGTTTTTCTTGCTGGTGTGTAAGAAATACTATCCGGTGAGGTGTAATAAAACAATATTTTTGTTACATGGGTGTAGCCCTCTTATATGCAGAAGGTTAAGTGGTGCCTGCGTGACGGCTTGCTTTGACAGTTGACAGATTGTGTAATGATTGTTTCATGTTGCTGTAAACTCTGCCAGCCTTGTTGGTTTACTTGCTGATGCTGCCAATGGTGAATTAATCAGTTCGTCTTGGCTTGATGAAAACCTTGCAGAATCCCCACTGTAAAGCACAGAGCCCCCTCGGGCCTTGATGGATGATAAAATAGATCCTGCCTCAACTGCTCTGCGAGAGCCTCCCACACTCAGCTAGTTGTATCCTGTCTGCTGGAAATTTGCCAGAGTTTGGGAAAAAAAACCGGAAGTATAATCAAGTGGAGCCTGGTGTGAGTTGGTTGCGACAAGCTGAGAGTTGCCTTGAGGTACCTAAAATCCTGTGCTCTCAAGTCACGTGAGAACGTCATTTACTGAGCAATTGGTTGGTTGGACCCACAAAATTGTGTGCTAAATCACCTTTTAATAAATATGGATTGTACATTTACCGGTGTATTAGGTCCAGGAGAGGATTAAATCAGAAAATTATGATTCCTATAGATTTAAGGCTGTCATGGTGTGTCCTGGGATCAAATTGTAACTCTCAGTTTGATTTTTAAACAAAACATGTATATTCAGCAGTAATGCAATACGTGATAGCCTAAGTCTTTCAGTCTCCAACCAAGGCGACAAGATTTTGCTTTGGTAAATTGACTTGAAGCGTGTTGAACTGTGGTGTAAAGCATAGATTTCCATTGGAGGTGCATATTACAGGAAAGTTGATGGTGATTCTTATGTCTCCCACACCACAACCTCACGAGCACGTACAATCTTTAAATCCCACCCTTCTATTGTGCTCTGTTCACTGCCACTCCTTGTAAGTTGCAACATTATTTTGTTTGCCAACGCCAAATGATTGGTTGCTAAATTCTAACTGACTGGAAGAATAATTCAGGCCTTCGCTGTAAATCTGTCAAGTGTATGATTTTGAGTGTTTCGGTTTTTTTTAGACTCTATAATTGGATAGCACGGGGTGTGGAGATAGGGGTTGGGGGGGTGGGGGATGGGGGGAGATTGGGAGTGAGTGGAGGAGGAGAAAAGTGAAGGATCACTGCAACAATTCTTGGCAGTTTTAAGATGGTCAAAATTAGAAACCTCAACTGCGGGTCAGCTATGCTTAATGCGTCATTGGAATAGGCTCTTGGGGTTTCTGTTTTATAGGAAGCAACATGAAGGTTGCATATAACAACCAGATTAAGGTTGCTAATGAATTCCTGAAGCTTGACGTGTATTTTGATGATTAGAATGGGGGGGAATTTGACTGCAGCTTTTGTAGGTATTGCTTCGGAAGAAAAACGACCTCCAACAAAACGCTTCTGAGTAATTAGAGAATCACAACAGTTAAATGAACGCATGAAATATTTTAGCCACTTGGCCCATAGCTTTGTAGCTCTCCTGGTAATAAAAATGTCATTTGTAAAATTGTGTGTACAGTGTTAAAAAAAACCTTTCTAGTTTGGCAACCACGAACCTGAAATTGCCAGCAACAGTATCAAAGGCACCTTGTTAATTAGATTTGAAAGTTTAATGCCGATCATTTCAAAGCGTTAGTTGCAGTTCCAACTCCAATTGTTTTCTTTCCCTGTGGTTTCTCTGGGACTTACTGGAACATTAACCGTATCCAAACCTCGTGGAACCTGGATGCAACAAGCGCACTCCCTAAAAAAGTGGACTTGCGTTTTGCAACACTAGTTGCAAGAGTTTCATTTGTGGTACAAAGTTTGTTAAATTGTCCAAACTTGTCCTGAATTTGGCATTGAGCCCAATACCTTACTTTAAGAATACTGTAAGGAGCTGATTAGCAGCAATTATTGGGACCGACTCCAGTGCGGTTAAGCAGAGAGTGGATAATTGGATGTCACGCGAAACACAAATTGGCTATAGTGCTACTCTTAAGAAAATATTCCAACAGAAGTTGTATTGTTAATATAGTACCACATTGTGCTAGCCCTTCTCTCACTCAACCATCTTCTCGCTGATTCTCTTTCTCCTTCACTGTCTCTCTCTCTCTCTCCCTCTGTCACTTGCTCCCTCTGTCTCCATGAGTCTTAGCTATCTATCTCCCATCTACCAATCTTCCAACATCTCTCATCGCTAACCCTAAACTATGCACTTAAAATTCTAAAGCCTAACAACAACAACACATTACATCTATCGAGCGCCTTTTTACGTCAGGAGACGTACTGCCTTTTGTTACAGGCAAACAAAATACTGTTGGTGGCATAGGCAGAGTTTACGTACAAGTTTGTTAGACTTGCGACATTGAGTTTATCCATCTTTAGAAACCAAGCCACAAGCTTTTCAACACAACCCATATTTTTACCTATAATTCATCACCCTGCACTTACGCAGTTAAGCAAACGTGCTTAACGATTGTGGATAAATGCTGTTCTCCTGTGCATGGTTGTGCAGATTCGAAGCCCACAGCACAATGTTTTTCCAGACAAAGGTTGGTTAGCCATTGCTGGGAAAATGCCTTAAAAGTTATCGCTTGGTGATTATGGATGGTTGGAATTCTCCAAAATAATCTTTTCGTTCTTTTGCCAAAAAGACAAGCTTGAACTTTCAATCCAAGCAAAAGGCATATCGTGCACTGCTTTCCTTTCGCCAGCAAATTCCAAGTCAGTGGGAAGCGGAGAGGTGCTGCATGCCGTGAAAGATCAGGTGGACATGCATAAGCAAATTCGAAGAGAATAATGTCTATTCCATTTGATTTGCGGCCCTCGGTTTACCAACAGGAAAGACACTGATGTTGTTTCATACACGTCAGAAAGCTCCAGGTTTGAGTCCAAAGTCTTTGCTGAGTTAGTTGCTTGATCTTAGCCAGACAGTGGTATGAACCGAGGAGAAGTGGGGAAAATGTCCTGCTCCTAATTACTAACCAGTGACCCCCACTGTAAGAAGATTGTGTGCCCACCGTGATGATAGGAAGGTTGTGAAATATGTTAACTAGTAATCCAAAAGAATACACGAGTCAAAAGGCTCGCCTTGTTGCAGTCCATTAAGAATCTGAAGCTTCAATTGGTAAAACACCACAGGAAGTCCCCCTCCTTTGTAATCCCATGGGGTTTGTTCGTTAACCTGCATTAAGTCATTGGCCGTTTCTCTGGAACTGTTTATAGCTCTTTAAGATGAAGATGGAATGTGCTGATAAGTTGACTGTCATGTCTATAGCTGTGTATAGTATTATTTTTACGCCACACCCAGGAACTGTCTGTAGCTTCTTGGTTTGAAAGCGACTGCAGAGACTGATGAACTGATTAGAAGCATGTGCGTATCTAAATAGTCATCTAACCACGGTCAGGCAGAAAACCACAGACGCATGCTGGCTACAAACATCCCATTCTTGAAACATGACTTGGTAGATCCATCGCTTAGCTTTTGATCAGTAAACTAGCTTTCCTCTCTCTTTCTCTCTCTCTCTTTCTCTCGTCCCCATCACAAACAGATGTCTGGGGCTTCCCTCTGCCCAAATCATCTTTGCCACTGATAGACAAGAGCTGAGCTGTGTAGTGTTCTCTCTAATTGTGGTGCAGCCATCGTGGTGTGATCCCTGTGACAAATCGGAGCGGGATCAATAAAGGAACTGGCTGATTTGATGCCTGTTTGTCATGGTGAGCAAACAGGTTTGGGGCGAAGGGGAGGCTGGCCAGGCTTTATAAGGTGGCTTCTGCTTTGAATTCTGGAAGTCCTGGCAGGTGTTGATTCTCAGCTTGAATACACGGTGATGTAGCCAGTGACCAGCCGACTGCCTTTCTTATCTCTTGAGTGTTTTTCAACAGGGCTCGTGCTTTCTTTATCTTGCAGCACTGCCCCGGCAGCTGCTCTGCAGTCAAGCAGAGGCACTCCGAGGGAAATAAAAATGGAGCAGATTACTGCCTTGAAGGGTGGGCTTCTCCATCCTAGTGCATACCATATATGTCACGTAAATCTGGGCTCCCCATCATTTCCTTCCAATTCCACCGGCTGTGTTCCAAGTAGACGTGAAAGATCCTAAGACGTGCTTCTTCCAGAAGCCAAAGGAGTTTCTCACAATGTCGCGAGCAACAACAATCTTCCGCATAAAATCAGCCATTCACTTTGTGGTGTTTGTGGGACATTCCTGTTTGTCTACAAATATCACAGACGCTACACTTTGCAGTTAAAACCCCGTGAAGGGCTTTGAGCCATTGCGACATCGCGATAAGGTTCATTTATCAAATGCCGGGATTCCTGTTTGTTGTGAGCGACGCGAGTTGCGAATTTGAAGAAGGAAAAACAACAAGAAAGTAGAGTAATGCAGAATGTGTTTGTGGTCCAGGGACTGACTGCGTTTTGCCAACTGGGAGCTGTGCCCTAAGGTTTCAGATTCCGCCTCCAAAGTAGAGAAAAGAATGTCCCTGAACCCTGTGCACTGTGCAGCCAGCTTTAGACGTGGGTGGCTCTGACTGTTGTTTATGCACATGGATCATAAGTTTACATTTCACAAACATTTGTGACCTTTGAGCCAGCCTGTTCCATTTCTCGCTTGTGGTTGCAGCTTTTGATAATCCAGGCCTCGTGGATGTCAGACTATTGCTCTTAATGGACCTGGTGGCGAAACAAACTACCGTCCCAATTGGCAGAACTACGGATTAGAAAATGGTGCAGAAATGGCCTTTGATTGCTTCTGTGGGTTGCCAATCACCAGTAACCTTTTGAAGATTTACCGCTAAACTACTCCACATTTTTGACGACCTTTCGTATGCCAGTAGAATTAGATTACCGCCTTGTCAGTCCCAACATTGATTTTATCGTACAGTTGTTCTCTTGCGATTTAAAAGGAAGCAGACAAACCCAAACTCACTCTGACTTTGTCATGCCCTTTTTTATAGATGTTAATGATTTGGTCACTCAATCCACCACTGTTTGTGGGACACTGCTGTGCGCAATTGGCTGCCCCATTTCGCCCATAAATATACAGTGAATTCACTTTACAGTGTATTCTGTGAAGCGCTTTGAGACATCTAGCAAACATGATACGGCGCTATATCAAATGCAAGGATTATTATTATCAGTCGGCTGATTTCTCTCTCCAATTTGGTACAGTGTCTACATAGACTTTGCATTGCCTGAAGATCTTGGATCGCCTGAAAGCATTCAACAAAGCAGCTATTGGCAAGTTTGGCCACTACTTAGTGACCATTTGCGATACTTTGAAAGGAACCGCAGGCATAAGGTTTGGCTGAATAACCAGGCCAATTGGATTGTTCTCAAGCAGGAAGTGGCGGCTTTGGACTGATATTCCCATCCTCCTGTCCAAATGTCCAGACTTAATTTGGCCCAGCCATTCAGACTAGGTTAGGAGTAGCCTCATAGCCCTAGCTTGATGGAAAATCTGGTGTAGCTTTATCCAAAAGATATAATGGTTTGGTACATGGGGATTGGCTTTGTAAGATATGGTTAAACCTATTATCTTTGGTCCCAACCTCAATATCGTTCCTATTGCAAAACAAAATGCAGAGTAATAATCTTTGCTATAGCGCTTTTCACATCTTCTAGACGTCTCAAAACACAGAATATACTGTAAAGTGAATTGACTGTATATTTGTGGGTGAAACATGATAGCCAATTACGCAAAACAGTGTTCCACAAATAGTCGTGGATTGAGTGACCGGATTATTATTACTGTTTTTTGTCCCTTGAGGGATTATTATCAATCACGTGGAGTAAGGAAAACTTGCACAAGGTGTCGTCCTGGCTGGGAATCGAACTCGCTAGATGAGTGCTCCAACCACTGAGCTACAGGTCTCTACGGTACCATTGCAGATAAGGTGTTGTTATTAAACGCTGCATTTATTTGGAGGTTGTCTGAAATTATAGTCGGTACATCAGACGCCACAAATCTGTCACCAAATGCAGCTCTTGGATCAGTTGGATTGCGTGAATCCCCCAATTAAACCTCCTTTGAAAAGCATCCTTGTAGAAAATCAGTTTGCATTTTTAAAGTTGTGGAAATACTAGTTGCTCCCCAGGTTGCATGATTTAGTTGTTGCTAGTAATCAATTGTGGGTGTGTGTGTGAACTCCTGATGCTTTAGTGGAGTAGATGCACTGTGCAGTAAGTACCGTAGTGTGGTGCTGAGCCTTTCACACAGGTACCAGTTTGGTTCTCTAGTTGCTCCTCAGTTCAGCTAAGTTCGGCAGACGACGCAGAGACCGCCCTCACTTTTTGCCAGACATGTACCGTAGTCGGTGCAGACCAGTTGGCCAAAGAGAGAGAAAAAAATACACAAGGTGATCAAAACTACCACGATCGACACAACACCCCTTCACACAGGCTTCATGCAACACGCGAGCTCTGTTCACGATTGGCAGCCCAACATCATCCAAACAGACTGCAGCAGCAACAACAACAACAACAACAACAATTTACATTTATAGAGCGCCTTTCACGTCGGGAGGACGTCCCAAGGCGCTAAACAAGAGGCGTGTGACCCGAGCTGGGAGGGGAGTGTTTGGGAAGGGGTGAAACACGAAGGGGAGGTAAAAGAGTTCGGGGTGGAACAAAAGGCACGATCGAAGAGGAAAGTCCTTCAAATCGGCCTTGAAAGAGGAAAGGGAAGAGGCGAAAAGCAGAATCTGACTCGGAAGAATGTTCATGTGGCTTGTGTAGCGTAGAGATGTGTTCAAGAATATTGGCTGCTTGTTTTTTCCTTTACAAGACTGATAGTTGAATTTGTTTGTTTACAATCTACTGCCAAAACAGTAATATAAACTTAAGTTTTCCCAGCCAAAGTAGATACGATTGTTAGAGGATTACAAATTGTCCATTTCTGTTTCAATCTGCTTGTGGTTTTCTTTGTGTCTCGGGATACATACTGTGATGTTTCGCCCACAAATGTACAGTCAATTCACTGCACAGTATATTTTGTGAAGCGCTTTGAGATGTCCAGAAGTGGTGAAAAGCGCTACATATCAAAATTCAAGGATGATTATTATGTTGGAGCAGGTGACTGATGTGCCCCGTCTTAAAAACAAACCAGAACTGTTTAATGCGACAAAACACAAAATACTACAGATGCTGGGAATCTTGAAACAAAAACAGTAGTTGCTGGGGAAACTCAGCAGGTCAGGCAGCATCCATGGAGAAAGGAAAAAGAGTCAACGTTTCGGGTCTACAGCCCTTCGTTAGGGTTGTAGACCCGAAACGTTGACTCTTTTTCCTTTCTTCGTGGATGCTGCCTGACCTGCTAAGTTTCCCCAGCAACTACTGTTTAATGCAAGATGACTAGCAAACCGAACCACGCAAACCAGTATGTTTTAAAGGCTTGCCTGTTAATTTCAGGGTTGGTGGCTGGTTTGCTTGCTGTGCTGTTTTGTTTCTGACTGATGTGCGGCATTTCTGTTTTACAGGCGATTGGCTGGTAATGATCTGTCTTACATTCATCCCGAGGCTTTCTCTGGGCTCCGCCAACTGAAAGTTTTGTAAGTATCAGTGCGTTCTCCCAACTGCATATTCAGCAATTCCTTCTGTGTTTAGGATAGCTCGCCAAGATGGGCAGCAACCCAGAAGCTTGTGAAGGCATCGTCTTGCGCCAAGGATGATAACGTGTCTGCCGTGTGTTTTTCGAAATGTTGAATCCATCATGATCCTGATGGTCTTTAATAGAGTGGGAGTAGAGACTCGAAAGCACTTTACATAATTTTATCTTGTGCCATCAGCACTATACAAGTTCAAGTTGCTCTTAAGCCCCCGCCCCATCCCACCTCCAACAAATGCTAATATTTCACATTAATATAAATATCCTTCTTCAACTGAATGCTCGCTGAATGTTCCCCCCTGTACATTCTGATCCTGTTTGCTTCTGCTTCTTCGTACTGCACAACTGCACAGTGACGTATGTGGAAAGCTTTGCGTCTTGATTTGGCCACTTCGTTTTCCCAGGCGGCCTAGCTGAGATACGAAACTCTGTCATGGAGCTGGGTTCGAATCTTGCTGCTCCATCGCCCAGCATGTTGATGCACAAATAATTATTACCAGCCCGCCAGGGAAAGGATTTTTTTTAAAAAAAAACCCACATAAATCTTGAAACATCAGGAAATTTCAAGCAGTGTCTTTGTACACAAATGATTAACGATGCTATTTACTATTAACAATCCATTAAGCATGGCTGATTTACTGACCATTTGAAACACATTGCACAGCTTAGTACAAAAAAAATGTCGTGAACGAAAGTAATCCCTTTCACTGCGTGTATTTATTCAAAGCACAATGTGTTGGCCACTTGTCAGCAAAAACTGTCACCATTGAGTCAGAAGTCGATAACCATCACGAGGAACGTGTAGTCTCAGAGGTGCTGTCCTGTAGAAGAAATATTAAAATGAGGTCCTGTCTGCTCTTCAGGTAGATGTTGAAGATTGCATGACACTGTTCAAAAAAAGAAGGAAGGTTTTCCTGGTATCCTGGTCAACGAACCTCCGGATTTTTAAAAAAATCCAAAATGTCTTAATAGCTATGTTCTTCTACAAGTCCTTTACAAAACTATTTGAACTGCTTAGAGGCATTGTTACTAGAGGAAGAGATCGCAACGAAGTGCTGACTCCTATTTTTCACCCACAAAATATATAGCCTATTTTCACTTCATAGTATATTCTATGGAGAGCTTCATGACGCCTCAAACATGTGATAAGGCGCTATATCAAATGGGAGAATTATTATTTACTATTATTATTATACTTATATCTGCAGTAGATGTAGATGCAACCAAAGATAATACTCTTAAAATGGATTTCTTTCAAATGAAGTTATAATCCTTGTATTTGATATGGTGGAGGTGGATCCGCTTTGGATGGAGAGACCGAGAACGTAGCAGTGTTGGTGAATTGCCCATCATGGGCGAGTTTCTTCCCCACTGGGAAAGGGACGTTGAGGATGGCTGTTTCGGAAGAGCCAGCCTTCTGTTTGTGCTTTCCCTTCCTGGGACACATTGAGGAGTACTGTAGCATGAATAAATTTATGTTTGTTTTCTCGGCTTCACTCCAAGGCAACTGGCTATGTAGGTCAAGGGAAACGGGATATTGTGACTTTTCTTATGCTGAAAGCAAATTTTACGAGCACTCTTAAAACGTGGCTGTGCTGTGTGCTCTTCCTGTGAATTTTTCTTCCATCTTGTTCTGATTGTACTCCCCCCTAGTTACCAGTCCTAGTTTCAATGCACACTGCACGCACAAAATGTTCAGACCCCAACATTGTTTAATAGATCACAGGTAGACCAGACCCGACGGTATTTGTGTGTTGCGTTTTGAATTGGAGCCTGGGCCTGGAGCCTAAGCAAAGATAAAGTAAGCAATATAGAATGGTATACTTTACAGTGAATGGTACAGTAGTCACAATCTGTGTCACTCTTGTGTGCCTTCACACCACAGCTGTTTTGGGTATCAACTGGAACACATTGATAGAACAGACAGGTAAACTCCAATGTATATGGCAAACACATATACATTGTGTTTGCCATATACACAATGGCAAACACATTGTCATGTGTTGCAGTTACAAGTTGAACCATTTTGGTAATTCACAAAGTTTGATGAACCAAAGGTCTTGCAGATTGTAATGTGACCAGAATCTTGTTCTTTTGTTCCCCAAAAATACACATTTCAACACTGAATCAAGCAAACATTTCAACGTCTTTATTTCGTTGTGGCTTTTGTCCCAAGATTTTAAGCTCTAGTGTTTGAACCCTGATGTTTGTTGCAATTTTGCATTGTTCCAACAGTGAATATACTCCTCTGTAATTTTTTTTGTAAAGTTCAGATACTGAACTGGAAAAACACTGCTAATTCCTAGGAATTCATTCATTGCTGTCATGTAATTTTATTTTTGAGTCTTGGATATCCTTCCTCAGTACTCAAAAGGATTAGTGGTTAGGCTATCCTGCAGCCAACTCTGTGAGCCAGATTAAGCTTTCCAAGTGAAGGGGATAAAGTCGCCAACACACTACACATTGAGGGTTTACATTGGTCCAATGTTTTTTCCTCTTGTAATTTTTATAACTAGGCAATGTTTTGAGCTTAACAATATGGTGCAGTATTGAAAAGGAGAGTTTACTGTGTAATGGCAGCAGTGCTATGTATGGTGTGCTGAGACAGGCCATTTTGTATAGTTGTGTGGGAACCTTGAAATCCACGTGAGAAGATTCTGAACTCTTTGCCTTTGACCATTTTCAGAATGCTTCAGAACAACCAATTAAAAACTGTCCCAAGTGAAGCGCTGAAGGGACTCTCTGCCCTACAGTCACTGTAAGTACCATTTTACAATTCCATTAAACTTGTGTCCTTCTCTGAACTCGGCAGTTGTAGCAAAGTCAATTGATGGGTTACTGTGGCAATTGTCCTCCAGATGCAGCCTGGCTCCATTTTTAAAAAAAAAGAACTTGGTGTTTTGGTCAATCAAGCTAGATCCCTACATTTTAATGGATCTATTGAAATAAAACTAAGCTGTCAAACCTGATTTTGTGTCTCTGTTGCTATCACTTCCGACTTCCATCCCTGAGTAACCAGCTGCTTGTGATGCAAGCTTTGCTGATCAGCACCAGAGGTGATGTCAGTGGTGACCCTGAAGCAGGAATGGCAGCCATTTTATTTCACGTACTCAACAACAACAACAACAAAATTACATTTGTAGAGCACCCTTCACGTCGGGAGGACGTCCCGAGGTGCTGAAAAGTTCCGAGATACAATCCTATATAAAGAGACCTCTATAAACGCAAATTATTATTATTGAAAGGGCAGCACTTTAGGTAATTCCAGTCTACTTTGGATCCGCATTCTACCTGCATAACACCTGGTTGGGCTGTACCTCCTAACCTGATCAAATATTCCTCAACAACAAGGTAGACTACACTACTTCAATATCCTGCAAACTCATTTACCTCTTTCAATTCGGGAGGGAATGGTCCAATATGCTTTGGTTACCTTGTTTAAATATCCAAGATTTGAAAGGTGTTTAATTACTGATAAAATCTGGCTCTTTGCTTTGGATACAAGGAACTGAATTTATTTGCTTCCCCCCACCCACCCCCGCACCCCCGTGTTGGAGGTTGATGAATGGGTTCCACATTCAGCACACAGTGTACTATTCAAAGAAATGAATGTTGCTAGTCAAGGAAGTTATCTTGAACTGCAGTGCTGATAACCCAGTACATTGGTTCCACTGAGTCATCCACATAACTTGTGGTTGTATGTAAATATGCCGGTTGACGTAAATAGCATTGTGCATAAAGTGTGTTTGCTGTTTGGACCGTACGTCGATGGCCAGCAACGTAAATGCAGCATCTCCAGCCTGTCTGACCACAATGGTTTGACTGTTGAGTTTCGATTCTGGCAGCAAATTGTGCGATTAATTTACCAGTAGAATGTGCTGATCTTCAAGGCGTTTGGATTATTACAACGCCTTTTCATGAATTAACCAGTTTACACTCATCTTCCATCTTCCACTCTACCGTTGACAAATGTAATAAGGGAGGGGCGACAACTGTGTTTAAATGCGTTTATTTTTCTGCAAGTCTGAGCCCGTCCAAAATCTTTTCCCTTCCCCTTCTAAAGAGTGGTTTGTACCAGATGAGAGTTTTGTGGGTGCTGTCAGTCATTTAGGAACTTATTCATTTGTCTTCAAGTTTGATTACGGGCCGTGAGTATTGGCTAACTATTCACTATTTTAGTGTCGATGGGTTCAGGGCAACTCCTCCATTCTTACCTACAATCCAATTGCACTTTTCGAAAGGACCAGGGTTGCTGGATAGTGATCAGGAACAAGCTCAGCCTGCCACCCACGTCTCCCCAAAGCTCAGGCCAGACAGAGTAACTATACACAGAGCAAACATCAAGCCCGTGGAACTTTCCTGGTCTCTCGGTTTCATTACAGCTCCACATTTCTCCATTTAGCCACAATTATTACTTCTTTGTGCTTTTAACAGACATTATGCATTGTCCAATGATAAACAGTGAGGGTAAAAATGGAAGAGGGTGGGGGAACGAAGTGCGTGTAGGAAGGTGTTTCATTGGGATCTGTAAAATGTTTCCAATTTCATCATCCAACGCACAGCCTAATTTGGCTGTAATATCTCTACAGGAATTTGTTGATTAACCGGCCAGTGACATTCTGTTCTAGAACAATAATCTTTCAATGAATGCACTGTACGTAACTACTTAGTGGCTGAGTACCAAGAGACATGAGCTTGAAATTTCATTCATTAGGGAAAAGTGAGCCGCCCAATACAATATTTGGTCAATTTGCAGCACTCCCTCTCCCCCTCCCTCCCACTCCATATTGTCTATATTTCTGACCTACAACCTGGCTTAAAGTACGTTTAAGTATTCTTTACCTTCCTCTGCACAATTGGGATCTGCTATTCTGTGCTACACTTGAACTTGTAATGAGATTGGAGAATGTTGCTGAAACGTTGAGCTCTCCAAAGCTCTCCTACGCTTTGAAGCAAGCATGTCTCCCTATAGAAGATGGATCAGTTTCAGGGAGGCAGAGTAGAGTATGGCTCAGAAGCAGAATGGAAGAGTGGTTGGAGCAAATGGAGGGTGGAATTTGGATTCCTGCTCAATGCAAAGGGCTACTTTGATGACCACTTCAAACAGCCCGTCCATTGCCCAAGTGCTTAGAGTGCTCCAGATGTCTGAATGTCAGGTATTCAGGCATTCAGCCACCCATTAATATGGAGCCCAGAGTTGAAAAGTTGCTGGTGCCAGAAGTGCATTATGAACCAGTGCGTTCTGCTCACTGCTGGCGCTCATGAAGTCAGGCACTCTCTTCATTCCAAGGTACTATTTGCGGACTGCAAATCATTCAGCAAGGCAGTGCCAGCCAAGTTACTTTACATTATTCAAACTGAGTCACCATGCAAACAGTATTGATTTGCAAAGTGAATTGTGACTTCCAAATGGCACGCACAAATGTTAAGTGTGCCCAGCTCCATTTTTCCCAGTAGTCAGGTCGGTTGGTTAGTTTGAGTTTTGATTTTCAAATAGTTTGGATTTTCTTCAGATCTTACGGTTTAGTTGCCATTTGTCCATTTCTTCTCCCGGCTTTTTTGCTCAATGTTCCTTTGGTTTTTGAGACAACTCCCTTGTTTGCTTGTCTACAATTTAATTATTCTCCCTACCCTTTTCCTTTAGCTGCTTAGATTCGCGTCTGCTGCTCTCCTTTCAATGTGTCTTGCTGTGTATGATTTGTGTAAGTGTGGAAGCGACCTCTGTACTGCATCCCATGCTGGCAGACTCGCTCTAGAGTGTGTGTGTGTGTATTTCAATCCCTGAAGCTATATATAGTTTTGTACCCAAATTCACACTTGTGACATTTTCCTGTGAATCAGGTGCAAGGGAGAGGACGGAGAAAGGGAGTGAGCAACCCGCAGTCCAGTCTTGTCTGCTGCTAGCACTGCCAGCTGCTTGCTCTGTTATCAAATCTTATCACAATTTGCAAAGCAAGGCACGTTTCTTCGAATGCGAACCCTGGTTGGTCTTGATGGCTTGTTGTCTAAGTTGTAACAGGCTTGCTGCAGCAATGCCACGTAACATCTGTGTTTTGCCAAACATTCTAATGCTTACACAAAATGTTGATGAAAATTGGAACAGTCAAGAGCTTGTGGAACAGATCAGTCATTTTCTGATCGTACATGTTGCGCACGATCCCCAAGAGGGTATCAGGCAATTGCTTTCAACTGTGCCTGACTTCACGAGAGGCTGATTTGCTTTGGGTGTGTTTGGAAATGTGGTCGCCCTGGCATGTCTGGCCTTAACTGGCGGGGAGGATGGTTGTGGTAGATGTACGTCGTGTGGCTTTTGCTGGAAGCCGGCGAGCTCTGTGCCAAACTACTGCCATCTCCGCGCTCGCGGAGGTTTGGAACGAGGATAGTTGTGTCTTCGCGCACAGTCGTGGGTTACGTGAGAAGTTTCGAGAGTCCTGTGGCAGCTGAGATCCTGTGATTTCGGTCACATTTCCATCTGGGTCATATCATCACCACAAGACTTGAAAAGAGCTTGGATAATAAAAAGTAATGCCCTTCATGATGCTCCTTATCCTGTCCACCCCCAAGCACATGGAACTGTCTCAGAACTGTAAATTAAACCTCGTCGCAGTAAGGGGATCGTGTTGCAGACTCATTATTATTTTTGTTAAGTACAGTATAGAATTTGGACGATTCCTTTTTGAACTATCTCGGGGGAGAGTTCAACTTTCGATCCCTGAATAGCACGTACTGTAATTACATTATCTGCAACATCCGTTTCTTCTTGCAGAAGGAGCCCTTTCCCTTCAAAAGTTCTGACTTATACTGTAACTTCGAGCAGGTAACAAGTTGAGAAGTCTTCTCTTTTCTTTTAAACCGGAGTCCTTAGCCAAAAGTATTAACAAAAAAGAGACAGCTGCATCCTGAGAGGAGACGTACGATCGTTATTGAACTGAGTCCTCTGTGTCATTTAAATGGACAAACCCATAGAGTATGTGTCTACAACAGGCAACGGGATGCACCCGGTAGAACTGATTGCCACGGTTTGAGGCAAAATTCTGTGGATAGCAAATTAATCAAATCGCTAAAGTTGTCACATCGCAAATGATAATAGGACAAAACTGCGGACTAATAAGCTCTCCACTCTTAAATCTTGCACTAGCAAACAGCTGTATGTTTTACAGGAAATTGTCAATAGCAGGGCTTTTAATTGATCCCATCTGTACAGTTTTTGCTTCAGGCAAGGGGGTGAAGGAACTTAAGCAACCTATTCCGTTTTTAGAAAAGATTAGTGGTAAGTTTGATCTGCTTGATTGGCATCGGTCTGGAAGGCAGCAGAATGGCTTGTGTGTCCTGTTCATGTTGCTTTGATATTATTGCTGGCTTTTGAGGAAAGGAGAAATGTGTGTCAGTGCAGATGATCCAGAACAAGAAGTGTCTTATTTGTTTATAGTATTGATAATAAGTCATCCATTTTAACTGAAATGTTACTTGCAGAAGATCAGTTCAGTTCAAAGTTGCATTCAACATCAGTTTTGCTTTATAGCAAAACTATTATTGCTTTTTAGGCCTTTGTGGATTCTGCACGTTGCTTTTTTTTTAATGGTGATGTGTTTCTATTCAATCTTAAAAGAATCTAATTCGTGTGAAACAATTTTCCACTTAATATCAAAGTAACACACACTCAGGATCCACTAAGCCCATACAAAACCCAACCTTAGAAGGGTAACTGTCGTAATATGGCACATTGGGACCCATTTAGAATTCTACCCTGCGTGATGGGCGCTATGTAAATGCAAATTATTGTTGTAATATTAAATGCACATTGTCCTTGGCCTCCTAACATTTCTAACTTGGTGCCAACATGTACCAAAATTACACCTACTTTTACTGTGAAACTTCACACCCAAGTTGACTTGAAGCAGAATTCTAGCATTGATTTAATGGTCCTAATATAGTTACCAACAGATGAGTTTTCAGTTTGGCAATGTTGCGTGCGTGTGTGGCTGTACAGAATCGAGTGCAAAGGCAAGGGATGAGTATTTTGTTAGGATGTCACTGCCAGCTTCATTCCAGGCAATGGAAACAATGCCTTTGATGTTCAGGGAGGGGGGGGAAGGAATTCAGTCAACAAGCTAAACAGGTAACTTCTAGCCAACGCTCAGTAGAGCTGCAGGGTCCTATTATCAATTAGTTCCTTTGATTTCTGTTGTATATATTGTTCAGACTTGATGTATGTGGCGTGCGCGACAATGAGGGTTCAGGTAAACCTACTGATCTTGCCAAGGTATAGCAGTGTAAAAATGTTTGCACTGTGGATTTGTAAAACATTAAGATTATTAAACAGCATTTTTCATAAAGTTACAGCTATACAGCTGGTTTGTTGTTCCAAGGTGTCTTTTTTTACTAAAATGCACCAATTTTTTCTGTTATTTGTGTAGCTTGATTCATTTGGTAGCCTTTTGAGGCTTGGGCTTCTAATTCTTAGCCTTTTTAGGGTTTTGTAGTTATTTCATACGTAGTATCCCTGTGCAGTATGTGATCAAGCGAATGTATACTGTGCTCTGGCAGAATACATCATCGTAGGCTTTTAAAGTTTGCTAAACTTAAAGAATGTTTAGCAAAAGTAACCACAAGAACAGTACATTTGCGTGAATGCCAAATGTGAATGCTACTGAGATAATTGAAGCAAAGTTTAATAACACTACTGCTGTTTATGTTGATGGTAATTGTTGTTCTTGCTGTTTTGTATCTAATTCCATAGAACTATTTTGTGAGTTACAACAAACATTACAGAATTTGGCCAATTTCAACAACTGGTTCATGAATGGGACTCAAAACTCTCTCCTTTAAACTAATGTCGGTTGGGGTTCAGCTATATAGCTGGATTTCCCTGTTTGGAAGTTTTTGCCACTGAATTAATCACAGCACCAATTTTAAGGCCAGCCAAGTCCGATGAGGTTGAGGAAAAAGCACCTGTACAATGGTATCTGAATAACGACAACAAATGTAAGACACGCTTCATTAATTCAAGTGCTCAGGTTCCAATTTGGGCTGAAATTCACAATTTCAGGTTGGTTTATCAGTCCCACGCAGCTGAGCTTCTGCAATGTTACAAAGGCAATTACCTTCTACTGCAGGTACAAAGTCTTGCAAAGGACGCTCAAGTAATTATGTAGCATCTTGTGGAACAACAACAGTGTATACTTCACCATTTTCATTCCTGAATTACAATATTGTGCACCAGGCTTTTCACGCCCTTAACTGTCCTCCCCTGCCCTCCACAAAGATTTGCCAATCTCTTTGGAAGACGCTGCCTCTTTAAGATCGCTCCAGTTTTGCAACTATTTCACAACCAACCATAATTACTACTCTTTGTGTTTTTTCCAAAGCTGGGTGATGAACGTTATACGCAGTCTGCTAAAACAAGGCTTGACACGTTTGTTATGATAATGCTAATAATTTTTGTGTTTTTAATCCATAGGCGTTTGGATGCAAATCACATCACATCAGTGCCTGAGGACAGCTTTGAGGGTCTGGTGCAATTGCGACACCTTTGGCTTGACGATAACAGCCTCACCGAAGTTCCCGTCTATCCACTTAGCAAATTACCATCGCTGCAAGCCCTCACCCTTGCCTTGAACAAAATAACGCACATACCCAACTTTGCCTTTGCAAATCTCACCAGTCTAGTTGTTCTGTAAGTGATCTACAGGAACCCAGAAATTGTAGAAATATTTACAGCTTATTTTTTTGAATAACACAAAGACTTGAATAAATGGTGAACCCAAATGAACCAAAATTAGTCATCGATCACCGACCAGTGCATTGGTATTTCATTTAAAAGTGTCATAAGCAAAACAAATTTACTCTTTAGATTAAAAAAAGTGTTGCACTAACTATTGTGCTAAACAGTGTTTTTTGGCGGTGATAAGTGGCAATGTTTGATGCTTATTACACCATCATTTGGGGCTCTTAGCTTCTCTTTCCCATTTCATTTTCAATAAAGTAAAGAATATTCACAGAATTTCTGTACAATTCAATTTGTTTTGTTTAAAAAGTGAGTTTCGGTGCTCAATGCTGCATTATAGCTCCAGGGAATTTGGATGGTTGATGTAAATTGTTTCTGCAGTTAAGTACAAGACACATTAGGTGAGTTTGTTAAAAGGCTGTTCAGATAACTCCATTAACTGCCAAGCAATTTTTATACAGGGTATTCCACAGATCCTACACAATAATGTTCAGATCTACTTTCAGATGACTCTTCTGAAAATTATTTACCACTTATTTGACCAATCTGTATTTGGGGGTGAAAGTGCGGCATTCATTAACAGGAACCATTGAAGAGGATTCCCGCTAGTAAACTATATGTCTTATCAGCTTGATACTGCTCCGAAACTTCCTCAGAAGGAGGTCATGTTGAAGTCAGTTTCCCGTAGCTGGGTAATGCACGCCTTATTTGAGACTCTTAAGTACAGTGCTGAAATGATAGATTGGGCGCATTTGCTTTAACCTGGAAAGTGGTTACTGTTTGCTGTTGGATGCACTTTTTGACATGGATGCTGACTTTGTACTTTGTTCCCTTCCAATTTGTTTAGGCATCTTCACAATAACAAAATCGATACGATAGACATCCATTGCTTTGATGGGCTTGCCAACCTGGAGACACTGTATGTACTAACTAACGGTGGTTAACGTTCCCTCACAAAGTACAGTAACAGAAAAACCTTGAGCAAAAGAAAAGTTGTCGTGTTGCTAAATATAGCGACTTTGATGATGGCAACATGTCACTAGTCAATATACCAAATCGACAACTGTCTATTGAGTAACATGAGGAACAATGCTTATCAGGTTATCGATCACTGAATTTCAAGCGGATTTTGAACATGTGCTGAAATGAAACTTTCCTTCTGCTCAGTGGTGTCTGATGCTTGTCAATGTCATGCTTTATTGGTTCTCGAATGACCTTTAATCTCCCAGTCAGTGTCTAGGAAATGGGCAGGAATGACTTCCGCTCAAACTAACATTTGCAGGGGGAAAAAAAATCGCTTTTGTTTTCAAATAAGTACATTTCCAGCAGATATTTCCTTTCCATTTATTTGGCTTTTCTCTTGTGCTTTGTTCACCGCATGTGTTTAAGGGTTTCAGCAATCTATTTCCCTGTTGTATGGTGTTTGTGTGTGTGTGTGTGTGTGGATGGGTGTGTGTGTGTTTTAGCTGTGAGCTTGTTTGTTTTTCGTGAGCTTTATTCTCTGGTTTGCTATACTTCATTTTCTTTTTTTTTAAATGCCCCTTCTCTGAGCTCCTGATATCTGCACCATTTGTAAGCAGAGCGATGCATTCCTGCCAATACTTTCATCAGCCCTGAGAGGGAGGTTTCTTATCACCTTTCTCCACCCCCCACATCCCCAAGTTGACACTGGATCATCGATCATTAGTGCAATTAGGTTATCAAAAATGTTCCATCACTTACTGATCTGGAAGATGGAGGAATTAGATATTACTGTATATACAAAAGCTATTTACAATTTCACATTTTTAAAACAAAAACAAGCTTTAAAACAATCTGAACCACATTCGGAAAAATGTCGCCAACCTTTCTATAAAATTTGCTATTACCTCAGTAGCGTCAGCTCATGTCTGAATGATCACTAGATTTGACAAGTGATTTGTTGGTATTTGGGTTCTTTTCATAGTACGGGCATGTCAGAAACTGTCAGTTTTGTCTGTGAACTGTCTGCACTGAAACACTAGTTACATACCCCACTCGGTAACCTGAGCTTCTTGAAATTTGATTTTTCACCTCACAATTTCTCTGGTGAGACTGGACATTCTCTTTATCGGGTACCCTGGAAACTATTCTCTGCCCCATAGATATTCTTGAGCACAGATATTAACCGAGTATTTACTTGATCAGCTTTTAACCGAGCGTGGAAAGGGACTTGTCATCGAAAGCTTTTTGAGTTGTTTTTTGCAATTTGTTCTGTCAAATCTGGACTTTTTGTAAATTACGATTAGCAAATTATTTAACTGTGCAATAATTACTTTCCTAATGTGGTTTTTATATATATATTATATATAACATATATATATATATATTAAAAAGACTCCTGGGGCTTCTTGTCGCTCATGTTGAGTAACTTACGGATCAAAGACAATGCTGACTTGAAAACTTTTGACAGGGGCCTTGTTTCATGCAGCCGTTCCACATAACTCAGCCCTGAAAATCAATCTCATTCCTCTTTGCATTGCTCGAGGGCCTGGGTGGCCCCTTATGTTACAGCGAAAGGGTTGACTGTGGCTGTGTAAGAGCATTTTTTGTTTTTACATCACATTTCTATAAACAACCTTTCCTTCTCTGTTCCATTGTACACAAACCGATATTGGCTGTTTAGTTTGCTCTCGTATTAGTTTGTTTTACAGTACATGAAATGCCAGGATTGTTACCTGATGCTTTTGTGTCTGTTATTTCCTCGCTAGGGATCTGAACTACAATAATTTGATGGAATTTCCTGAAGCCATCAAGTTCCTTCCGAATCTGAAAGAGCTGTGAGTGCAAATATGTTTTATTTATTTCTAGTACTTAGAGCTAATCAAAACAGTCTGTGGAAAATATTCGTAACATTTCAATGGTCATTGCTGGCACTTGTTCCGGTGGCTGGGAAGTGCATTGATGAGGATAAGATAAGAATGGTTTCCGGAGTCCTGGTAAGTCAGAAACCGATGAAATTAGTGTAAGGTACAGAGGCAAGCGAGTTTGTTTTTGTCCAGCCATTCAATCATTGTGCCACTGCCTGACGATCCCTTTGACACAGATAGACTATAGGTCTTTAAAAGTGTGAAGCGTGCTCCATGTTTTCTCGACATGGAATGCTGAAGCACAAAGATCTGCTGGTGTCTGACCTGGTCGTAACACCCTGTTCAGTTGATTTCTTTTAACTTGCTTTCCACCAACTGCAATGCCTTCATCTCTGTCTGTCTTCCAAAGCCGCTCTGAACTTAACTCTTTGACCTCGCCTTCGGTCACCTCCCCTTACATGCCCTGCTCAGTATCCAAGCACCGTCTCCTGTATGAAGCTTTGAAACATTACATGAAGGGAGTTGTACAAATTCAAGCTGTTCTTGTGTGTAATTGTAACCCAAAGAGCTTCTAATATCCCGTCCTGTGGACAGAACATTTCTCAGCCCGTGGTTAAAAAAACCACTTCACTTTTAATTTTCATTTAAGCTGCACATATGGTGATGATTGACTAATTCTGGCAGCGAATTATAAATCATAGGCCGAGCCAAGGCAATTCACCCTGAAGTCCTGCTTGATGTCGGGAGTGCTGTGAACTGCTGTCTAAGCATGGAATCCACAAGATCCTTCATTGTGCATTACACACAATCTGAACACCGGTGGAATGGAAGTCCTTTGCTATGGATGTCGGCCATGTGATCGACTGTTGGTGCTCCAATCTCAACAGCCATGATGTGCAGTCATTGACAGCCACGGGCTGTTGGGAACCCTGTAACTTGGCTGCAATTGTTCTGGTCTCTTCTGGGATCGAGGGAGATTATATCCTCTCTGGAATTCCGGATTTGGGACATCTTGAACGCAGGTGGACTGATGAATATTGTAACCACTGCCGGTGATGTCCAGTAAATCTCCAATAAGACATTGGATCGGCCTCATGGCTAAACAATTTCGAACGGTTGCGTCTTGCACACACACAGCAACTCTCATTGCAGATGAAGCTCTCATGCCATACTTTAGATACAGTTCCCTGGTGAGCCCCAACGTCCTGACATACTGCTTCTTTGTTGGTCCTGTGTAAGACACTCTGACCTTCCAGACCTTGTCCTTTTCGTCTTCCTGAGCACAACCCTTTCTTTACTCGGACTCCTTAAATGATTAGTTGATGACAGCTACTTTAAGAGCAAAAGGTCGTATTTCTGCCCTGTTGCCTTTTTATATATATACACACATATATATATATATAACATTTATATGTACATATAACGTTTACATGTATATATGTAGAAAATTGAGGTGTTATTCCATTAGTACCACTTCTGAGCTGGATTTATAGGTGACATGCGGAGGATATATAAGCATCGGAAATAGTAACATGGGTTAGTTTAATTGGATCTGTCCTCCACTTTATGAGTTTAATTACTTTTTGCACAGCAGGTTTGCAAACCGATTTCCGACATTGAAGGCTTCTGGTGATTAGCTCCCCCCACCATCCCCACCCATCGCTTCAACAACAGACGGTTAATTTGATGCCAGTAGCATTGCCGTTTATGGGTTTATTTAGACAGTAATATTAAGAGCACCATGATCCTGAAGTTTCATTAACCTTTGAAGGAAAGTTAAATGCCCTTTGGTTTTCTGGACGAGATGTGCGAGTTGCTGCTGAATGCTTTGAATGTGAGAACGCCACTTCCAGCAATTTTACTTTCATTTGCCAGTTGCAGAATTGTGTACCTTAGACCCAGGTCAAAATAGTTTTTAGGCAGTTCCATTAAAGGTGAGGTATCGCAGAGGATATAAGGCACCATTTCAGGTCTATAAACCCCAACCTTGCATTATAACTGGGCCTGAAGCCAAAACCTGTGATATTGCTTCCCGCAACCGACAGGTCTGCATGACATAACGAAACACGAGTATGCGGGCCACTTGCTTGATAAGAGGCTGCCTTGTAACCCCATCCTTGAAATGAAATGACTTTGCCTTGCCATTCCAATACATTGCTGAATTGTGATCTCTCGCTAGTCCCTGGTTTTGACGCATTTTCTCTTAGAATTAGTCTCCCGCACCTTTTCCTTCCGTGCTGTCCAATCACATATTCCATGTATTGTAATCCCTTCGAGGCTATTGTACGACATCAAATGTCGAACTGTCGGTTTGTTGAGTGGGAGAATCCGCACACTTGGCACAATTGCTCAATGCTTGAAGGGAACATTGTGTGCCTTGTCCCTTCGCGTGCCAAATAATTCAGATGTTTAATTTATCAACTCCACAAGTGCTTTAGGTACACAAGAAACCAGTGGTAATGAAATATACCAGGATCCAGCGATTAAGTGAAACGTTACCGAGCCAGAACATGAGCAACTTGTAACTGACGAGTCACGGCAGAAAGCGAACCATGCATGAAACTTTAGGGTGGGGATAGGAGTCCGATTGTAATAGATAACAGCTGGCTGCACAGGACTTTGGATGGAAAAACAAACTGTTGAGTTAAATAGCAGGAGGGGAACAGAGATGTATTGGAAAGGGGTGTGGGTTCATGTGGTAGCATAAACACTGGCACGGACGAGTTCAGCCCAATGGCCTATTTCCGTTCAGTATCACTTTATGTAAATGTAGAAGAATACATTATCTACCTACTGGTGTGTGGGTTTGCTGCAGTCGTTGAGAGGTTGTGGAGTTCAAAACCGATCCAAGCAGGGACATAAATAAAATTGTCATTTTAGTGTGCAAGTTTCCTCCCAACATAAAAGTTGGATGAGTCTATATGTCTAAAGTTTGGAGTAAAAAGCAACTGCGTGCGTGCAGCTTGCCTGCAGTTCAGGGAGTTTAAAACTGATCAGTGTTTTGTTTCTTGTTGCAGGGGATTTCATAGTAACAGCATTGCTGTAATTCCAGATAAGGCCTTCAGTGGGAACCTTTTACTTCGGACTGTGTAAGTAAAACACATGTTGTTTTCACCCTCCCCTCTCCTGTTGAACCTCTTAGCTTGTTGTTTGCTTGTTCATTATTCATGATCGGTCCCTTTGCCTTTCAGACACTTGTACGATAACCCGATCTCTTCTGTGGGGATTTCTGCTTTCCAAAATCTGTCAGAACTACAATCTCTGTAAGTGTATCTTCATTGGTTCAGTTTCCATATGCTCTGTTTCCATTATAATTGTGACACTTTGACATTATTTATGAAAAGCCAACCTGTTGTGAAATGGTTTGACTGTTCTGTTGATCTATACTATATGGGCCAACAGAAAGCCAGATATGTATTGTAGTGCTTAATGTGCATTTGCTCCCCCCCCCCCCCCCCCACATTACATGATTATCCCTGCGTTAACCTGTAAAATGATTGGACCACTTTTATTTTGTTAGTACAAATCTTAGTTCCTATTGCTGTATTTATCGTTAGGGTTTAGTCATTTCATAACCTCAGGGAATACTTTGAATATTCGAAATAAACGTTCACAGTAGGTAGAAATACTGCAGACGTGGAAGGTTGTAGATGACTAAGGTATTCAAAAGAAGGAAGGATAAATAAATGGTAAGTAAGAATATGGAGGCAGGGTAATGGATTGAAAGAATGTTTTCTTGGATGTTTGAAATCAGAGGAATGTTAAGGATATGGGGAAGCTAGCAGGAAAGTGGGATTAGATCAAGTGGCTCACATAGATAACATCAGTTCAGACTTGAATGGCTGAGGTTCTGTCCAGCTTTACACTTAATGAAGTAGTTGGACCAGCCCAATGGGCTCTGGTGCAGATTACTTCCTTCTTCTAAACGATGACACAGATTATACTGTGCTAGGATTCTTGCTTTCACATTGAGGGAAAAAAATAGATAGTGCTTTGAACTACATCTATTTCTTTGAAATAATTGTGTATACTTCCTCACCAAACAAAGTGATTTGGCTTTATACACGTGAATAGAGATTAGCTTCAGGTTGAGTATGGTGCAGACTTATTCCCCTCTTGCCCAGTGTCACTGGCCAAAGTCTAGTGATACTTAACAAAGAATGCTGAAGCTAGCATGATATAATGGCTTTGCAGGAACAGTAAATCTCGAAAGACCTGTAAGTGCCTGGATCACGATAATGAGGGATTTCTGGTTTTTGGCTGCACACCTACAATTTAAATCTACTTCAACTTTGCAACAAAAATTGGTTTCCATGCGATCCATTTTTAACTCCTTGCTATTGGAAACCGATTTTAAGAGGTTTTGTTTCTGCACAATTGATCTTTGAGGAATCTGCTGAAGTGGGAACAGTGAGTTAATCCCCTGATCAAGCATTAATTAGAAGAGAATCATAGAATCCTACAGCACAGTAGAAGGCCATTTGGCCCACTGCTTTTGGTTCTTTGTATGGAGCAGCGATGGACATGACACGGCCCAGAGAGAAATTAGGAAATGTCGATGTAACCCCTTTATTTGGTATTTTTTTTGATGCAGCACTTTAACTGGAACCAGAATAAGCAGAATCCCACCTGACCTGTGCCAACAACTGAAGATGCTACGATTTTTGTAAGTTTACACTTTGTATCGTCCAAACAAACAGCTAAAGCAGAAAGTTACTTGGTAGAGTGCAATTATTGCAAAGTGTAAAGTGCACGATGAGCTGCAAAAGTTTGTAAATATTGTCTGAATTAAAGTATTTTAAGGTGACGGTTCCAACTGTGAGAGCCAAGTTAATTGCCTGAGGTTAGTGGGAGGAGTGGTGAGGTTTCAGTTGAATTCAGGCTAGCCCTGCATTAAGAGGAGCTGAGCCACTGAGGCAGTTCATTAAGATAGCAGAGAATGTAATGCCCTATTCATAGAATAATTTTTTTTATTGTGGGGACGAGGGAGAGGGAGAGACAGGAAGAAACACCACCTAGTCCACGGATACTTTCCATATCCCACAGACTAAATACGTACTGTTTCCGATCAGCATATAAACCTTTCAGTAGGTTCGCTTCAGAAACATTTTCCCGAAATTTACATTTCTTTTAAATCTATGCTGGAGGGGACTTAATTTCACAATATAAGATGTGTTGAATATTTAGCAAGTATTTCTGAGGATTAGGAGGGTAATACCAGCATTTACAAATCCTGTGAACCTGATCTGAATTGCCCAAGAACTCCCAAACTTTACAGCATCGCGCTGACGAGAATGCTCTGTATATTTTGCTTTGAAATCCCATTTAGTATTGATTGATTCAAGCCGCAAGCAAGCCTTAAAGATGTGTGTGTGTGTGCATGGACACTTTTTTTAATGTGTATTTTTTTAAAAGAAAAACTTGTTATCCTTCTCAGGGACTTGTCGTACAATCAGATAAAAGAGCTACCAAGTTTTGAAGGCTGTGCAGCACTGGAAGAAATGTGAGTTGTTGGGTTTCTCTTTGACCTGCTAACTGAGCTGGCAATTATAAAGCAAGCTTTATGCTCCAATCCTTTCATCTGCGAACCTGTGCCTACAGCGCCTGAAATATTGCAAGGAATGTGGATGAAGCATTTTATTTAGAAAGTTTGCTTAACATGGATATACTTACAGAGGTGTTAACACAGCTGGTTTCAATTTCTTTTTTTAAAAAAAATTATTACATTCTTATCACTCCTCAGGGTACTTTGCTAATGAACTAGTGTTTTTTTGGAAACAAATAAACGAATTATTGAATTTTTGTAACTACTCTCTCCTCTGGGACATTGAGTGCAGCTGGTGTTCACATTAGGAATACTGCGTGTTAGCAGAAGTGTTAATACGCTTATCATTTAAAAACACCCATAGCCCATTCCATATATTGGCATTGGCAGGTCTTTGGTGGATTTGCAATATTAATAATAATAATAATATGAGGCCGCACGTTTGTTTTAGGGCCTTTCACATTGCTAGCGAGTTCTTGATGTGCTTCACGGGATGTACTGTAAAGCACACAGTAGTTGTATATTTTTGTAGGCAAACGTATTAGTATCGCAAGCCAGCAAGTCAATATTTGTGTACTCCTGCCGTTCATTATATCAGATCAAGAACGCAGCTCCACTCAAAGAGTTATAACCATACATCGGATTAACAGCAACAAAATTACACTAGAGCGCGTTTCACGTCAAGAGGATGGCCCAAGGCACTGGACAGTCATTGTTTCAGACCCGAGCTGGGGTTGGGGACGGGGAGGCTGGAGGGAAAGGGGGGATTTGGGGTGACCAATGGGACTGTTGAAGAGAAGGGTCTTGAGGCGGTATTTGAAGGAGGCTAGGATGGAGGGACGGAGGGTTGGAGTTCTATAGAGTGGCCGAAGGCTTGCCCGTCAATGGTGGGTCGGGGGACATGGAGCAGGCCGCAATCTGCTGAGCCGGGTGGGGGGGGGGGGGGGGGGGGGGGGGCAGGTTGGTAGGGGATTAGGAGGTCGCATATTAACATATAATGGCTGAAATAAGCTTAACAACAAAACTTAATTATTTGTGAGAATAACAAAATGGTATTTATTTTGCCAATGATTGTTTTTAAATGGACTGATTTTTATTATGGAAGCTGTGAATGTTTTATGCCTCAAAACAAATGTTCAGGCGAGAAACTTAAATATTTTTGTACAATCTGAAGGCCTTGGAATATTGGACTGGTAAAACTGATAGCTGAGAAAATCTTTTGACGTGTTTGCTGTTGCTGCCCTTGCTACTCCCAGCCAGCGTGAACTAATTTTAGGAATTAAGCTGTCAATTCAGGAGCCACAGGCCTGTGCTTGTCGTCAGTCGGTCTGGTAAAATAAAAGCTGTTCACATTAGCTGCATAGTTGAAATGAAATTAAATATGTTTTGCCTTAAAACATTCAGATTTGAATTTCTTAAAGCAGGATGTTGTGTCTTACACAGCCCCCCAAAAACTAAATTCAGAGAATGGAGCAGGTTAAAGCTTTGAATTGCATGAACTAACTTGAATCCTATCGGTATCCACAATGGAGGCTTGAGTGCAATTCACGCATGTGGAGTGGAGCTCCTTATTTCCTGATGAAAGCATCAAGCAAGCGATAGCATCCGAAAGCGGTGAAAGATAATGGGGAGAAAGAAGGGAGGAGAAAACCGAATTGATGTTGAATGAGCATAGCACAGCAATAATAATAATAATAATCATGAGTAAGTGAGGACCTCAAAATTAGCACAGAGTGTTTGTGTGAGGGGGGACGGTGGGCGGGGGGGGGGGGGGTCTTTTTGTTTTCCCCGCTGTCTCTTGTCTTACAATATCTTTAACATGCTGCATTCATTACAAACTTCATATCTAGCCTAGCTAAAAGATTGCAGGTAGGAGTGGTGCAGACAGATGGATACTCTTCCCATTGCCCCGTGCTTAGCACCGTGCCTTTTTATAAGTCCTTGAGAGGCATTTATATTATTGTTTAGCGTAGGCTGGCTCCTGCCATGTGGCAAAAATTAAGTGAAAGTCTTTTCGCTCTTCTCTTTTGAGTTGGATTCCTATTTTTTTATATACAGTTCTAGTTTTCCTACTTTTTTTTAACGTCAGTTTTCTATCCATGTGGTTTCTACCTGAATTTCCTTTTCACTTTCACTTGACGGTATATCCTGTGAAGCGCTTCAAGATGTCTAGAGGACGTGAAAAGCGCTATATCAAACGCAAGGATTATTATTATTTGTTTGATTTGTTGATTTACGCTCCTTTGGACGCTACCACACCTGAAGGGCGCTAATGGAAGTTGTTGTTCGCTATGGGGTAAAAATATCTTTGCTGGGTGGGTGGAGGGGGAGCGGGGGTTAAGAGAGAGAGAAAGAAAAAGCCTCCAGTCTAAACCATGGTTAGCACGAGCAGGTAAAGGGGGGCGGGGGGAAAATCCCAGGCAAAGTATGAGCGGAGTTTCTTTTCAAACTATGTTATCTGTATACGGGCTGCAGGGTTCTCAGTCGGATTTCAATGAAGTGCAACCGTGGATGCAGCTGCCTGGGTGGCCAAACCCCAGCTCTGTGAAGTAAAGCCAACTTTTTTTAATTTAAACCTCTTTTTTTCGTTTCCCGTGCATTGTTTTCAACTTGAATGTCATTTTCGCATTTGATTTGCTGTTTTGCTTATTCCTGGTGATTTAATAATCCTTCCCCCGACACAACCTCTGCCTGCCCAATCTGAGTATCCATCAGTTTATTTATTAGCTTTATTCTTTAATTCCAGCAGTCTCGTTGCCCCGCGTTTTTTTTTTTGTTGCCAAAGGAGGTAGGAGTTTAACCGTACCTGGACAGAATAATACAGTTCAATGGTAACTGCCAGCTGTCAGTTACCTTTCAGAATAGACTGAGGCCATTTGTCCCATCAGACTGGTGCCATCACCTCTAATACAACCTTCTAACTAATCTAAAGTTGGCTAAGCAACTGGTTTCAGGAAAAAGCCGCCAACAATTGGCTAGAGATGCCCACAGATTCCACTCTCTGAAGAAGGTTGTGTGCGCTGTCCTGTCCTGGTATTGTTTGCCCTCTGATTTTCTCTAAATTTCAGCGAGTGAATAGTCTCGAGCTCGGCTGTGATCGAGAACTGCTGTTCTTAATCAAGCAACGTGCTGCAACCACAGAGTGTGGCAACACCTCCGTGTGTGATTCATTTTAACAATAATTTACATCTTCCGCCTGAGTTACGGACATAAGTCAACTTCAGTCTGGTGAAAGACTAGGCCAAACGTTTTTCTTGGGGAAAATATATACTTATAGATAGATTGGGTACAACAGAAATGCCAAACAAAAGCAAAGTACAATGCAATCTTTTCCATTTTTCGTTTCTCCTCCGACATATAAAAATAAATTGTTGTTTATGGTACATCTCTTCACCGCACACACAGCCCGTGCACGTGTATTTTTGGAAAGCTCCCTTTAAAACAGTTGGACGCACACCCTGAGAAGGCGCATATGTTTACCGTATGTCCATTTTCAGTGTTGCTTTGCTGTGGAGTTGTATAATGTATCTAAATGAAAAAGAGCTGGACTCGGGCCAGTCTACATGCCTGCAGTGAAGTCCTCTTTTATTGTATTGCAGAGTGCCAAAAATTTACTGGCTCTTGTAATCGGTCACCAGCACAAAACTTTACATGACCAGCTGCTTCCACAGCTCCTACGAGCCACCAAAATAGACTCCGGTCTAGTATTTCTGACAGAAGTTTATTTTTAAACCAATTATGTGATTTAATAGAAAAGATGATTCCAAATCATTGCAAACAATAATTCTACACTTTGCTTTCAGGCGTCTCGAAGATGTGATAAGGTGCTATGTCATAGGAACAGGACTAGGCCATTCAGCCCTTCCAGTCCGTTCTGCCATTTAATTAGATCATGGCTGATCTGTACCTCAACTAATCTTTTGAATTCTAATTTTCCACTTTCTCCCCATATCCCTCACTTGCCATAACCTCACTCTTGAAGGTGTGGATGGAACCAACATCTACGACCTTTTGGTGGAGAGAATTCCAGAGAATATTAAGTATAATATTATTATAACACACCACAATGGCAGGAAGCTCATTACAGAAACCTTTCTAGTCTTGTTGCACAATATGTAATCTATTACAGTGAGATGATATGCTCAATCAGCTTTCTGCGTATCTGAACTACAGAAAGGATTTTTGCATTTGGACTAGTTAACCGATGTATGATATATACTTTCTTTATACTTTTAGTAGAATTTCTGGTACCCACAGTACTGTTTTGATGAGATGAATACATGTTATTGGCCCACGAAGATGTGTTGGTTTCAGCTTTCATTCCATTTTCAATTGTAAGCAGGTGTATGAGTGTACACACAGTGGATAAATGCCAGCGGAATTGTTGAATGTTTGTTTTTAACTGTACCACATGCCCCAGAGGTGGGCTGGCTTGCTTCTGTCGTGTTTATATTAATATAACAATGAGGTTAATGTGGAGATGTAATGGATATTGTCTTATCAAAGGACTTAAATCATTACACATTATTTAGACTACTTATACGTTGTGGTCGGTTCCCACAGAACTGCAAAGAATACTGTTTGTCTCCAGTTTCAGCTGGGTGTCAGTGATCCTTTTTATTTGTATGTGGGTTATATATTTATACAGTATTTTGTTTTTTGGAAACGGATAAGAGAGAGAAAATAGTCACCTACTGTACTGTGAGGCCTTCAACCAGGTTGACAGACAGACTGGATTGTCCTCTCCCTCTTGATTCTCTGAACCAAGAGTAGGTTAGTCATGGTCTACGAGATCTTTAGCCGGGAATACAATCAGACAGAAGCTTACAGACTCGCAACTCCACAAAAAGTAAAATCCGTACTTAAGTATAAAAAAGAGAGAGGTTTTCAGTCTCTTTCCTTCTGTGTTGACACTGCAACACTATTTTTGAGTGGGCAAACGGGGCCAGTACCACCAAGTTGCTGTTATACTTTCATCGAGGAAGGCAGGCATGATCTGTAAACATGGCCTGTGTTAAATACGGTTCCTGCAGCGACTGAACTGTTCTCGCACGCTGCGGTTGAGAAGTTAGTTTAGAGTTGCATTGCCTACAGGGAAGGGTTTCTGCTTTCAGTAGGGTTCACAGCGATGGGCTGGTGTGCACAAGGTTTGTGTGAACCAAAACTCTGGTTACAATATCCGTAGGCCAAACCTCAATGAATAACCTGCAGAGCTGTGAAGAGAAACCATTCAAATTTGTTGCTCACATTGTTCACAGTGCTGATTTGGAGAATGACATGATGTCCAATTTTGACAATGCCTGGGTTGAACATATGTGTAACTTGATCGTGAAAGGTTGCGGTTTACATTATCGCAGAAATTTATCGGATTATTGCTGAATTGTTGCATTCATGCAAGGACTGTAACAAACTACCGGTGGAGGGAAATGACAGCAGAATGATATGGGGGTTACGGTATTAAACTTTTTATGTAAATACAAATTGTTGATTAAATTGCAGTGTGCTATTGAGTTGAGGTTAAACTGGATTCAGTGAGAGGTTTTCGAGTTAATGGATTAGGAAAGTAGAACTGCTTTCTGTCTGTACCAGTTATGACATTGGACGCAGAGTCCAAGGTCAATGGGGTCATTCCTCACATAACTGCAATAAAGCACAACGGTAGATTTGCTTTAAGTGCAGTGACTTTGCTGGTAATAAAGGAATTGAAGTATTGTTTTATTAGACCAGAGGTAGGTTATTGCTTTAATTACCTTCAGTGCTGCAATATTTAACAGTAGGGTGTGTATATACAATATAACAATTGACAAATGCTTCAGCAAGATTCTGCTGCCTGAAATAACTTTAGTTCAAATTAAGAAGCTTATTCCTGAGTTGCCACGAAGACTGAGAAAGTATGATTTTTTTTTCCTGTTTATAGTTGTGCTTTGGTTAAAAATGTTCCAAAATATTCTGTCTTTACAGTTCCTTGAAGCACAATGAAATCAAAGAGATCAAGTTAGATACCTTCCACGGCCTGGCTTCTCTCCACTTGCTGTGAGTGTGTGCGTTTTTTTTCTCTTCCGATCGTTCTGTTCACTTTTTGTGTTTACAAAACCATAATCTAGACTTCCATTAATCAAGCGTGACAGATGAAATGCTTTATCTCATAAGCTGAGGTGTGACCAGTCAAAGAAAAAGCATTGCTGTAGACTTACCCCTGACATTTTTATACCCTGATCATGTGCTTGTGCTTGCTTGAACTCTTGATTTGTGCAGGTACGGGAGGCTTGTTTGAAATACTAGACGTGAATGTTGTGTCTTAAAGCTATTAAGAAACTGGTGTGATGTTTGTTTGTGTATAGCAAATGGATCTGACACTGGAATCTCCTTCTAAAGTTCCATTTCTGGCATTCCTTATGACAGTAATACTGAAAGTAGACTTAAATTACACTTGCTCGGTTGTTGGAATAAAGTGTCGTGCCTGTCATTCACCTGTAAATTTAGTAATCTAGACTGACTTTGCAGCACAGCCCTGTGAAGAGTTATGTTGTTGAATGAAACTGTAAACTTGAGATCCCGACTCTCCATTCGAATGGTTTAGGATCTGTTAAAGCTCCTCTGGCACTATTTCAAAGAAGAGCATGGAGTTTACCATGGCCAATGTCCCTCTCTCATCCAAAGTCACGAAAAACTGGATCAATTGGAAGTTGCTGTTTGTGGGATGTTGCTTGCACAGATTAGCAGTGTTTGCTCACATCACAGTGTGAATACACTCAACTAAACTCACACTGAAGCACTTTTGAGGTATGAGGGGACACGTCCAATGCAATTTGTTTTGTTGTTCAGTGAGGTAGGTTTAACGATGGGTTTTAATAAAGTCTGAATGAAATCCATTTCTTCCTGTTTAAAGTCATGCATTATTGGTATTTTGTTTTCTCTTTCTTTTACAGTGACTTAAGTAAAAACCAAATCTCCACATTACACAGGAATGCATTCATCTCTTTGTCTGAACTGACCAACTTGTAAGTGACCTTGGTTGTTTCAAGCTGTTGGATCTCTTGTAACTTTAATTTCACTGATTATTTTAAATTGAAAGTAATATGCAATATTGGAATAAATACATTATTTAACTTAGTATTTGTTTGATTTTGAATTCTTCGCCTTAAATCTAGGTTAGATAGATAGCGGAAAAGTGTAATTATAGCTATTTTTTCAAACAAAATTGGATGCTGACTAATTAGCGACAAAATGTTTTTGCTTAACATATGCAATTTGACAGTGTCCTAGTCTAAAGGCTGCATTGAAGCTCGTGTAAAATAGTAGTTATGGTTATACTACTTTAGAATCAAAATTGTGATATTAAACAAGGAAAATATTGAACCCAGTGTAGAAATCCACTTGTTCATGTTCATTTATTCTTTTTTCAGAGACGTAAGTTCCAATCATTTGAGTTATTTCCCAACATCTGGGCTGGAAGGACTCAATCAACTTAAACTTACTGGGAACCCTGAATTGAAGGAGCTACTGGTAGCAAAGGATCTGCGAAAGCTCAGGTACTGATTTACTCTTCTCTGTTGACTTCAGCATTTATATTCCACTGCCTTGAGCCTCGCATGAAGTAACACAACACGTCATAATTAAACGCGTCTGACCTGAAGCCCCTCGCGTGGAATTTTGTTGCAAAGGCTCACACAGGGGAAACTGAGAAAATATGTTGAGTGTTGAGCTGCTTGTCGAAACATAGTTTGCAATACCAAATCCAACGCCTATGTATAAGACTTCCATCAGTGCGGCATCTTATTAGACATTCTCGATGAAATAATGTTTTGGTTTGAGTCAGCGCTGCAGTACTTTCATATTGTGCTCCTGTCAAAGCTTAAATCATACCAATGACAATCCCTTCACTGTTTCAAAACGAACATAACTCTGTAGGTGAGTATCACTGACCCATAACATTCCTCCTTGCCTGATCAGGTCTGGGGAAATTTATCATTCTTAGAAGGAAATATCTCATAGCAACCCAAGCAACCAGAGAGTACTGAGCACACAGTAACTGAGATAAACAGGACGAGGTCCTCTCTTTTGCAGTGTGGTTTCATTAATGGCCAATTTTATAGCCCCGCCTTTGTAATATAGTCTGAATTATTTAAAATGTGCTTTTTAAAAATAAACTCAAATGGCTGTATTTTCAGAACTTTGATGGTTCCTTACGCATATCAATGCTGTGCATTTAGTGGCTGTGATTCATGCCTGCCCTCAAACTCCGAAGATGTCAGAAAACAGGAAAACAAGAATCCTTCATCAGAGAAGATCACTGGTAAGCCCAGGCCCGCTCACAAACTATTCCCAAAGCTTTAGAAACTGTCTAGGTCCAGCTTAAAAAATAGCAAGGTGCCAGTTTCAGCCAGGTCATCGGGCACAGCAGATGCTAAGCGAAGGAGGCAAGCAAAGTATTGCAAGAGATCTGATTTTCAGCTCGAGTAAGAACAGATTTGATAAGTCATTTTTGGGAGGGGAGAAACTAATGAAAATCGAAAAACATTTGTTTTGTGGGACTTTTAACCCTTTGGATACTTAACCCCTATCAAGCTTTTAATATTTGTGGGAGAACAACCAGCCTTGTTAAAAGCACATTGCGACCACAACAAGCAAAAGCGTGGGACATTGTGTGTCCACTGCCACCGTCGATTTAGGCTCTGCAGTTTACCAGTCTTTTCTGCTGGTTTCAGTTCTCGCACTCTCTCACGTTGAGACCACCAGCATGAAGTGCTCCATCTTGTGGCCTGGATAAAAGTTAGTGAAACTGTGCCATTTGCAATGACCGTTGATGACGATAGATGCTTTACCTCGAGTCTACTGGCTAATTCAGTGATCTGCTGAATGTTTCCACCCTTGTACTTCCCACTTCACGTTTCTTTGAATCGAGGCTGAGACATGTCTGCCTTGGCACATGCAAAGCACACAAAAAACGTTTGACATTATTGGATCTGAATCTTCCTGCTCCTGAAACCTATTCCAGATGTATTCAGGAGGGAGGATTCCAGCATGGCTGCCGTATTTCGCCCAAAAAATACAGTGGAGCTCCTATAGCTCAGTGGTTAGAGCACTTGCCTTACAAGCGTGAGACCTGTGTTTGAATCCAGGCAGGTCAGGGCGAAACCTTGGGCAAGTTTCCTTACTCCACAAGCCTAATAATAATCTGTCCCTCCAAAAAACACAATAATAAAAAAAATTGGGTCTTTTCAATCCACAACTATTTCAATCCACACTACTGTGTGCAATTGGCTGCCGCATTTCGCCCACAGATATACAGTCAATTCACTTTACAGAATATTCTGTGAAGCGCATTGAGACGTTGATAAGATATGAAAAGCACTATCTCAAATGTAAGAATTATTATTATTCATACTGTACAATATGGCACCACTTCACCACCAAATATATGGGGTAAACGCAGCCGCAGTACCAACGGTTTTGAACTGCGAATATAGCACACAGACTGAGATGTTGAAATGACTAGTTCTCTAACTTCCCCCTTTGTTTGTCCCTCAGGCCAAAGCGCTGAGATTAAAACCGAAGAAGATGAAAGGATTCAGTCTCCGGTGCATTGCACTCCATCTCCAGGTATTTTCATACCAAATGTAAATTTGTTTGCGCTTGTGGCATTGTGTTCGCTGACTGCTCCTAAGAGTTACTTCTGGCTAATTTCTGAATGAGGTTGTGCCAATCGTTAAAGAGTTCCACCACAGAAACTCTGGGTGAAGTGAAATGGTCAATTTCTCTTCGTGAAACTCCAAAACTCTCCCAGAAGGAAATGGCCGTGAAACAAAGGGACATGCCTGAGAAGTAACTTGATGCTATTTTGTAACTGCCACACGTCTCTAGGGAACCGCTCGAGCAATTATTTTAGTGCAACTAAAAAGAGCTTTGTGCTCCGTGCAACACAACACGGTGATCATTACTTGCAAATAGCCATTTTAACTTACTTTTCATCACCTGTTTTATAATATGTCCAGTGTAAAATCTGAATCGAGTACTTAAGTCCCCTGCTCCCTCCCTTGCCACCTTCAAGGTCTGAAGGTGGCAAGGGACCCTGCTTTTCAGCTGCCCTCCTATCTCTCTGAACCTCTCTCATCCCAAACCTGCCCCCACCCCTTGTTCGGGTCCTAACCCCCCCCCCACCACCACTGTTCAGCACCTTGGGACGTCCTCCCGACGTGAAAGGCACTCTACAAATGTAATGTTGTTAAGTGAAAATGAATTTTGTAATGTAACCAAGCGTCAGTCTATAAGAAAGAAGATAAACTTCACCACATTATTCTTTGACCACAGTTCCTCATCTTGAATGAGTTAGGTTTGCAGGGACAATGTGAGCAAACCACAATACTGTACATGTGAGTTATTGGTCCCTGGGTTGTTGAGCTAGAAAAACAAATGCTATTTTAAAAACAGATTCTAACCATAATCTTCAACTGACACTTCCATATTAGTAACAATGGATATTGTTAAAGAATGTTTTTTTTAAACGTTTTTTTAAATGTGTTTTTTTCATTTCTAGATCTAAATGGTACCATTTCACCACCAAACACTCAGTGTAAACTGTTAACTTCTAAATACACTTCTTGTAGAAGAGAAAACCTTGTGTCGGTTTCACATACATTTATCAGCAGCATTAGTTTGTGGCGACTCCTGTTTAAACATATCACATTTTACCCAGCAATAAAGGGAGCATGGACGGGCAATGTTTCTGTCCTTATAACTTATTTGAATGCCTGTCCCACATATATGAGATAGAATGGTGAGTTTGGCCACTGGTATCTTATCTTGGTGATACCCAGTTGATGTTCTGAAGTATTACAGATTTGAGCCATTAATGCTTATTCAGTGTTCTGTCTCTCTCACTCTGTAATAATATATATAATCCTTGAATTTGATCTTCTAAACATCTCAAAGAGCTTCACAGAATATACTGTAAAGTAAATTAACTGTATATTTTGTGGACGAAACGCGATAGCTAATCTCTTCGAGCTAACACTGTGCCACACAAATAGTTGTGGATCAAAATGACCAATTTATTATAGGTTTTTTGCAGACAGATTATTATTAGGCATGTGGAGTAAGAAAACTTGTCCAAGGTTTCGCCCCCGCCCTGCCTGGATTAGAAACACAGGTCTCACGCTTGTAAAGCGAGTGCTCTAACCACTGAGCTACAGGACTCCAGAGGGAGAGAGACAAAGGGAGAGAGATTAAGAATCATGTCATTAAACTCAACCTTTGAAGGGAAAGGAACAAGTTTTTTTATTACGCGTATGTGACTGCGAAATACTCCTTGAGTAAAGAAGCGATGATCAGGTAACAGTGTTCTTAGTAATTTTGTATCTTATCTCTACCAGGTGCATTCAAGCCTTGCCGACATTTGCTGGGAAGTTGGATGATACGTCTCACTGTGTGGTTCATTTTTCTGGTGGCCTTAATTTTCAACGTCCTTGTTATCATAACAACATTTGCATCACGGGCGCCACTGTCTTCTGCTAAGCTGTTTGTGGGCCTGATTTCGACATCAAACCTCTTAATGGGAGTCTATACCGGTAGCTTGACGATTCTAGACGCAATGTCTTGGGGGAAATTTGCTCAGTTTGGCGCATGGTGGGAGATGGGATGTGGCTGCAAAATGGCTGGATTCCTCGCTATGTTCTCTTCTGAAGCGTCCATTTTCCTCCTTATTTTAGCGGCTTTTGAACGGAGCATTACCACGCGTGACCTAATTAAAAAAGGGAAAAGTCATCGACAGGTGCATTTCCGAATAGTTGCTTCCCTCGCTGTCGTGGTTGCTGCAGTGATAGCTTGCCTGCCGTGGTTTCACATTGGAGAGTTTTCGGCATCTCCTCTTTGTTTGCCCTTCCCCACTGGAGAATCTCCTTCCTTGGGCTACACAGTAACTCTGGTCTTGCTCAACTCAATAGCCTTCCTGCTCATGGTAGTTGTGTACACAAAGCTCTACTGCAACTTGGAGAAAGAGGATCTTGCAGAAAGCTCCCAGTCCAGTATGATTAAGCACGTTGCCTGGTTAATTTTCACCAACTGCATTTTCTTCTGTCCCGTTGCGTTTTTCTCGTTCGCGCCGCTTATCAGTGCAATCTCCATCAGCCCCGAGATAATGAAGTCTGTCACTCTAATCTTCTTCCCGCTACCCGCTTGTCTGAATCCCGTCCTGTACGTTTTCTTCAATCCCCGGTTCAAAGAAGACTGGAGCATGCTGAAATGGCGCCCAAAGCAGAAAGACAAATCGCTAGCGGTTTCAGTGAATACTCAAGGTGACTGTGTGCCCCAGGAGTTTTACTATGACTGTGGGATGTACACCCACTTGCAGGGCAATATCACCGTATGTGATTGTTGTGAATCACTGCTAGTGACAAAACCCTCAACATGTAAACACTTGGTGAAGTCACACAGCTGCCCAGCTCTGGCTGTAGCTCCTTGTCAGAGACCCAGTGGCTACTGGTCAGACTGTGGGACTCAATCTGCTCATTCAGAGTATGCTGACGAGGGAGACTCCTTTGTTTCGGACAGTTCCGATCAAGTCCAGGCCTGTGGGAGGGCCTGCTTCTATCAGAGTCGGGGATTTCCTTTGGTTCACTACTCGTATAATATTCCACGGAGCAAAGACTAACTGCAGGAGACAATACCACAAAGGTACACGTTTGAACACTTCACACAAATTGACTCTTTTGTGGACTTTTATTTCTGGGAAGCACTTTTTCTTCAATCTGTCAGTCGTCAACGAAAAGGGAAAAATGTTCAGTAAGTTTATTGAGCCACATGTTCTTGCAAAAGGAGAATTGCCCAAACAGATTGTCTGTGTGCGTGTTTGCATGTGTGTATGTGATTGTTGCGAATGAGTGTGTGTTTGTGTGGGTATGTGCGTGCGGCGTGCGTGCGTCAGTGAGTTTTTATATGCGCATGACTATGCATGTACGACTGCAGACTCTGCTTACAGCAGTGTTTGTAAACATGGATGAGTAAAACTTTATTTTTAAAAATTGTTAGTATTTTTATGGTGCATTCTTCCTGTCTTTAGTCATACAAAAAATACGACAGTCCTTTTCATAGCTGTTTGCTCACAGTTACAGTTAAATTGCCATTTTGTGGAAAATTCACTGCCAGATTGTATTACTGTTCCTTCACAGCACATTCCCTACTGAGTAACTTAACACTTGCCTGCGCCTCAGAATAAACAGAAACTCTATATGGAGAGCATAAGCAAATATGAATACCGTTTTGTGAGTTAATTACTGGTAGTTTCTCAGGAGGTTAGGAAATGCCAAAAAAAAATTACTTCCAAAACTGAACTTTCAGGAATGGATTGTAGATACTGTGCATAAGACACATTTTCAAATTCATATTGTAAATTATTGGATTAAATATATAAAGGGGGTTATGCTTTTTAAACTCAGTTTAAATAATGGTAACTACCTCTTAAATAAAGTTGGCCGTTTTTAAATTGTGGTCTTTCATGTTTTTAAACCATTCTTATTCTGTAAATAGGTTTGGATGTACATTATCACCGTGTTATAAAAAGATAAAATTGAATCTTTGTAAATCAATATTAAAATGTAACAAATTTTTGTAGGTTTTTTTGCAATGTGGAAGGGATTAATGTAATTTTTTGAAGCCCAAATATTCACAAGTAAATATTAAAAATGTTTTCAATTTCCCTGATGTTTTGCGTGTCCGTTTTTCAATACAATATATGAAAAATCCACACTGAAATTTCACTTCAGATTGCTGAATATGGTAGGTGTACTGAAACTGGTAAAACATTGTTTTGCATAAAAACACACACTCATACACATTCTCCGAACATCACAAATGGGTCAATGATGTGAAGTTTAACAGAATTGTCTGCAAGGCATGGTTTGCAATGATTGGGAGTTTAAATTCTGCTTCCAATTGCAAAAGTGCTTCAAAATGTCAACGCAGTCAATCTTTAAAAAGTGGCTTCTGGGGTTTTTACTCTCCTGCTTATTAAAAACTGCCACATTTATAGTGCATCGGTCTTTTATCAGCAGAATGGTGAAAATACTGGTAAAAATAAAAACAGCCAACCCCAGCCTTAATACTCACCACTGTACTGGTGGAGCTGTGGTTTGGGTTACTCAAAAAGTGATGATCTCAGATGTTTTCTACTTTGGAAAAATAAACTCTGAATGCTCAGGCACAGGGTTTAACATCCCATTTGCATTCTGCCCAAAACCTTTTTCCAGAAATAGAGAATGTGTTTTCTAGGAAATGAAGTTTAAAGCCACCAAAGTACCAGTTTTCTTTTTTTTTATGGGCTGGGATGGCATCAACAATGCTTTTGGTCATGTTTGGTCCTGAGATTTCCGCTGTGAAAGGAGACCTTGGAGTTCCCTCTCTTTGCTCCTGAAAAGGCCAATTTTGTTTCATTTATTAGTGGCAAACCCAACCCTGGTAATTCACCTCCCATGTGCTGTTGTACAAAAGGTTTCAGATTGTGTTTCAAGCCTGGGATGCAAATTTTAAAGCCTGTTCATACAGATGGTGTATGATCTGATTTGCTTCGCTGGTGAATTTTGTGTTTCAAATAGTTTTATTTTAGCACAATAGTTTTTTAGGATAATACAAAAAATTGTTATGGAGTATCATTATATACCTGTTAGGTCAGGTATTGGTTCTGACTTTTGAAACTCAGTGAATTAATTGTATGTTTCTTTTGATCTGTACATTTGCTTAATTAAATTGTACCATGCTGCAGGGAATGTAGGTTTACCATAGATTTGCACATACACGAAAATACATCATTTGCTACATGTCACGAGTAGAACTAGTCATATAGGAGTCAGGCTAAAAACAAGAATTTATTTTAATACTGCCTTTGAAGATATTTAAAGGTACATAAAAATCTCATTAGTTTCAAGATGTGGTTTATTCAATTCTCTTTCAAATGAAGTATTCTGGAAATGTGCTGTGAAACCATCTGACAAAGCACCCAAAGTCTTCAGAGAATACGCTTCAAATGCACATTCAAAAGTTAATCCTGGAGTAATTCCATGAGTAATTCCAATGCAACAGATGTACGGATTCTCCAGCATTGCTCCTGGTGACAGCCTAGCTTACTTTGTTTCACTGTGAAGAATGATTATGTGTAATAGGTCTTCTGTCCATTTTTTCCATTTTGGGGTATTTGTTTATTTGTAGTATATCTAGAAAAGATGTTGAAGTACTTGTTTTAAAAGCTAAAGTATTTACAAACTATCTGCAGGGCCATATCATTGCCATTTTTGTAATGTTCCTCCTTGCCTTTGACATGAGTTGCTGTACTCAGCCTAACTGGTCCATTTATTCAGGATTTAATTTATTTTATTCAAACACAAGTTCCATTCATGCCCATGTACAGTTGATACAATTTTCGCACCAAGACCCCATTCAGTGATGGTGGACATGTTTTCGCATTGGGAGCAAACTTAATTAACAATGTTTATTTCTTCACCCTTTCTGTTTTTTACCAAATGGAACACTTCACCCTGAAGCTGTACATGTGTAATCCTCTAACTAGGAAAGCAAATGCCACTCCCTTACATTTTCAAAATTAGCTGAGAAATGCGTTTCTATGGATACAAATGCACAACATATGATTTCACATATAAATAAGTGCTTCACATCCGACTCATTTTGATTGAGTTTTATTCCCTTAATGGATGCACAGAATAATTCTATGGTCAAGATCCAATGTGAATTACCTGGTATTCTCAAGAACGTGCATGCAGAAATATAAGGAGTTTACATTGCTTGGCATTGAGTCATTACCTTTTCCTGTGGAAAGATATTCCAATTTGTTGAGCATAAAGAAATAGCAACTTGTGTCGACCTGTGGAAGTTTATTTTCTGAGCTTTTTAAAGTCTATGGCTTTATAAAATTGCCTGTGGTATGACCCTTTACAGCAAGCAGACTGTCAGGAAGCCTGATTTCTATGTTAAAAAATTGCAAAATACTGCGGATGCTCGAAATCTGAAGCAAAAACAGAAATCGCTGGGAACACTCAGCAAGTCAGGCAGCATCTATGGAGAAAGTGAAAGTGAGTCAATGTTTTAGGACCACAACCCTTTGTCAGAAATCACTTTATCAAGCTTCTGACGATGGGTCGTGGACCCGAAACATTGACTCACTTTTTCTTTCTCCATGTATGCTGTCTGTGACCTGCTGAGTGTTCCCAGCGATTTCTGTTTTTGACCCTGATTTTTATTCCTGGTGTTGTCAAGTGCAAGGGCATACATGTCATCAACCCAGGAAGATTTGGAGTCGTGTAGCTCAGTGGTTAGAGTACTCGCCTTACAAGCGTGAGACCTGTGTTCCAATCCAGGAAGGTCAAGTTTCCTTACTCTACACACTTAATAATAATCCCTGCCCCCTAAAAAACACAATAATAAAATTCAATCCACATTGTTGGTAGGACACTGCTGTGCCCAATTGATTACCACTTTTCGCCCACAAATATAGTCAATTCATTTTACAGTACATTTCTGTGAAGTGCTTTGAGACGTCTAGAAGACGCAATGCAAAGATTATTATATATATTTCCTTCCTTCCAAGGAGCAGATCTCACAATTTGTCTGGCCAATGTCAGGATTTTGCTGTTTGGACAACATTGTTATTTTCTGGTAGCTTTAAATGGAAGTGTTCCATTCTTCAACACTGAAACAGTTTATTTTGATGAACGCGTCAGCCATATATTTCCCCACCGTTCAACACTTATCTAAATTCTTCAAGTTATTTGGACTTGCAGCGATATATCCTCAAGATTAGTATTTGTTGACAGCAGCTTCGCTTTGCCTGGAAAGTTTCAGTAAATGATCCGATAATCACACCCAAATCCTTTCCTGCCTCCACCTCTCAGTCTTGGACACCCACCTTCATTGTCCAGACATGTTTACCAGACAGATTGCAAACCCGTTTATAGATGACCCAGCTGTGTTTATTTTTCAGTGAGATGCAAAAAATGGGCTACATTTCTAAACTATGACGAGTGAGGTTTGACAGATTTGCTGAATGATGGGATATAAGTTTTGCCTCTTCTCTACTGCCAGGGTTCCTTTTGTATGGTTTTGATAGATTAATAGAAAAGTGATTTCTACAGATCAGTGAATCAGTAACGGGGAATAAATTGAGACTTACCACTAGAGTTGGGGTAGAATTATGGTGCATAGTAGCTGGGGTGGCGGCTGGATTACAGTGGAGTAGATGGCTCCCTCGGGCAATGAATGCATTGGAGATGGGGACTGGATGCGGTAGATGCTCAAGCGGGAGATCATAGCACTGCATTGTGGAGTCCTGCGACTCAGTGGTCAAAGTAAGTTTCCTTACTGCACACCCCTGATAATAATCCCCTACGAAAAAAAAATGCAATAATAATTTGATGGCTCCACTCCACGACTGTTTACAGGACACTGCTGTGCGCAAATGGACTGTTGCGTTTTGCCCACAAATACACAGTAAATTCGCTTGACACTTTTTGTCTATTTTTTACTGCTAGATTTGTGCACATAACACCTTCGATTTGTATAGCGCCCTCCACGCCAGGCAGCGTCTCAGAGCGCTTCACAATAATGGATCCCAGGACCCAGCCAGGAGCAGGGGGAGGAAGGTGACCAAAGGTATGGTTGAAGACCTGAATCTGGGAAGAGAGGGGGTGGGGGGGGGGGGGGGGGGCGCTAGGCGAAGAGAGTGAGGAAGAGAGTTCCAGACCCTCGGTGGGGTAGTGGCTGAAGGCACGGCTTGCCGAGGGTGGAGCAGAGGATTCGGGGGACACGGAGGAGGCCACACCCGGTGGATCGAAGATGGCTTTACATTTTACGCACATTCGATTCCCAAAGTAAGGGGAGGGAGACTAAGGGTGTAATAACGGAGGAGATGGGAAACAGTCGGGGCTTAAAAGGTGGTGGGGTTGGGGGGGGGGGGGGGGGGGTTAGAAACTGGAGGGAAGCTCCCAACACTGAGCCCTGGTGATACCTGGCTGGTTGATGCGTTGCTATGGAGGTGACGCGTTGCCACGGTGACGACGCTGGCGCCGTCAAACATGACCGCTCTGTGATTGGCTGAGAGAGGAGCGTGACTTCCCCCCCTACCCACCCCCTCACGCACCCACCCACGACGTCAACCGCTCCATCTCCCGAGTGGCCTCATGGGTAACGGTCAACGCGGGGCGCCATCTTTGATGCGGGAAACGACGGCGACCTCGGCTGTGAGTTGAGGAGTGAGGGGGTGCGGGCGAACCGACCACCGCCCCGGCTGGGTTGAGGGATGGGGAGCTATGAGGATATCAAATAATAATAAAGTAAAAAAAAAACACGCCGCTCGTCGCGTCAGGAAGCCGCCGGTGGCGAAAGGTGAGGATATTGTGAATTGAAAGCAGCGGCAGCTCTCTGGTCTGACCTCACTGGCTTTCCAAAGGGGCAGCGCCGAATTTGCCCCTTCACTCAAGTCAGTCGCACAGTCAGTCAGTCACTCAGTCACTTACTCACCAAGTCACTCACTCACCTAGTCTCTCAATCATACACTCACTCATTCACTCACTTGCTCACGCGCTCACTCAGACCCTCATTTACTCACTCACTCACTCACTCACTCACTCACTCATATACACACGCTTACTGTCACTCACTCACTCACTCATACATACACTCTCACTCAGCCTCTAATAATGATGATAATCCTTGCATTTGAAATAGCATATTTTCACATCTTCACAGTGAATTCCCTGTGAAGTGAGTCGCCCCTGTGCTTTTGTCGACGAAACGCGGCAGCCAATTCCCCTGCAGCATTGCAGATTCTGTGAAAGGGCTTTGAGGCGTCTTGAAGACGTGATAAGGTGCTGTATCAAATGCGAGGAATGTTATTTAAGGAGTTGTGATTTTCTTGGAATCTGGATACCTTGTTGATCAGGGACTGGGAGAGCCACAGGAAGATAATAATAATAATTATTATTTTAATATTTATTAAAAATTAATTAAATCAATCTTCATTTTACTCCCAACGTGAAAGGTGCTCTATCAGTGTAATTTTGTTGTTATGGTACTCAAATCATCCCCAAGTGGTGAACTCTTCACCTGCTGTTTCTACATGTGTGCAAATCAAGGATCAATCCCTGCCATTGCTCTACAGATACAGACTCTGTATCTGTAGACACTTGACAGCATTTCTGTAACACATTGAGATTATTAAATTCTAAACACGATCTACTCGTTTAACAACAACAACAATGGTTTAGAGTCTTCCACATCGGGAGAACGTCCCAAGGAGCTGGCCAGTCAGAGATTTGGACCCGGGTTGGGATCAGGAGGGTAAACTGTTGATTAAAGTTTGAAAGCAAGGTTGATGGTTACGATTGGTGTAATCTCTCAAACGCCTTATCTTGACATTCATTGCGTTTCTTTTACCAGGGGGGATTTCTGTGGAATGACTGAAGAATGTCTTCTGAATCAAGTTACCAGGAAACTTCAAAAAAAACAACCTGTCATTCAGGTTCACATAACCATAGTTGGAAGTTAGAACCAGAGATCCAGCCCAAGAGTTGTGACTTGTCTTCTCCAGCAGATTCTACCTGTTCCCTACTCTCTCCCATTTACCACGAAAGCTACGAGAGTGAAGATGAAGAAAATGAGGCTCCAAATAAGCAAACATGTAGAATTTCAGACCGAGTGCAAGAGTCTACTTCAAGCATAGGGACAGATGCTGATTTAAATAAACCAACTGTTTCTACACCAAAGATACAAAGAGAATCCAGGTAGATCACTTTATATTTTCACATGATAGATAAAAGGATGGTGCTCTTGTCCATCTGATTTTCTTCATCTCTCTTTGTGGCCTGTAAGTGGCTCTGGCCTGTAAGAGGCAATGGTATACCGTGACCATTGGTATGAATAGCAGCACTTTGCTTAGCCGAACAGGTGCCTATAATATGCTGCCCATCAAATATAATTTTCCATGTCAATTTATTGAAAATTCTGAACCATTATTCAACCCTTTGTAGGCAAAACGATTGGTCAAGAAAAGAAGACGAGCACAGGAATTGTAATTTTGGCTCTTCAAGAGATTCCACCTCTTCTCTGCTTTCTTTGATTTACCACGACAGCTACGAATCCGAAGAAAAGGATGAGGCTAAAAAGAAATCTGCAAACAGAGCTTTAAGCAGAAAAACAAAATGCACAGGAAACAGACTGACAGATACTGCTTCAAAGAGGCGGACAGTATGTACATCCAGGTACAACTATTGTAAACTAGCGCAGGCTAATACAATATACAGTACTAACTCTTTGTTTGGTTGTGAGAAAACTATGTTCACTTAATGTTCACAGTCAATTCACTTTACAGTATATACTGTACTTTGAGATGGTTCAAAGACGCAATAAGACATATCAAATACAGGGATTATTATTATACGTAATTGATAAGGATTCTTACATTCCTTGACTTAATGTCAGTAACAAGATTTTTACATAGTATGCCATAGCTACTGTATACATTGTACTGTGTTGTTCTAATAAAATACCTGTATTGCATTTGCTCCGAAGACTTACAGCTTCCACAAGAAAGGAAATTGGAAGCAAGCAGTTTCTTAAAGATATATCTCTGACTGCTTGGGAGGAATGGCTAATTAAGAAAACGAAGGAAGAACGTAGTGAAATGCAAAACAAATGTCATCAGGCAAGTGCTTTAATTGTTTTCATGAATTTGCGATGACATAGAATCCAAGTATAGAATGTAAAGCTAGTCTGTTTTTTTTTAGAAAATAATGAACGTCTCTGTATCACTCTATTGTTACTGCTTTCATTTGGGAGTTTTCTGTATTAATATTGTCAGCCTAAATTAGGCATTTTATGTCAACTTTACACAACGTTAGTTCATCTGTTTTCTGAATTTTGGTACTGGTATTTAGTATAGCCAAGTATATCTTCATTTTTCAAAGTTTGTGAGAACTATTTAAAAATCAAACACTATAGTTTACATGTACTGTAAACAAACTTTATGGGAGAGTAATGTTTATATTTTTTGATAAATTTAGTTTTTTTGTAACCAGTTAATATACAAAGTCTTGGTAAATCTCATCCAGTTTAGCGAGTGGTGGCAGTAAGGAAAAGTAATTTACTTACTTTGTTGGCCTTATATTGCAAACTAGTTCATCTTGAATGTGTTGTTTGCAATCTTGTCCATTCTACTGCAATGACATTTACTGCTTTTTGTCTATTCTTTGTCTTTTTATTGAAAGCAACATCAGTTCTATTACAACAAACAATTCCTTAATTCACTGAAGAGATTCTGGTAGCAGTAATAACTTTTTCGAAGAGACTTTCCAAACAGTTATGGCAGTTGACATGCTTACTTGAAATTTCTTGAGGCTCAGTAATGGCCAACAATAACCCTCCTAACAATAATATGGGACTGCTCGTCTATACTGTGCTTAGTCCTAGTCAAAAAGGTTAAAAAGCAATGGGAATTGCCCACTTGGGAAGAATTAATTATGACTCTCAAAACGCGTGAACCGACTTCCAAATAGAATTGGGATCACAAATCATTCTTGTCAGTGGGAGTAAAAGAACTGTAGAGAGGTTGGTTATGAATGCAAATTGAGAGAAATTCTTTATGAAGTACTGCTTAAGTATGGATCAAAAACCAAGCAGTTCTTCATCTATTTATCAGTCACATTGCCTTAGCCGATCAAAATATTAAACAAACAGGCTGGAAAGTTTTGAATTTTGTCACAAGGGAGATTCACTTAGATTAAACCCCCAGCTGGTTACTGAGAAAAAACATCTCTTTTGCTTTGCAGGAAGTAATGTTAAAAGAAGCAAACTTGAAAGAGCAAGAAAAACGTGAAGAGAAGATAATTCTCGCACACGAAATGCACAAAAAGTGGGTTCAGGAAAAGAATGAGAAGGTAAAAAATGTCTTCTATCTTGCATCTATTAAGCGCTCTGAGACTCTGTCTGGCATGGAGGGCACGATATAAATCGAAGTTGTTGTTGTTATCTTTCTTCGTAACGGTTTTTGTGATGCTTGAGATGTTGCTTTCACTTGTAGAAGACCATTTGAAAATACATTAATGCCTTAGATCATTCGCCTAGGAAGTCTTAAATGAAAAGGATTGCTTTGTATTGGGAGCAGTTATACCACAAGTTGTACCACAATTGTTGCAAAGTGAATCAATTTGAATATGTTTAGTCGCAGGTTGCCTGACTGGATCAGGTATGGAGCTCCTAAAACTAGATTGTCAAACTTAATTTGAAAATTTCATTTCATTATTGCAAACTAGTGTAACGGGTCCATAATCTCAATTTGGAAAAATACATTTGCATTTATAAATATTTTTTTAGATTCATAGATTCATAGAATTTTACGGCACAAAAGGAGGCCATTCGGCCCATCTAGTCTGTGCCGGCTCTTTGAAAAGAGCGATTCAATCCCACTGCCCTGCCCGCTCCCCATAGCCTAATAGACCTGTTCTCCCTAAATAAAGATCTAATTCCCTTTTAAAAGTTGTTATCGAATCAGCCTCCACCACCTTTTCAATATTAGTTGAAATATTAATCTGTTTTCAAAATCTAAAATTCCTTAAATTAAAGATGGCTGCATAAAGATTGATAAGAATTGCTGTCATTAAATGCTGCACACATTTGCTGAAGCAGCGTTGTAGGAAAAGAAACTTCACTGTTTGTTGGTAATTGACATCTTCCAGAGTCAAAACTGTCAATGATCAATGGAATGGAGACTCAAGCTTGCGATTAACAAGTAAAACTTATTCATTTTAAAATAAACTTTGAATTCTTGCCTGCAGTGTGTAGGCTGCAAGATAAACAGTTGCTATTAACTACCATCTGTATTTATGCAATATATTCACATTAGTGTTGAGCACTTTTTTGTTTTTTTTATTCTGCACTCAGATCATTGAAGGCTAGATTTAGTATCATCTGACTTACAGTTTCAGTAAATCCTTCCCCAGAGCTTTCCAAAAAGTCAATCCGATTGATTGGACAGAAAATTGATCAAACTTCAAAAGTGTTTTTATTCAACAGAAAATGTAGTCAACATCATAATATAATTTAAACTTTTTCTGTAAGTATTGTACCTCATACTGTGACCGACTGAAACTGGCAGCATTTGAAAATATTTAGAGAGCATCTGCCAATCTTCAAGCTAATTGATATTGGTTGAGGTCCAATATCTATGCCTGTCACTCAAATCTGTCTTCCACAGTTAAGAATGAGTTTCATCTCTTGTGAGATTAAATGCTTTGAAATTGTGGGAGTTTTTCTCTTCAGAAAGGACAATCAATGATAAAATAAGTTTTTAGATAATCTCTTTGAAAACTATAAAACTGAATGTTCTATCAAATTATAAAACAGGTACTGTTGATTCCAAGGATTGTTTGTGATTGTTATGGTTTTCGACACACTAAGGAGAAAGCTTACATGCATTAAGAAATAGACTTGAGCTGCGTTTTGGTGCCCACATTTTAACAGTTTATGGATTGTCTACAGGAAAAGTTGGAAAACGAATTGAAGCTTCTCAAGGAGAAGAAGATTAAAGAGGCCAAGGAAGAACAAAGGAGACAAGCACATGAAAAAGCAAATGAAAAATTTCAAGAATGGTTTAATAAAAAAAAGCTGCAAGAAAGAGAGAAGAAAAGAAAAGAAAAGGTAGAATTATGTTTCTGTGGAAACTATTTATTTGTATTTTACATTACATTTGCTTTGGGACATCCTTTTCTTACAGCCTAGGCAACCATCCCATCAAAATTTGCACAGTGTCACATCTCATTTGTTTAATATTTCAAAATAGTGCAGTGTCATTTCAAAAGAACTGTCAATTTGTACTCTGAACTACAGTCAGTAAAACCTAGCAGGTTGCACATCTGATCCCTGGTCAACACTGTGCACTGTTTAAGATTTTTTTACTCAAAATAAATGGTTAGCAGTATTTATTTGCACTTTACATTACATTTGCCTTGGGACATCTAATGTTGGAGAGTCCTTATAAATTTGTATTGTATTCAAGGGAGGGGGAACTCGTTTCCGAACTGTCTGAATCTGATCCACTGTGATAACCATACATACAAAGAGTATTCTCGTTATTTTGTATGTTTAGGAGGATGAAGAAAAACGAACAGCTAAAATACAAGAAAGAAAGGAAAAAGCCAACCAAGTTTTCAAAGAGTGGTTTGAAAAGGCCAAAACCAGACCTCGGACAGCCCCAAGCAGTTTTGGTTATGCAAATGGCAAACTCACAGGTTTGTGCTATTTTTACACACAAAAAAGCAAATAATCTTTGCATTTTGTATAGCGCTTTTCACGTCTTCTAGACGTCTCATAGCGCTTCACAGAATTTATTGTAAAGTGAATTAATTTGTGGGCGAAACGCAGCAGCCAATTGCACACAGCAGTATCTCACAAACAGTCTTCAGCAGGGATAAGGGCAAAATTGTTAAGAGGCAAAATATGATCTGGTTATATTAAATTGTAAACTATTACTTTACTTTGGGAATGCATCTGTTAATTCCCACATCTATCCAAACAGCACATCAGATGGCACCTTCAATCCCTTTGGCTTGTGGTAACTTGGTTCTTGAAGTGCATATCAATTTCAAGTGTTTGCAAATAATTTTTGTACAAACATTATAGAATCTTCAGAGTTTCGTCTTTTATGTGAACCTCAGTATTTGGTATTTATTTTTGGTTTGTTATCAACAACCTTTAGCTCAGTCTGTTTATCGCAGTTGTTTTTGCTTGCTGGCTACACTTTGCTCTTGTGCTTCATCATGCTTTACCCCTGTTAACTGCTGTCATCCCCTATTTAGTTGATAACAACCAGTCCAGCCTGCTGTTTAACATGCTTCAGAGTCTGATGAATGTATCTCAGTGTTTATCATTGTTTTGTGAAGATGTTCAAAAGGTCATGACTTGCTTGTTGGTTGAAGCTTTTACATTATAGCATCACAATTTGTATTTACATTTCTCTCACATAGAGGGGGAAAAATTGACCATTTTGTTTTTTGGAGAAATTAATTTTTCCTTCACATTTTCAGATGTATGAAAGCAACGCTTCCTCTATTTCCGCTCAGCTCCATATTCATTTGAGATTTTACATTTGCTGTAAGAAAGCACATAGTCTTCACAATTGTTCGCCTCCTGGCAGCATGCATAAATGAGAACCACTCATGGGCAAAGATATTAATCCAATTGCTCCATGACAGAATATATTGAAACAATAACTCATTACCCAGCATTTTATTTCTAAAGATAAGCGCTTATACAATTGGGTGGTGCTTACCTCTCCATAAATTCCCTTGAGTGTCATGAATGTATTTGATTTTTCTTTTAATGTATTGTATAGTTATTGTAGTGATTCTCTGAATCTTGCGTTCTAGGCTATTATGATGGGACTTCCTATCCAGCTCCAAGCTATTGCAATCCAATTCCATGGAAGCCCATTCCTGTGCCACGCTCAGAAGATGTCAACAGAAAAGTAACTTCTAAGAAGGGCAGATCAATATCAGTTCGGCTGTATAAGCCACAACCATCTGTAGTCATCAAACCAAGGGACAATCTTACTGTTGGAACATCTTGGACTAGAGCAAGATTAAAAAAATATAGCTAGTGTTAGGATTTTCATTACATTATGTTTCCATGTATTTATTTGCTTTTGTGCCATCTTTAAACCAACATTATTTTTTTTTGAGCCTTTTTTAAAAAAAAGTATTCATGGTCACTCTTGCAGATTTGTTTTCATAAATATACAGTCAATTCACTTTACAGTATATTTTGTGAAGAGCTTTGAGATGTCTAGAAGAGACGTGAAAAGCGCAATATCTAATGCAAAGATTATCATTCATTGAAATATTTTACCGCTGACAGCCATCAACATGAAATGAAAACAATTTTTTATGAACATTTTTCAGTGTGTTAAATGACTACTTATTTCGTCCATTTTTCTCAATATGCAGCTTTGATAGCTCATATTAATTTTTTTAAATCTTAACTATAATTCTTGTCATTCACATTTAGGAAAGGATTTGTTTACCAATGTTTGCACTGTATATCACGAATGAAGTGGCACAAGGATGTATAATGAATTAATGACACTCTGAGATTTACAGTGACACTAATCATTGTACTGAAAGAAATTTGAAATACAAAAATATCTGGTTTAAATTTTAAAAATCTGTGAAATCTTGAAACTCTAATGCAGGTAATAACATTTGCTTGATTTTTGAATGTTAAAAGGTAGTCCTCGGTGAAATGGCAGCCTATAGCTTTAAATATAGCTGTAAAGTGCAGGTTGGGGTGTCAGCCTGGACAATAGTCCCAAGTCCCAACACAAGGTTTGAGCCCACAACCTTCTGCCTCGGAGTGAGAATATTACCGACAGAGCCATGCTTGAACAACCATGAAAGGATAGATTGATTCTCAGTGTTAAAAGGCTTTTCAGGAGGAAATAGTTGACACAGGTTGCAGAGTGAAAGTTCATAATTGGTGACTTCGACATGAGTTGTCTCAGTGATGTGGGCAGGGGGGAAACCGGAGGGAGGAACTTGAGCCAGAGTAAAGGGAGTGAAATGGAGTAGCTGTGAGTAGAAATGGAGCACAATGGTCGCCCTGGTTGAAATTAGCTATTTCAAGACAAAGGTATAAGGATTAAGTTTGAGATTTTCCCGTTCTTTTTGACTTCACACTGTGCGGCTCATTTACCTACTGAGGCATTATGGGATTTCAAACACCATTAATAATCAGAACATAAATAGATTATCTGACAATCACAATCGTCCTATTCCTGTGTTTGGCCCGGAGCCCAACTCCCCACTAACAAATTTCCTTTAACCATTCTTGGCACATCGTCTTCTGCCTGCCCTTCAGCAGCAATTATTCTTTTCCTCATTTAATTTACTCAAAGCAAAAACTTACATTTACGACTTGCGCTCGACCTTTGATTCATTTTCACTCAAATCTCTGAACCATCTGAATACTTTGCCAGCAGACACAGTGCTTTAGTAAATAGATTTAGGATCTGAAGATTATTTACCCCACCGCCCCAAAAAATGTGTTTTGAATTTTTAACATCAATTTTATTTTTAATCTGAGGAATCTGAAAATCCTGGTTTACATGCATAGTTTTCAATTACCATAATCGGGTTACACTGCACGTGAGTGGTCTGGAAAATGGTTTGGGTCCAACCAGCACATTAGTTTGATATTTTGGTAGATCAATCCCAGTTTATTTTTTCAACTTGTCTTGAATACAACCAAATCACTTCTGAGCCTAGTTATACTATATACCTTAACTGTCCCCCAATTACTATTCCATAGTCCGGTATCCAATGGGTGAAAAAGTGCCCCTGACTTCCCTTCTTGCTTCCAACTTATTTCTATTTTATGTCACCTGTTATTCGATTCCATTCTATTTATCCGACTTACTCTTCCCCCTATAAGCCCTCCGTTCAGCAGGACTTGGCTTGCTCCAAGCCCCCCGCCCAAACCGCCCCACCATCGGAGGCTGGGCCTTCAGTTTCTCCGCTCCCACCCTTTGGAACTCCATCCCCCAATCCCTCCGCTTTGTTTCCTCCCTTTCCTCTTTCAAGGCCGGTTTGAAGACTTTCCTCTTCGACCGTGCCTTTTGTTCCCCCCCCCCACCCCCGAACTTTTTGACCTCCCTTACGTGTTTCACCCCCTCCCGAACACTCCCCTCCCAGCACGCCTCCTGTGCAGCGCCTTGGGACGTCCTCCCAACATGAAAGGCGCTTTATAAGTTTAAATTGTTGTTGTTCACAATTTTGAACAAAAAGGATGCCATTGAAAGTTGAACGGTGATGAATGATGAGTGCTGCACTTGAAGAGAGTTATCTAATGCTAACTCTATATTGGAAAACCTCATTGAATGAAATAAGGGAGATAATAAATGAGCATAGCATTCTGCTTGTCACAGGCTCCATCAGGAATCTAGATTTCGATCATTTTCACATAACGTCTTGGGATGGTAAACAAAAGCTATATTTACATCAGATGCACTCAATTCCTACAACTAAAATTGTCTATTGGAGCTCTTGACCATTAGGCCCCTGAAGGTAAATACCGTGATGAGTTTACATTGCCACATTTTTGTTTCAACACAGGAATGTGTAAACAAATCGCGGTGAAGACAGCTGTAAGTTTATTTCTACCTCGTTAGCACTGAGGATTCTTACCAAAAGCAAGTTAAATATGTTGAATTGTTGGAGTTGTATTGGATATTGTTATTTACTTAACAGCCAGTTTGACCATGTAATTTTAACTGCTAAATTTGATTTTATTGCCCGTGATTTATCTAAGATACATTTTTATTTAGAACAACGGAATGGTACAATTGGTTGCAATGTAATTTTTTGGAAATTGTAACTTTAACATTTATTTAAAGTTTACTTTCAACAAATAACAACAATAACAAAATTACACATGTTTAGCGTCTTTCATGTCAGGAGGACGTCCCAAGACGCTGGACAGTCACTATTTCAGACCCAAGCTGGGGACAGGGGGGTGGGTGAGGGAAGGGTGGATTATGAGATAAGAAACGCTGATAAGTAAAAAGTCACCAGAGTCAGATACCTGACTGACTTAAGAATTACATTTCAATTTCAAGACATGGAGCTTACTGATAAAGGATGGGGAAATCATATCTTCAAACCTGGTACAGTAAATCGAAGGGTTTTGAAATGTTTTTGATATGTAACTTATAGCAGAAACTTCAGACCTTTGCCACAGAGAATGGTGGTACGCGTCTAGGTGAAATCCGTGAAGAGAACCCAAATAGCCTAAAGTAGTAATCAAAATCTCCTGTGATTGTGCACGTTTAACAAAGCCTCATGCAATGCAAAAGGGTCTTCAGCCTTTTGGTCAGTGCTTGGCTTTGTTTTCAAAAGAATAGTTTGAAACCTCATCCTCTCTGATGCTTCCCTGAGAGAGCGTGGGACTGTCCTAAAGTGTTGACAAGCAGGAGCTCCAGCTGTCAGTAACTTTACATCTTGCTCAAAAGGGACCTGTGCTTTTTTTTGCACTGGGGTCATACCCTTCTTTGTTAATAGAACTACTGGTTTCCATTTAACAGGGTCTGGTAAGAGACACTGCCATTTTTACTAAGCAAAAACATCTTGAAATAGAGCTTCTGATAACTGATAACATTTCAAAGATTTTTGTTAAAAAAAACACAGCAGACCCTAAAGAAAACCAATTCCTTTGAAAATCATTGTGTTGAGATCTTATCAACTGAGCCAAGGTTGATTGTTCACTTAAATGTCATGCGCTGCGTTACAAAGATTTGTTTTTACAAATTGTAATATTGCTAGGAAAAGGCATCAGCAAAATGTATTTCAAGTGTATTGTTTAAAAATAGAACATTGTTAATATTAGTTATTAATATTTCTTCCTTGCTCCTATTACTTGTTGCTGTGTTTATACCATCAGTATAGATTCTACATTTTGATGTTCAACAATTCAATTGCTTTTCCCTTTTTGAAAAAAATCTTACCCTTCCTCAATGCTCAAGTCAGCTCATTGATATAATCAGTGGGACGCAAAGTGATCTCAGCTTGTTTGCGCTTAATCTAGCCAGACCTCATATATTACAGACTGTGTTTTCCTTATTGATTCCAATGGCCACTTTGATGTCTTTTTTGTGCATTCATTCTTGATAACCACCTCTTTCCCTATTCCTCCACCCACCGCATTCAAATAGGATAACGTTAGGCCTGGCTCAGTTTTCTCTCCAAATAGTTATATTTGGCTGCACAAGGATAATGTGCTGTAATGTAAATAATTTGAGTTGATGATAGTTTTGCAGTTAGATCTGTATTTACAAGATAACTCATCAATCACATGGGTCTTCAGACATTAGACTCAAATAAATTAGATATGAACAGTTAAAATAAACAGTTTAGTACAGTGTTTAATTCTGGACAGCAGCCATCAATCGCTGCAATTACAGAAATGACCTGTATCTGTCAAAACAGACATGTCATCAACAGAAATTGTGGTACAGTAGTAGTAGTGTGAAATATGCATGAAAATCATGTCTTACAGTTTTTTTTAATCTTTAAAGCCCAAGCTGAGAAACACTCTGAAAATAATTGAACTATTTGTGTGTGTGTGTGTGTGGCTTTTAGATTGTTCAGAAGTTTTAATTCTGGCTCTTCAATCCTGGGCTAATTGCTATTTTCTGACTAAATTCTACAATGCTGCACTCCTGGCTTATTTGGACAATTTAAGCAGCTCTTGGTTCTGATTTCAAATTAATGAATTACTTAATTAACCACAGTTGGTGTGATCTCAAGCAGCAGTTTGGATAGTAACAGTTGGGGGTGTGGGTGAGTCTTGTCAACAGTTGAGCGAGGCAATCACATAATTAACTTGGATATTTGATGCCTCCCGACGTGAAAGATGCTACACAAATGAAATTGTGTTGTTGTTAAAATATGCCTTTAATCCAGGGAGTCCAAAAACATGACACTAAATTGTTTTGTGACCACTCACAATCCAATGCTTCAGTCTGCAACTCTGTCCACAAGGTTCAAACAAAGAAAACATAGCTTCTGAAACATTAAAATCCATTAAGATCCATTAGCAAGGCTTCAGTGCTTTGGGACATCCTCCCGACGTGGATGGCGCTCTACAGATGTAATTTTGCTGTGTTATTAGGTGGTAAGCGGTTTTAAACAAATATATATTCAAAAAGAAAGTTCTGGACTTCTGATATATTGCCTATTAATTGCATATTGGGGTTTGATGCCAAAGAGATTTCCTTGGATTGTGTCCATTCCTTATCACTGGCATCAATGGATTTGGTTTATTTGGTTCTATTTTGCCTGAATCCATATGATAGCGTAGAGCTGCAATTTTTGCTTTTGTTTTCAAAATAGCACTAATAGTGATCCGATAATCCAGTAACTGTGGGGATTTCAGCGATTGGCAATTGTCACTTTCAGCATTTGATCAATTTGTGAACCATACTGAATGTTGCATTTCACGAGTAATTCAATATTTTGGAAACCTCATTGTTTAAGGGTGACGGAGAAATACAGCAAGACAGCAGACATCAATTTACCTGTTGTAACAGTTAAGCTTTTGGAAATTTTCCATAACTTTACAAACAGTCATTATAAATAAATGCAATTGGCATCATTTGTCCATTCTGTCATTCGTTGCCTGAAGCAGATTTTAACTGAACAGTGGATTAATTTTTTTTCTTCCTTGTAATTTAATCTGGCGCCAGTACAATTCAGTAAAATAATATTTACAAACATATCTGTTGCTAACTCCTATTGCTTTCAACACCATCTCATTCCTCCCAATTTTGTTATAAATATTAACAGTATTAGTACTTAAAGGTTTGCGTTGGCATGAGTTACTGTTTAGTGCTCTTTGGTTTATTTGTGTTCATTTTTTTTCCAAGCTGCTTTCATATTGCTTCCCTGTAATATTATTAGTAGAAAATGTGTTACAATACAATGATTTTTTTACGAATAAGTCAAAGTGTGAATCAAGTTTTTAATAAGTTTCAACATTTATTTGAAACAGTTTAGAGACTGCAACTTGCATACTGATTCACAGAGTAGGATCAATAGTTTTAAGGTCAGATACTATTTTATTGAGTTGAATGTTATCTGGAAGGAGGTAGAGAGGTGCAGGTTTAAACCTTAGAAACTTTATTATCTGCAGGTGGTCTCTGTTGTTCAGTAACAGCCAATTGTTGCTGAATTGTGCTTCATTTTGTGTTGTGTACTCATCGCTCTTTCTGTTTTTGCTGGCTTTTGAAAGGACAACTTTGTTTAGATATTGTTTTACATTTATTAATGTAGAAGCAGCAAGACAAAATCCTGACCCTGAATAATCTTTGTTGTTGCACAATATTAAATGGCATTAATAGGACATTGCATTTTCTTTTACCACTCCACATTTTACTTTACCTCTCTTTGTCCCTCTCTCGCTCTCTCTCTTGAAGAGCACTATCTTCAGTAATATCTGGTCTGTATGGCACGCAGCTATACTGGACAGTATATTTTCCCTCAAGGCTATCGGAGGACTTGTATTTCGGTAACATGCTTATTCATAGTACGTTTAGCCACAGCATTCCAGTTTAAATAAAACTATAGTATTTTGCTACAGTCCACCCTTGTGTATTGTATTCACGTCTCTGCCAAATAGTGTTTTCCAACCTAGAAATGATAGTCATGAAATCCACACTAATTGGTTTAGTGTATGATCACCGAGGACACAAAACTCCCCATTAATTCAATCAGACTTGAGTATTGTTTTACAGACTCCCAACAATTTTGGTATATTACTGCCAGGGCCAACGGAAAAGTGGTGGCGGCAATTTTTCCTCAGTATCTGCTGTAAATAGATATTGGCTCAGATTTTCGCCCATTTACGAATGTTTGCTGCAGCTGAAATAACTTGCCTCTGTTTTTCTGGTATCACTATCAGATTATGGGGCCTTGTGGATCTCCAGACTTATTGTTTTCCAATTAAGAAACTTCTAATAGCCATTTACATGGTGGCTGTTTTCTTTAACTTCATCTACTCCCCTCGCTCCCAATTACTGTTTGTTTTATTGCATGTAAAGTGCTTCTAAGCTTACCCAGTAAAGTCTGCAAAACTGTATTTTCTACATTCCTTCCTGCTTATGGGTAGCCTTCTGGGTGAGCTCAATCTCTAAAATTTAAGATGAGTCAGGAACATTAAGTAATTTTTAATCTATAATGGAATTTTTATTACTGGACTGTCCATTTTTAATGTTAAGAATTTACATGATTATTCTCTTTTAATACTGTTGGAGAGATGAGATTTACATTTCATTGGTCTGAGTTGGAATTGAACAGATATTTCAAAGCTTAACCTTCTAAACCTTCATATTTATGTGGTTAGGTAAAGTTCTTTGGTCTTAATGCCTTTCTACACATTTATTATTTAACTGTATAGAGCACTTTAGGATAAGTAATGCATCATTGAATATTTCTAAGACTGATCCCAAATCTTGTACATCTCATCAAAATGAATCTGCTTAGTAAGGTAGTCCTACTTCAATAGAAGCAAATATCAAACACTTTTAATACTGTAAAAAAACATGCCTACTGGGTTTGATGAAATTAGAGTTTTAAAATTTGTCTGAGGACCATTCTTGGGTTTAAAAATTGCTTTTTATTCCACCACATCTCACCTATGTTGGACACTAGGAGGGCACTAAGTTTTGATCAATTTAATTGTGTTGGCTTCCAGGTCAATGTACATGTTTTAGGTTTCATGATTTGGGAATATGTACTGTGTGATTTATGTATTTACTTTGATCATGTGTAAAAGGTAACGTTGTTATGAAGGGCATGCTTGGAGGTAGTTTCATTAAATGAACTGCTTCTACTGACTTCCACAAGCAATTACAACTTATGTTCTGTAGTGCTTTCACATTTGTGTCACTGAAAAGCAAAGATTATCATCATTACTGGTGTCAAAACACCTTGCTGTTATAAAGCTGCAGTACTGCTTTTGTCTGTTAGAGGGAGCTTTACTTACTAATAGAAGATGATATGATTTCCCCTATACAATAAACACTATATCAATAATCCACAAATACCTAAGTTATTAGTAGTATAAGAACAACATAGGACATTCGTGCTTTCTTTCTATAGATAAAAGGAATTATGTAGAAAAACTTTTGATTTGTGGATTTGAACTACTTGTATACATATTCAATAGACATAGAAATCCATACAGCACGAGTTGCGAAAATTCTTTCCTTATGCCTCCACGCGGAGGAGAGCAACTATAGTTCAGGATTGAAAAGAGTTAATGTTTGTGTTGGGGTGGGGGGAGAGTCAAACAAGTTCATAAGTTCACTTGGTGATAGAATCACTCTTGTTTGAGATTGTGATTAATTAGGTCCAGGCGGCTTATGTTTTTTTGGCCTCTTGAGAACCGTATGCAAGCTAATTTAGCACAATCTTTAACAGAGAATCCATTCTTCAGTCAAATACAGATGAATGTAACATACAGTAGAAGGCAGTGAGTGGTTTAGCTAATCAATTAATCTACCTGAAACCTATATATTTTTCTTTGCTGTAAATTTATGTACATGTTCTTGCAGTGGTGTAGGAAGATTGCCATGAAGACGTCGATGTTAAAACTGATCCTGATCAACAACAACTGGTGTTTATATAGCGCCCCTCATGCAGGATAGCGTCCCCCAGCACTTCAGATTTTTTTTAAATCATCTAAAATTTATGTTGAATTCTATCACTGTTCCTTGATAGTTTTTTTACTACCTTTCTCAAGCAGCTGTTGATGTTCGAGTCTAGACAGCTGGTGTCTAGAGAATATTCCATGTGGAAAACATGTTAGCAAGAGAATCGAGGGCGAAAGGCCATACTCTTAAACTTGAGGCTAAACCATTCAAAAGTAAAATAAGGACACCTTTTTCTCCACACAAAGGGTGGTATGAGTGTGGAATTCACTCCTGCAGAGGACAGTGGAGGCAGAGTCAATTGAAAAATTTAAAAGGCAAATGCTATTTGCCTTTTAACTTTATTTTCAATAGAATTGAAAGGCAAATACTTGATGGACAGGCTTGTCAAGGAATGTGGAGAGAGAGAGCGGCGAGGTGGAATTGAGTTGCGATTCAGCCACGGTCTTGGAAAATGGTAGGAAAGGTTTGATGGGCTAAATGACCTTCGCCTGTTCTGATGTTTCTATTACAGCTGAGCTCGATCCTACTTTCCATTGACATCCACCAGAGCACTTTCCATGTCATCTTTTATTTGATCAGTCTCTTGTGAATTAGACGAACCAATAGATTTCTGTGAACTATAAGGTGCATCAATTTTTTTTAATGGCAATTTATTCCACCTGAAGCTCCAGACCATCCTTTGTGAGTTTCTCCATATCCTAGAAAATGTGTCCTCAATGAACTGCCAGAGTTCATGATAATAATTGGGCTGGGAACAGATACATTTATCATCTGAGAAGAAATTCAGGATGGAGTGCGTGGGTAGCTGGTCTTCCAATGTATACAAGTGATACAATACGCGGTTGGCAAACTTAAGGCCCTCTGATTTCCTATGGGAGCGTCAGGTTTCAAATACTGAGTGTTTTTTTTTCTCCTTAACTCTAAATAGAGTATTCTGAATCTTACTTAAGTCTGGAATTTTAAACCGAACCATATTTAATGTGTAACCGAACCCAGGGCTATCATTTTTTGTATGGTTTTATATGATATAGGGGTTCTTAAAGTAGGTAAGATTGAATGTTAAACATAATCCTTTTCATGAGGTTTGGATGGAATATGTGATACAATTTAAGCAATCAAATAACTTATTTCCACAAAACACATGATACGTTCTAAGCACTTCACTCGTTTGTGCATGATGTGAGACATGATGATTCTACAGGTTTGTTCCTTACACAACATTACAATTTCAAAACCGATTTTTTGTTTTTTTTTAAAAGAAAAATACACATTCTCAATGTGGCGGAGTGAGCCCGCTTCATTGTGTTGGTATTGAAAACCTTTCTAAGGTGCACAGTCTCTTATCCCTCATAACAGAGGCGAGGCCTACACAGTCCTCCTTCTAATAACTTGTCTGAATCTGAGGGCAGAGTCTCTGCTTGTCTCCCAGACTGAATGTCGTGCCACGTGAATAAGGCAATTTTTATAAAGCGCCTTTGGGGCACCGACAGATGAAATTCAATCAGCAACAAACTTCCTCGACTGGTCTGAGTGTATTACTTTAAATGAATGCATTTGCTTAGCAGATCCAAATCAAAATCCAATCCTGTATTTGTATTGCTGGGGGGAGGGGGGGAAGCTAATAGTTCACAACAACAACTTGCACTTATCTAGTGAAGGGTAGCATCTCAGAATGCTTATGTTTAATGTAAGTTTAAATTACAGCTTGGGGGGAGCACATAGTCTGAAAATCACTGCTGCTGAAACCACCTCTTTCAGGTGATGGCAGGATAAGAATTCCAATTGCATTTGCACAAACCTAATGCTGATTAATACTCTACATTTCAAAGCAAATTGCAATGATTTACCACACACTGTAAAGTGTAACTTCAGTATTAAAAATTTGGAGCTTGGTAATTTTACAAAGTGAAGTTGTAGGTTGGTTTAGTGTAATTTCCTTTATACCCGAACACATGCTGAAGTTTCATACTGTATATAATTAGGCTTCTACCAGTGAATAAGCATATTTGATAAAAGTGCTTAATTGATTTCCTTCTGGGGTGTTTCTTTAGTAATAATTCTTAAATACTGAATGTTAAGAATTTTCCATCTAGCTGATAAGGTCTGCCACAGGACTCACTGCTTTCCCTATCCTGTTCCTAGTTTTATGTTATATAAAAAAGAGTGTAATTTTAAATGATCATCGATCGCATGTACTCTCAGCTCATCAAGGTGAAGAACATTAGTGTCTGAGACTGGAAACGGTGAGAATATGAAGTCCACCCAGGCCACAAATAATAACACGGTCAAATTGAGGGTAAATCTCCGGTTAGTGATTTTAATGATGTGGCTTGTTCCTCAACTTCTAGAGATACCTGCTGTGTCACTAATGTGATTGTTTTTCCCCCACTCCCCGTACCAAAAATCTTTAAGGACTCTCCAAATCAAATCCTATTTCTGCTAGATAGGAGGAGGTTCTGTGCTGTGGTCTTCCATTCACTAGAAACAGAGCACAGATGTTCTTGCTTGGGTTCTTTCGAAGAGGTGAACTTATGCTTAACCTGCTGTGCGACCCTGCCTCACTTTTGGTTCTATAGTTAGCATCAGTGGAACATCATGGGTAACCTCACAAATAGGGGGCGAGAAACTCTGAAGCTCTTCATCTTCCCCGAGTAAATATTTCTGGTTCTATTTCAAGTTGGGTCCGTCTTTCATCCCGCCCATAGACTCCATCTTTCACCTTCTTCTGTCTGGTCTCCATTTTGTCTGGACCTTTGTCGTCTGAAATATTGTTAGAGAGCTTATGCTTCAGAAGGCGAATGTCATTTTCATCAGAATCCAATAAAGTCCTGCCATTGGCATGACAAAATACTGCTACTGACTGTAGCTTGAGGATCGTCTAGACTTGGGAAATAGGCACTAAGATTGCTGCAGGTTCAGGCGCGTGGTTTTTTATACAGAGATAACTTGCTATTCCTGGGGATATGTGCTACTGCAAGACGTTTTGCTGGCTTGTTGGTTACTACTACTCTACTCCTTTTGTGTTTCGTGGGAGTATCTTGTGTTTTCCACACCTAGAGCTACTTTATTGGTGTGTAGCCATGCTTCAGTCATTTATTTTTTGTTGCTGCTCCCAGACGGAATGAATTGCCGTGTAATGAACAAGGGAAACTGAGCACATATGGCAGACGCTCAATTTCAAAAGTGTCACTCGGCTGCTATGAAACACAAGTAATTCTTTCATACCAGACTAAACAAGAATTACATAGATCTGCTAGCAGCTAAATCAACAATGACTGAATTGTCAAGTGTGTATCTTTCACATCAAGCAAAAAAAAATCACAGCAACATATTCCCAAATTATTAACGTAAGTGCCACTACTGAGTAATCCACCTGTTGCTGTAGGATAATATATTTACATTTTGATAACTTGGGTTAATTGTTTGCTTTCTCCGAGCACTGCTTCACAGATTATTTTCAGAATCGATAGCCCAAGTTGCCTAAGGTGGATCAAAACTTGCGTGAATATATTTAGATTGAATCTCCTCACCAGTCTCCTCTGCTTGGCTCACACGTTTTCACACTTATCCTGATCCAATGCCTCACGAGAGCTCAAGGAAAATTACAACTTGTATTCATATAGCACCCTTTGTGTGGGGCAAAGTGATGTGTTGGGGTGGGGGCAGTTAAGGGATATTCATAAATGTTGTAAATCAGACAATAAATGATGGAAATCAACATTGTGTCAGCTCCTCTTAACGTCAGACTTTGCCATACATGCTCAGCCACAGTTACTCAATAACTGGTGCAGAGCAAGAGTCCTAATCTATTGGCATATTTCCCCTGGTTGGACTGTAACATTTATTGTTTGTGTAATTCTCTTACTTCTAGTGGTGATAATTCTTCCGTTGACTATCTCTCTCTCTCTCTCTCTCTCTTTCACACACACACACGCTCTCTCTTACACACTGCCACCTCCCCCCTTCTCCGCGCACACTCACACACACAGACATGCACCAAAAAAAACAACCCTCTCTCCCCTTTATCTTGATTGCCAAAATTTATACCTCGTCTGAGAGTGTCACAATGTTTAGTCAACTCTTGGCAACACCAAGCTCAATCGATTAATACAGAGTTTGGGTTGTGTTTCAACAGAAGATAGAGGTGTAGCTGTGCAGATTTGTTTGCTTTATAGAGAGCTGCCTATACTGCAGCCATCCTGTTGCTCTTGTTTCTGTGATTTTGAGCTATGACTGCACACAGACTGAAGTCTTTGACACTTTGAAGGTGGGCGTCTAATCTACCAAACGAATGAAGGTGATTAATAACGACAAGCAAACAAAGAATTGGCTGTGGGACAAAAATGTTAATTGAAGGTTAGGTTCCAGCATTTCGAATCTTTAGCGCATTGCACAATAAACAATTAACATTTACAGCCAGCAAACAGGCTGAAACCAACAAATAAAGCCCTTACCCAAAAGGAATTTGAGTTCAATGTCCACATAAAATTATCACCACTGCTAGCTCCATTTGCCTTATCGTTAATTAAGATTGCGAATGAGCTAAACGAGAGCACCTTGGAAAAGTTCAACACACAACCTTTTCAGAAACGCAGAAAGGCCAACAAAACCCTTCCTTTTTGACTGGTGTGACCTCAACTTGCGTATTGTCTCACCGTATCCTGTAATCCTTTTTTCCTTTCCGGAACCCTATCTATTCGTCTCTTGAGGCCCACTCACGCAGTTCAATTCACTGACCTTCTTTGCCAACCGGATCTACAAGTCTAGGCAAAAACTCTTCGTCCAATTACCATTTGCATTCAATTTTCAAGCCGTCTCCTGCTACCTGAAACCTTAGTCACAGGAAAGAATTTGCTGGGATCGACGATACCGATCCCCTTCGTAATTGTGACATTCCACATTTCATTTCAAAAATCGACTTGTCTCGTGCGTGCCGCCAAAAAGCCATTTCAAATGCTATCAAACTGGCAAGTCATGGAGGCAATTACCACATGATACAACTTGCACAGCTTTTTGCTGGTAACTCCGCACAGTCGAGCACTGGATTCTGAGGAATAATAATGACAAGCTTTGCATGTGTTATAGCACCCTATCGTGTCTTAGCGACACTTCAAAACGCCTCACGGAATATAATATAATGTAACGTGAATTTCACAGAATATACATACTGTAAAGTGAATTGACTGAATATTTTTGTGGGCAAAATATTATTGATTCCTGTTCCTGTAGAAATCCAGTCACTTTACCGAAGGCAGACCACAATGTCCCTCAGTCATGATGTGAATGACCCATTTTATCTGGGTGGGGGGGATCCAGAACCTTAATCATTCTGTCACAAAAAATAATATGGCAGCATTTTTGGGTTACCGATTTAATTGTGGCTTTGTTGGTGTCTGTGTGGCCTTCAGCGGCAAAGTAAATATTCTCAGTTGTCAAATTATCAGAGGGACTAGCAGCGATCTGATTAACTGTAAGGACCCCCTCTGTTTGACTGGGTGAGCTCTGGTAGTTGGTATACACAACACACACACACATGCCAAACAGCTGCACGCCAACAATTCTCAGGGGCACTGTCTAATTTGTTGAATTACAGGGCTTGTGCTTGGCAATAAGAAAGGCCTGTTACAGCAGCTCATGTTGAAAATTGCACTCCTGATGCCTTCCACATGCTGTTGTTTTTGCTTCAGTCCGTGCGGCGGCTGTTTAATTGAACTTCCATCCGGTCACCGAAGGAAGCCAAAATCCTGAGCTGAAAGGACCTACCTGCATTTACCTGATTAGTTTATTTTCATTGGGACTTTCTGACTTGAGTGTCACCAGTGTGACTGGACCACAATAGCAGGAAAGAAGACAGGTTCCTTCCTCCCAGTCGCTCGCCAGCAGTTGAGTTTGGAGAGATCGCAGCCAGTATATTCACTCGGTTGATATACTCTTATAGCACTGCCTGCCTACCTAAATGTTGAATTTAGATCCATGTTTAAGCTTTAGTGATGAAATAATAAGGGAGTTTGAACATGAGTCACTTGCCTAAATTACCTTTACCCTGCAATTACTTTGAATTGCAACCAGCATTTTGATGTTGGTTTTGCATTATGGTAATTCGTGGCTGCAATGATCATAAAATCTGCTTCTTTTGGGATTCTTTCATGAAAAATCTGGATATTGTTTAGTACAAATGGAAGTATTCTGCAGAGTTTAATCAAAAATAAATGTTTGAGACAGAAAAACAGGTTATCACAGTTTGAACAGCCAGATGGCAAGCTGTGCCCTAACCCAACGCATACAATAAACTTTGCATTTTATATACCCCGGTTTATGTTGGGAGGATGTCTCAAAACAATACTCAGGATTTACTGTGAAGTGTAGTGACTGGGTATTTTGTAGGTGAACATCATAGTAATCCTTGCATTTGGTATAGTGCTTTTTACATCTTCTCAAAGCACTTCACAGAATATACTCTAAAGTGAATTGACTGTATGTTCGTGGGTGAAATGCGGCAGCCAATTAGGTACAGCGATGTCCCACAAACCGTCGTGGATTAAAATGACCAATTTATTATCGTGGTTTTTTTTCTTGAGGAATTATTATCAAGTGTGTGGAGTAAGGAAACTTGCCCAAGGTTTCGCCCTGTTTGGAATTGAACCCAGGTCTCTTGCTTGTAAGGCAAGCACTCTAACCACTGAGTTACAGTGCCGCACAACAAATAAGTTTAATGAACTTGCCTCAATACTCGGCAAACGACCATTAGACAATTTAACATACATGGAGCCAACGTGTATCAAGCATTGACTGATTTTTTATCCTTTGGCTTTTTCTCATCTGAAAATGGTTGTAGGAACCATTGTTAGTCTGCAGGAAAGCAACTTCTCCTTCACTTTAACTGCTTAAAACCTAAATTCTTTGCCTCCTCAACACATTGCAATAGTACAAACGTGAGGAAACCAAGAACTTGCTTTCTAACCCATGACATTTTCTATTGCTCAATCTGTCATTTGGGGGTATGACAATTAAATTAATCACAGGAAGGCACCAGCAGAAATAATAAACATTTTGACAGTAATGCCTCCAAGTTTCATTCACATGTATCAATTAAAGTCTTGAGTGTTCTGAGAGCTTTCTGGGATCTTTCAATGGTGGCAACTAATACTTAAGCAAATATTTCTGTCAATTCATTGTATGTCCTGTGGCATTTTGTCTTTTTTTTTCGTGTAAGATGACCCTTAGCTGGAATTAAATCATGGGCCTTTTAGGCAAGAATGATTGAGATGAACTTTGATTAATTGATGTTTCTGATTTAAAAATGTCGAATGACAGGGACTAATTGTTCAGTGGGGATTCCTTAATAATGACTATTGAGTCATAAATAGGAATTCCTCCGGTTAAATGGAAATAGGGTGTAGCCAAAGCATAGGAACTCCGCTCCGTAAATAGATGGCTTTGGAGCACGATTCAGTGGGCCTTTGTGGATTTCTTAGTGTGACTGAAGAGAGCTCCGATTTGTGATTGTGGAGTCCGTATTGTTAAGGAATTGTGTTAGAAAACAACTGCAAATTTTTACACTCGGCAGTGTGCATATTGAAAACATGAAAACATGACAACAAACGTGCTCGGAAACGTGCGAGACATTAGCATTGCACGATAATCCAAAGGTGAAGGTTTGAGTCTTTAGGAGGTGAACATAATTGTTTTTTACTTAATAGCAACCGTGTCTGCTGGTATAACCTGATGCCCCCATGCAGAACACAGAAGTCTTTTGTCAAGTCATTTTAAGATTGGTCTTTAGTTATTTCAAAGCAGAAATGAGCTCAGTGTGGTGATTCTATAGAATGCGTGTAGGAACAAATTGCAGGTACTATAATTTTCGAGCGAACCTTGGCAGTGAAAACAAAACTTTTGCCAATCCAGGAAAGTTCACACCCCGATGTCACTCACTTCTTTCTTCAGTGGTATTTTAATCTGGATTTGTAGCAGGGTGTGTAAGGGTTTAATGAAATGTATTCTTGCCATAACCAGTCTGACTGATTTTGGGGGTATTCTCATGACTGAATAAGCTCTTAATTACACCTTTCCACAGAATGGCACAGAAAAGAAAATACATACAACATTATATGTGAGAGAACAATGCGGTGCCTAATCTTTGCTATTAGTTCAAATGAAAAACCTCAGTTCAGTAATTGCAAAGCATAGTACTGTGCTATTTACAGTGGAGGTGGCATGTGAAGCTGAATCATGGTTTCTCTTGAGAGAAATGTGAATCCCTTTTTTTCTTGGTCTTGTTTGTGTTGTCTAGTCTGTTTTCTTTACTGATCAATATTTTGGATGCTGTTTCCTGGTACTGTGTCCAAGTGTAAATCTGCAAGCAAAGACGGCTATTTCTGTACTTTTTTTTAATATCGGAGTCTTAACACGCGTGGATTTGCAATATGCAATTTGTATTAAGTGCTTCGGGACACTACCCCGTGTGAAGGGCGCTATATAAATGTAAGTTGTTGTTGCTGTGTGTGTGTGACGACTGTGACGTTAGAATAAAAATAATCCTTGCATTTGATATAGCGCTGTTCACATCTTCTAGATGTCTCAAAGCACTTCACAGAATGTACTGTAAAGTGAATTGACTGTGTATATGTGGGTGAAGCACAGCAGCCAATTGTGCACAGCATTGTCCTATAAACAGTCATGGATTGAAATGACCAATTTAGTATTTTTTTTGGGGGGGGAGGGATTGTTATCAGAATCCAGTGTTTCCACAGATCACCGTGATGCACTCCCAGTGATCAATCACATAATAAAATATATGCATTGCTGACCACGCACTAATCAGAAGTATATGCAAAGTGTGGAGGTTTTTAAGAGCTGTACAGTGTACAGTACTTGATTCAGCTCCAAACCAAGACACAGATATTAGGCGCGGCCCAAACAGGTTTGAACGTCTTCTCAAATGTCAAATACATTAATCCTACATTGTGAGCAAAGCTTACAAATATTTAACTATTAATTCCATGAGCTCTATTAGAGATACAATACACTGCACAAATTTACATTTATATAGCGTCTTTCACTTCGGGAGATCTTTCCAACCCGCTTAGCAGTATCTACACATAGAAGCTTGGAATAAATCAACTACCACTGTATAAATAGATTATCTACATCCTTTTGAAATAATGTCTGCTTTGCCTATCGCAAGTGCACAGCTGTAAAGGAGCTTGTGAATATCAAATACAAAACTTGTTTTAATTCTATTAACATAGGAACTGGCAAGTTTAGATAAGATGTTCAAACTGAATGCTAAGTGGTTTAATAATGATATCCTTTTAACAATCGCTGCATGATTATTTTCCCATAAGGCCATAAGATGAACACTAAATACTTTGCACCACTGAATGTTTTTAAAGAATATTTTTTTCTCTCTCCACCAGCCCAAGTATATCCAACCCTTGCAACTGAAGTCCTTTTTTTTGCCAAATCTTTTCAAAGTAGTTTAAATTGTATGTCAAACGTGCAATTGTTTAAAATGCAAATTTTTGAACTATTTTTATGATAATTTGCCTCCAAATACAACCTTTTGCAAGAATGGTGGGGACACCCATTCACGGCAAAAATTAATTGCCTGAAATTGTATCAAATGATGTTGATTCCTGCTGATTCACCACATGTTTTAGTGAGTGTAAAAGCAAACATGCCGTGTGACATGCCTTGTAATTTTAAAAGCTGAACGTGGCAGTTCTTTTTAAGGCAATTACCGTGTGATTTATGAGCCCAATTAAACTCCTGCACTGCTGGTGGCTTGCTGTGCGACTGTAGTTGGCAGCCGACAATATTTGAAGACATTAATGCCAATCAATGAAAATTATTTGAAGTATAAATCAAATCTGAGGCATTTCCAAAATGCTCCATGCATTAATCCGGTGAGCCATCCAAACTGGGAAGATCTTTGGTTTGACGCCTGGGCTGTGTACGATTGGTACTTGGGGACACTAGAGTTGGCCTCAACATCCTATATTTGAGAGACAAAAATGAGCAAGAGTTCCTGATTTCAGTTTGACTTGAGTCAAGCGAGCTAATCCCCCTTGTGATCCAATGGTGTGTGTAAAAAAAAACTGCTCTTGTCCATCATTGCAGCAACCTCCCCATGGCAGAGTTATCCATGTGAATCCTTAGTGTGGATAGACTGGAAGTCGACCATTAGGCTTCCCGTGGAACCGAACAATTGTTGGCAATCTTTGTCAAAGCTCACATGAAGAATGACCGTCTGTTAAGTGAGGTTTTTGCAATCCTATGGCGTTTGCTGGAACAACTAGATGATGTAATGAAATCCACACAAACTAAGGATTGTCCATGACTATTAAGCTATTAAATTATTAATTGAAAGAAAATCTAATTATTTTGATTTAACTTAAAAGTAGATTAAAAACTGTACGCATTCTCATCAGTGCTTGAAGTTACCAAAGCGACGTTTCCACTGAACTTAATTTTCTTTTTATTCATTAAGTGTTTTTTTAATTCCCTAATCAACTGACAGGGAAAAAAAATGTTGCCGATAATTTAATTCAAATGAAATGGAACCTTAAATAAGATGTAAATTAAGATGTGTGCACACCATCAGTTTTCAAAGAAGCATGTTCTTACTTTGGATTGTTGTTTGACTTGAGTCAAGCTAGCTAATCCCCCATGTGATCGTGTGTGTGTGTGTGTGTGTGTGTGTAAAAAAAACTGCTCTTGTCCATCAGTTTCCCACAGTGAAAAAGCCCAACACTGCCAGATTCTGACAAACAGGATCATCTGCGATGCTTGATGTCTCCACTAATCTCACTGGAGCAGAACATCTGTAAAGTACTTTTTAATCTGTCTGTTTTTGACTTGGCAGCGGTCGTGGTCAGTGCTGAAATACTCGTGTCTCATTTGAAATTCCAGCATTGTTTTGCTCTCCTGTTGGGTGGATAAAATGAAAAGGATTTTTAATTCAAGAGGACAGCTTTACCCATTCTATTCCAATTGGAAAGTCCATTCAGCAGCCAACATGCCAATGGTGTTGAGGGTTAAGCGGAGCAATAGACAGGTTGCGCAGACTTCAAAATGGTCGAACGCTCGCTTCCCAACTCAATTTAGGTGTTGGATTGACTTCCAAGAGCTGCCTATTACTTCAGCTTGCTCAACTCCATTCTTCATTGCATGGAATGAAATGCTATTCTTTCTCCAGGCAAGTACAAAAACTAATCAATCCTACTCCAACAGTATCTCTTACCACCTAACAGTAGTGGTTTTGAGGCTGGAAGCAAAATGCACCTCCCTCAAGGAGGATATTCTCTGAGCTGTGGCCTATATAATTAAGCACAGGAAGTTTCTTGGAGGGGAAAAAAATCCCCTCAATGCTTTGGAAGCACCTGGATTTAATTTTGGCTTATTTATTTAAATATGATGGATTTTTTTGACGCTACAGGAACCTGTTTCAGCTGATGGATGAACGGGAATTAAAAAAAAAGTTTGGGCCAATTTGTTTTCACGTAAGATCATTTTATTGAAACATCTAATATTGGGTCTCGGCAAAAGTTAGATCCGCGGTATATAGAGTACCATATGCGACCCCTAATTATTCTTTGGGAAATCTTCAATCTGTAATATCCAAAGCAGTTCATTCAGTGCTAGAACACAATTGGTCTGTTCCCTATTAAAAGGAACTCATTCACAGAGTACTGTACAACTTTATTCATGTAACCTCCAGCTGCCAATGTTAAGCTGTCAGATTTCAGGAGAACAATTAGTGGTGAAGATGGATGATCATGTTGAGGATCTATCAACAAGACTGTCCCTGTTGCTATACTCTGAATTTTCTTACCCTACAATCTGGATTTATTAAGTTTACAGTTAGAGCAATGATTAGACAAGCCATGGCTCCTACGTTTTGAAAGGAATTGTATCCGAGGGGACCTTAACGAGGTGCATAATAAGATTTTACATGGTGTTGAGAAAGTAATCGCAGGAAAATCCTGCAGAATAATAGGAGAGAAAGGTTTAAGAGTTCCGAGGTGACTTTCTGGACAGATACCGGGATGTATTTCTGGAAAGATTGCAGAGGAAGCAGGCTGGATAATCTGGAAGAATTAAAGCAAATAGTATCAAGTCTGAAACAAAATTCACCCAAATTGTCACAGATTTTTCGAGGACTTTCTGATGGGGTAGGGAGTCCATGAATTTTGAAGTTATTTGAGGTCCTGCTTTCATTGCATCAAAATAATTATTTTCATCATCTGCACACCTACACATTTTAAATGTTATAGGAATCATTGTGTTGGCCTATAGAGAGACCGAGCTGCCTCTGATTTCTTATAATTGACTTATAATTGATTTCTAGATCAATTATCAGTGCCTCAGTTGAAATTAGCCAGTTCCTGTATGGCCTACATTGGCTTTACGCTAAGGTGTATTGTATATTTTGGGAAATCATCAAAGGGAACATTTTCCTGTGCACCGTTCATGGTGAGGTTCGGCAACAGATCCAGGGGCTATCCACTGGAATTATTCATTCCTTGTGCGCGCTGTAAGGCTCCTTCAACAAGTTCAACATCCAACAGATCATTAACCACGGATCTAACTTCTGTACGTGGCATTGTGTCGAAAGATAGAGGAGCCTGCAGGAAACGTGCTGACTGCTCAAAGACTGATTTGTAAAGAGGTTTAAGTCGGGACGGCTGGTATTTGAGACAACTTTGCTTCCAGAATTCTACTTTGAAAACTTTGAATAAAATGTTAGGCAGTCGGGTTTTTTTTTTGCTCACGCTGCCTTTTAGACAAAACTTATGTCTGAGGGATGAACACGTCGCCTCCAGGTATAGCAAGTACAGACAGCTTATTTTCTGATTTGCCCTCCCCCACCAACCCTTTCTGGATAAAATACATCATATATCTATCTGTGTACCAAACCAGGTGCTGCAATTAGACTACGTTTAGTAAATTCATGTAGCATTTCTGGCCCTAAAACGTGGCTGGAATTAGTCATGATCGAAAGTTATACCTTTGCTGTTTTTAAGCCAACAAGTGAAGTGTGCTTGCAAATTCTTGTGTTTGCACGTTCTTGTGGAGCTGGAATTACAGGCAATGTATGCAATACATATAATTTGATGACAGTTTATTCTCTTCAGTTTATAGGTGAGTCTGCTGCACATTGGATGAGACATGTTAAAATCCACTGACTCGTATTGTTAAACAACTTGTAACAAATAACATACACTCACTTCATCTTCAGAAGGAAGTGCTTCTGGAGTTATAGTAATGAACGAGTATGGTTTGTATGTAATTTTTTTCTCCAAAAAAAAATGCTTCTCTTCAGCACTTTAGTTATTCTGCACATACTTTCAGACCGTGCTCTGTTCAGTTGAAAGCACAGCCCATGCCACCCTGTGGCAAACGTACGCTAATGCAAGTAATGATCATACATGAGCGGATCTTTTAGAGTTCTGCACTGCAAGATCCCAATAGCTCACAGTTAAGTAACCAGACATAACGCAGATGGAAGTCTGGGATGGTTCAAATGCCTGTCTCTGCACTGTTGCCGATAATGGCTTTGGATGAAAAGGTCAAATCATTGCAAACGTAACTGCTTTGTTTAACTGTCTTGCTTTGCATTCCTGGCGCGAAAAAAAACCTGATGTAAAATCTCTGCAGTTGTGAAATGTAAACCCTAAATGACAAAAGTCGGGAGGGGGAGTGGGGGGAGGTGGGGGGCTTGAGGAAACACACACATTTGAGCTGAATTGTTAGTTTGTGTTTCTATTATTGGATGCTAAAATCCAATTGTATTAAAGTGTCCCATTCTCAGTTGGCCATTTGTGTATGCAGGTAAACAATCATAATAACAAAATGACATTTGTATAGCGCCTTTAAAGTCGGGAGGATGTCCCAAGGTGCTGTAGAGTATTTCACAAACCTTTGTTTTAAGTGCAGCAGGTGATAGGCTGGACACACACCCTGGGTACGTTATAGGAAAGGGCCCTTTATATGTTGTTTTGGTGGACTTTCTGGAATAGACTCCACACTAGATTGTATTGAAGAGCACCTGAATCAGTAGTAGTGAAACCCGGGCTTGAAGTGGTTTTTCATCTTGTTTTTTTTAAGACACCATGTGGATCATATTGAACCTTGGAAGCTGGATTTATGGACACCTGAGTAGGTGTGAGTAATGCCACGAATTGGTATAACTATGAAAGTAGAACCCATTACATTTCGAAGCTAACCAACTTTCAGTTCAGGACTGGGTCAGCTGGGTTTGAAATCAATCACATTTGATCCATCTGTAGCTCTGTTCAGCCCCTATCGAACCTGTAGACAGTCCAGAGGCATCAGGTTTATCTTCTAGCACGATCTTCTAGACCCTCCTTATCGATCGTGCCTTTTGCCGCCCTCCCACCTCCCTCCCCCACCACCCTGCCTCTCCCCCATTGCTCGGGTCCCATTCCGATTGTTCAGCGCCTTGGGACGTCCTCCTGACGTGAAAGGCGCTCTATCAATGCAATTTTGTTGTTGTTTTGTAGCATTTACTCACAGATAAATAATTGGCTCATTGACATGCTTATCAAGTGAATGCAATAAGGACGTCTTTTAGCCCTTTCATGGGTAGAAATCTCTGCGTCGTCTGAACGAAAGATTGGACATCTCAAAAGAGCAATAATGATGTACTGTAGTGTGGAACAAATTTCAAACAGTCGAAATGCATGAAATAACTAAATAAACTTGGCAGGACAGCCACATGTGAGCCTCTTCAAAGGCGATCAGTTCTGCTCAATATTGGCTGATGCAGAGACGGATTTCTGCCTCAAGCCTGATGTCAAACGAAGGGTCCGTGAACCTTAAGGAGGACAAAAGTCATACAAGTGCTGGGATCTCTCTACTCTATGTTAAAAGGTGCAAACGTTTGAATGAATAGGAGGAACTTCCTTTACACAGAGGGTGGTGCCAATGTGGAAATCACCACAGGAAGCTGTGGTCGAAGCAGAAAGCATCAATGTATTTAACAGCCATATATGAAGGAGCAGGGAAATTGAGAGGTATGGAAGCAGGGGTAGAGAGGTTCATGTGGAGTGCCTCAGACTAGTTGAGCTGAATAGCCTATTTCTGTTTTATCGTGTTGTGGAAGTAATTCTACATACGGAAAATTAAACGCAAATATTTGCACCATTTGAAGTGAGTTGATAGTTCTTGTATTATTGAACTAACATACTACTTCCCCCTGTTAATGGGTATGGTGCTGTAACAAAAGACTTTCAGCAATCGGCTGGCGGCTATATTTAAATAGATTAGAAATGACTGGAGTCAATAATCGCAATTTACCAGACCTAGATTAAATCCTGCATTGTCAGTTTAACACTAAACCTTGAGGATTCCACAGTTAATCCTATGCAGGCATGTTTGATGTTGCATTAAAGCATAGATCAACACATTCTTCCAAATTTCTAACTACACGCACATCAAAGATCTGAGTATAAATGTTTGTTAATCAGATTTAAAGGTGATGTTTGCTTTTTTCTGGATATTTTTAGTTTCTGTGGTTTTAAACATTAGGTACTGGAATCCTTCCCTACAAAAAACACATGTGTCCGTTATAAATAGTAAATTCGACATACAAGTGGAATTACACCAGGATCCTAGTTTCTTTTCATTTTTGGATTCTGGTAAAAAATACTTCTGTTTTCAATTTTGGATTTGGGGTGAAATGGTTCACAATTTGATTACACTGTAAAATGCAACCCCCAAAATTTGTTTGCATTTCATATGAATAATCGGTCTTAACTTTAAGATTTGTTACGCAGTTTTGTACCCTTACGAGGACATGTTTGAACTGCCGTAGATAACATATGGTCACAGTTATACCTCGGGAGCTTATTGATCTCTTGGGCGAATTGAAAGAGTCTCTCTAGCTTTTGAGAAACAAAATGTTTTGTTGAATCAAATGTGTACAAAATTGCAAGCTTATGTCAATTTTGATAGCGAAACTCTATAGCCAGAGGAACTGTCCCAGGAGAAAATTGTCCCAGAAGTTTGTTATCGAGTTGGGAATTACACGAATCCCCAAGACTTGCACACAATCAGATCAAAATGGAACAAAATTACACAGCAGTTAAATGAAATTTCAAAAAGGTCCTGATTCGTTTGTTTACCCATTGATCTTTATTTTGTAATACGTGGCACAGCAAGATTTCAAAGTGGTACACATAACAATCATGGCTTTACATCATTTGGGGGCAGCTATATCTTCGGTCTATTATTGCTTGTTCACATTGAAACAGATAAAGAAACCATTGAAGTAAGTCGCGACCTGACAGGAGACAATTTAATCCATTCTGTACTCTATGAATTGCAATTTAAAAAGCAGTATTCAATTAATGTCAAACCAAATTTGCCATACTAATTTTCCTTGGAAAATGTAAAAGAAAAACCAGAGCCATAAAGTGAATGGCCGACTACACCCCCTCCTCCTGAAATCCAGCTCGGGTCCCAAAACATCCCTGTCATCCTCCTGACTCGAAAAGCACTATACAAATGTAAGGTGCTGTGTTGTATTTTAAATCTATTTCACTAGAAGGCACTTGTTTGAATTTCTTCTACCTGAAAAAACTGAGATAATTGATTTTCCTATCCATTGGCCATTGGTTTGCGGTTTGTATCATGAGCTGAAATCTCAATCCCAATGAATCACTTCTCTGTCGGAAGAGTATGATTACTGGTGATTATTTAGTAAACCACTTAATTCAGTCATCAGCTGCTTTGATTATTCTTTTGAGGCAACGGAGTCGTGACATAACCTCATCCCAGTCCACATAACCACCTTCCAAGTGTCGGGTAGAATTCCCTGTAGTAATGTAACTCTGACGTCCATGCAGCAACCTCCAGTTATCAAACGTTATCATATCTCCTGTGAACAACAACAACAATTACACTTGTATAGCGCCTTTCACGTCGGGAGGGCGTCCCAAGGCACTGGACAGTCACTGTTTCAGACCCGAGCTGGGGTGTCGGGCACGGGGAGTGTGGAGGGTTAAGTGAACAGAAACATCATGGGACAATTGTCAGCTGTTTCAATACTTTGGTTAAATAATCCACTTACAACAGGAAGGATATCTTATCCCTTGCCAAAGGGTTGTACAATCTAGATCCCAATTAACAATTAATATTGATTTGTCAATTACTGTCGATGGCCTTAATTCGCCCGAAACCTTTTCAAATATCGTTGTGGAGCTGAATGGTATTTGGAATCCGAGACAGCCGTAGGTTAACTGAGAAGTACTGCACTACACAGAGATGTCTTATCGTGAGATTGTTTCTTGATCGGTAGTTCACTTTGCCGCTGCTTTCAGATTGGAAACCTGATCAAAAGCTAATGGTTTCCTTCCTTCTCCCTCTCGTTACAATTGCAAGACAGAAACAGACTGCCGTGCAGTTAAATGAATCAGCTTGAAAAGTGCAACTGGTTCATTCATAAAACTACTTGATAGTTTAGGAAGTTAGAGCGATCACTGCTCCTCGCTATGTAATGTAATAATAATAAGAATCCTTGAATTTGATATAGCGCTTTTCACATCCGCTAGACATCTCAAAGCGCTTCACAGAATATACTGTAAAGTGAATTGACATTATATTTGTGGGTGAAACGCGGGAGCCAATTGCGCACAGCAGTGTCCCACAAAAAGTCATGGATTGAAATGACCAATTTTATTATTTTTTTGGGACAAGATTTTTTAAAACAAAAACGCATTATACACTGTATGTAATTGCTTGAATATTGCAGTGATAGAATATTGCAGTGGAATTTCTGTTCTGTTCTCTGGATTGCCTCACCTGCTTCCATCTTGAAGGTGACCAAATTCTCCGGCTTGTAAACCAGGTTCTCGAACTGCTTGAGAGCGGAATAGAACGGGTGGACCTGCTCCACAGGTATATCGAAGACAGAGTCCCGAACGGCATCACTATAATTAATCCGAACAACATTTCCTTTGTGATCCAACCTGTGCAAAAACGATAAAGTATACATTTGTTTCATATAGATATACAGTCTAGAAACAGCTCCTTTTTTTATTTTAAGGTTACAGTAAAGTCCACTGTTTGGTCTAGTCTTCAAACAGTTTTGCAGAATAAAATTGCCTGTTGGAAAGCAGTAACTTCGGTTAAAGAGCATCTGGTAATGTCCTTGTATGGCCTTAAAAGCTTAAAGGATATGAATGGGCAGCTTTCGGGACTGAAGGAGACTCTTTCTGATTGTGTGGTTTAATCTGACATTGCGGATCAGGGACTGGCCAAACTACTGAGTACTGAGGCTAGGTTTGTATATCATAGACAAATTGACAATCTTTTTTGGGGTGTGTTTTTCTGTGTGCTGAAGTGTAGCTGGAGGTGGAATGTTTCCCCCTCTCCATTTTAATGCTGACTCCAGTGAAGAACAGCATAGGGCAAACATTCAGCGAAGCTTCCTCTATTTACCTCGGCAATTGACTTTGAACCCTAAATGTTTAAACCCTTTAAACACTCTCTCCCCCCCTAACCACCTCCTTCCCATTGCAACCATGTAAATGTTCCATATAAAATCTGAAGCAAAAACCCACATTTGTTGACCTAAAGAGGCAAACACTGCAGTCTTCATGTGAAAAGGATAGCCGACAAAAGTCATCCCAATAAAAGCAAATCATTCAACTATTATGCCACCAGATGGCAGTAACACTGAATTTGTGAAGTTACTGGTACTTTGATAGGCAGTAGATATTTATGCTGAATGACTTTCAGGTACTTTTTAATACAGTATTTGTATTGAATAATTTAATAGATGCGATTGGAATAATTTCATGAGATTTAATCCATAAATCAATGCAGTTAAGAGTATTTTATCTGAAGAAATGTGCATTTCGGGATATAGTCAGTTTTCTTACGGTTTCATATATTGGGCCGTTCAAAATGTGAAATTTTAATAGAGTAATGGGAGAGCAGCTGATCAGGGCTGTCCTTCCAACCTAACAATGTCAGTTATAGGCAGGTAAAAGGGCTGCTGAAACAGTCTGAAAGGATGCTAGTAACAGTAATAATAATACTCCTTAAATTTGATTTTGTGCCTTCATATCGCATTGCAAAAATGCTTTTAACGCTTCCTTTAAAAATGTGACCAAAAATACGAGTACATCTTCAGCAGAGGGTTCGCGTTTTGCAAGAGTATATGCACGCGTGACTTTAAAGAATAATACGGAATCCAAACGCACCGTTGGGGAATGTTTGGAAAGAAAAGCGTGGAAGAGATCTCAGCTTGTCGGTCTGTGCCAAAGGGTCTAAAGATGGCCTTGGGGTATTGTATTTCTACTGACTCTTGCATACACATGTGTGCAGTGATCTCCCAGCTTGGAGGAGGCTGAAATAAAGGAAATCTTTGTTCCTTCCAACAAACCCCTTCGTGGGAAGGGTTTTAAGCCCTGGTTTCCAGCACAGAGGCTGACACTGATTATTTACTTGACGCTTTAAGAAGGGGCCATTTATCTTGAGTTGAGTTTGTGAAAGGGGCCTCCTTTGTTTGGAACGGACCGGAGAAGCGAGGGGGACTACCAAGGCTTGGTGCTCCCTGAGCCTTGGCATGTGTTCTGGGAGATTATTACAATGTAGTCATCAGCACCGATGGTCCTTTGGCCCAGACATTGTCCTCAGCCAGACGTAATTGTGCTCTATTACCATATGGACCTCGACTGGGAGAAAGGCCAAGAAAATGGGATTGGAAGACTTGAGTATCAGATAGCGTTGCTGATCGACTTGTGGACTCTGTGCTTTTAAACTGCTTTGCTAAGATAAACATCAATTTCTTAGTGTATTTGGACGTTTAATGTTTACTCTGTAAGTATAAATGGCCACCTGCAAATAGACACTGTTATGTCATCTGTTTGTTCTGTACCTACTCTATGGTCTTGTTCTTGGACTGCACAGAGAAATCGCAGTGATCGACGCCGATATCTGTGAAGTCAACCAGCGTGGTGGTAAGGATTTGGAAAGCTCTGGGACTGTGTTGTTTGAGTTGACTGGCGATGTGGAATCCATCAGCGATTTGATTTTCACCTCCAACCTTCGCTTGTTTGATGCAGTGGAGAAACTGAATCTGCAAACACAAGTTAAAGGTTCACCCTTAAATGAATTTTAATAAATATTGTCTTGAAATGAATCTGTCTCTTTCCGTTTTGTCTGTGAAAGATTCAGGTTTTATAGTAACACTCGAAACGCTTGTCGGAGGCTTGAACAATCTTCAAGGGTGGAACAGGCCGAATGGCTTATTGGAGAGGCTTATGGCAGTGCAATGTAAATTCTATTACACCTATTAAAGTGCTAGGAATCACAAAGCAAAAATACATTATGTTTAGAGCATTCATTACATCAGTGCACGGAGGAGCACTGTGTTCAGTTGTCATCATTAGACCGAGAAATATATCCAGACAGAGGAAAAGTATTCTGAGAAAGGCAACGAAAATGATTTTACAATTTTATTTGATTGAGGTATAAAGGGAGGTAATTTTTTTTTATCCTCCAGCGGTTAGAGGATAAATTTGCTGAAATGAACTGAACCGATGAGGTAGTTGCACTTTAGGGTAGGATTGCCACAGCTGTTCAAATTAATGTAGTGCTGCCAAAGGCTGCAGTAAACACTAACCCAGTTCCAGCATTAAAATGGGAATTCGATCTGAATGTGTGTGGAAGCTTAAATGTCTGTAGGTGAGATTGAGTCATTGGTGCTTCGTACGTAAAAGTGTTTACAACAACAACAACTTGTGTTTACGAGGGCCAGGAGCGCTCAACAGTGGCGGACCCTGACCTCAAGCCTTTGGGTGGGAGAGGGGTAGGGGGGATGGAGGAGGTGACCCTAAGCACAGTCGCAGTGGAAAGCCTTCAGTCATGATGTAATAGGGAGTGGATGGGGACAATGTGGAGGGATCGGGGAAAATGCCCAAAGTTTTGGGGGAGCGGGAGTGGGGGGGGTGGGGGGGGGGCAGTAGCTGAAGTTGCCCTTGTGTTAACAATTTTATAACATTTTATAAATAAACGCAAGTTGCTTATCATCGGTACTCTCGGTTTCTCAGCTGAACATTCTAGTGGCAAATGAATCCATTTCTATTTCTCCAGTGAGGATTGTGCCGTCTCTGGCACTTAGGGCTATTTCAACTGGTATGTTGGTAATGATGTGCGGTGACTATTCAATTGTCGGAATGCTATTTTTTTTTTTGCCATTTTCAACGAAACGGCTTACTCCGAACAGCTTTTAAGTCTTAAAATGAAGACCTGTTTTCAATTATTGAAATTTCAAAATTTAACTACCTGAAATTGACACAGCAGTGCACTCGATATCATCTTCCAAAGGTATTGACAGAGCAGGAAACCAAACTCCTCATCAATGAGATGTGGAGGAAGTAAAACCGCAGAAATAAACAAAGTCAGAACCAGTAGATTGCCAAAATCTCACAGTGAAGAAGGAAGCCATTTGGCCCATCTTTGAAAGATCTGTCTGATCAGTTCCACTCCCCAACTCTTTTCCCATAGCCTTGCAAATTTTTGCTTTCAAGAAAGTTATTAGGGAATTAGTGTCCACCACCCTTTCAGACAAGGCAGTGCTTTCCAGATAGTAACAACTCGCTACATCATTTCTTTTGGCTTATCAACTCCTCTCTTGTTCTTTTGTCAACTCTAACAATAATAATAATAATCCTTGCATTTGATATAGCGCTTTTCCCATCTTCTAGACGTCTTAAAGCGCTTCACAGAATATACTGTAAAGTGAGTTAACTGTATATTTGTGGGTGAAACACGGCAGCCAATTTGCGCACAGCAGTGTACCACAAACAGTCGTGAATTGAAATGACCAATTTTTATTATTGTGTTTTTTTTTGGAGGAATTATTATTAGGTGCGTGGAGTAAGGAAACTTTCCCAAGGTTTCGCCGTGCCCTCCCTGGATTCGAACACACGTCTCATGCTTGAAAGGCAAGTGCTCTAACCACTGAGCTACAGGATTCTAGCCACTGAGTTACATGACTGCTTGGAAGAACTGGAGAAACAGTGGAGTGGACATCTTAGGAGAACCATGTATTCCGAGATCTCTAAGGCAGGAATCTTCAGATGTTTTTCCTGTTGTTTGTGTTTCCGGGGAGTTGTTTTGTGGGACGGGCGATTCCAGCCATAATTCTTTGACCATTTATAATCACCGTTTCTATCCAGTTCCAGCTCAGGGCAACGTCCACCACAATCGCAATGTTCACCATTTCAACTATAACCTGACCACTGTCAATTCTCTTAGTCAGCACATGCATCCTTCAAAGTCCATTCAATTGGCAAGAATCTCTTTGTCCTTATGTTCAGCAGAATGAAATGGGAGACCTATAATACACCTTGCATTTGATATAGTGCCTTATCATGTATTTGAGATGTCTCACTGTGCTTCACAGAATATACTGTCGAGTGGAATTGACTGTATATTTGGTAGGCGATGGAGTTTCACGCACAAAGCAGACATAAACTAGATTCACTTTGCACAACAACGAGATGCAAGGCGCTTTAGCTGGATTGTTTTATAATCTATGTTTGACGGCTCACATTCTCTAGCAGTGACATGTCTAAACTTTCAATCCAAGAATAGAAGCCCATATGTTCCTCTGTAAGACAGAACTATGCTAACCTGTAGTCTATGACATTAATCAATGGCACAGTCCCATCAATCTGACTTTCTTCACTAGTCATTTTATTGCTTATAAGAGACCAGCAACAACAACTGAAAGAAATACCCCAATCTTGTGATATAGAAATAATGATTCAAAACTGCATGGTTCGAACTCAGACCTACCTCAAATCCCACTTGCAGCTATAAACATTAATTCGCTCAATTTATGGAATGTTACTGCTAAGGATTGCTTCTCGTAGATTCTCCTACATGTCACGGTTACTAAACAAGTATACTTTGTGCGTTCATTACTATTATTTCCCCAGTGTTCCAGTGAAATAATGGACTCCTTTGGGGAGAAGGAAATCATATAATTCTTTCACAATGGGATAGTTTACATGTATATCTTGACTTTAATAATGGACTTTAGTAAACAGGACTATGGGGAAAAAGCAGGTTTGAGCATTATACAGAGGGGAGAGGGGGTCATAGGAAGCAAAGCTTACAACCCTTTCAGAAAGTGCTTAGACCCTCATAAACACAATGGAGGTCTTAATCTATAGGTGTCACAGAGCCATAATCATAGCAAACATCTTTGATCAGTTTGAAGATCCAAACACTGGCATTATTCCATCACTTCCCAATTTGAATTATAATCAAAAAAGAGATTTTTTGTTAAAAAAAGAGTGGAAAGCATTTAAAGCCATGAAGTAAATACTTTCTTTTCAAAGGGGAGCTGGCTGAACAAACTTACAATGTGTCTTTCATTAAAGCACAAAGAGGTTTTCCTGATGTTCTGCTGTGTGGAAACGCATTGTCCCAATGTACGGCTGAATTTCCCATTCATCATTTCTGTGAATCTGAACCAAAGACAAGCGCTTGAGTAATAAGCAGCTGTCAGTATTAATTCATTTTCTAGAAGAAATTCTAGTCCTCGCTGTTAGTATTATAAGCCTTAGCGAGTGGTTGCAATTTGAAAAAGGTAGACATTATTGGAGAAAAAAATATATATTTTGCTATTCATCCATTGTAGACATCCAGTGCATACTGCCTACATGGTGCTGCTAGCCCAAACCTAAACATGTACCACACTATTCGGTACCACAGGTGAACTGAGAATGGATGTTTTCATTCAACGGAAGACTGGAGTGCGATGTAGAACAAGGTTTGTATTAGCCGTTTATTTAGAGGTTAGACATCGAGGGGAGCTTGGTAATCTTAGGAATGCTTCTCCAGATGCACAAGGACAGTACACAGAGGCAGAGAGAAAAAAAAAAGTTTGTCGGGAAACTAAAGTTTTTTGTATACTTTTACAAATGCAAACAGATTTAAAATAAAAGAAAAACATTTTATAACCTAAGTTTCCCCGACTACCACAACTTGCTGCCAGGCTTCCTCCTTCAATTGGGAAATTGAGACAGTCTAGGCCACAGAATTCCTGATGGCATATGTCATTGGCACTGTACCGTCAAACAGCTGAAAGGTGAGAGTTCTGTTTAGCGTACAGTTCTTGTTGCCGCTTACTCGTTCCATCAAGACCTACTTCAGTTGACGTGAGCTGGTCCAAAATCTTTAAAAATGACAGATCTATGACAGAGGAGCAGCCTAAGAGTATCCAACAGGGGTGGGTGTGTTTTCTCAGCTTGTGCAATGCATGGAATGATCTGCTACTGTGGAGCATTTGGCCTTTGAGGTTTCAGTAGAATTGAAATTTGGGCATTAAATAAATCAAACTGTCAGTAAGGATGTGTGACTAGGAGTTTGTTTTTTCTCTCTCCCCAACTGTTTAGAGTAAAGCTATTGAACAGGATTCCAACTTTAACCCTCTAATTTGGTGGATTTCACACCACTGGTGTTCGAAATGTTAGGCCATCGTCACGAATGACTGATTTAACCTTAAGCACTCCGAACAAACGGTCAGAAAATAAAGCGTTCTTTTGAGGGAGATGGATTTTTTAAAAAAAAAATTCTGCCCTGCTCTCCAAAGAATTATGCAGTTATTAGGCTTCGATGGAAGTAAGCTGTTACTTTATCGAGCATAATGCTGGGTGGAATCAAAATATTGAAGTAGTGGAAAGAGTTGCAATTTTAGTGAGTCTGTCTTTTTTTAAGCAAGCGACTAACTGGTGGAATGTGTTTTTTTTAATGAAATAAATTTTTGTTGCACGATGTCTTTTAATCGAGAACAGCTTCCTTGTCATGTTGCATGACCGGTATACAGAATTTATCACACACGAGTGAGAGGACAAGACACTGGGGCATTCTCATCCTGTGAGCCTACAGCTGTGCAATTACTCTTACCTTTCATTAGTGCTTGGTGTACCCTGGGACCTCTTCTTCGCTCTCCTTCTCTCTCTGTGATTGCACCTTGGTCCCAAACATATAGCAAACGACTAAGGGATATTTTGAAATCTCATCACCCAAGCCCTCTTGGCATGTTTGATGTATGGATGTCTGGTCTACAAATGGTCGAGGGTCAAACTAAATTGGTTTATGAGCTATTGAATTTAAAATGGAAGCTGGAGCCTCAGCCAACTGTCCTATTGGACCTGACAGCAGTATATTTTTTATGGATTTCCCCACCCCCATGTCCACGCTAAAGCTCTTTATTTCCCTTTGCAGACTTCTGTTGACCTCCACTGACGTTGCTGTCAATTCCCTTTCCAGGGAATTCTTCTCTTTGTTTCTCTTTCATACAAAACTCTTTAGATACCAAACATTATCAGAGTTCATCCCCTTCTATCGATTATGCACCTGTGAGGCACCCGCAGTGAACGACTTGCCAGGTTTTGGTGCAGCAAGCTAACATATTTTAATGCGAAGACTTGGGTTTTAGAAGGTGTACGACTCCTCCACCCAAACATTAATCATCCAATGTTTTACATGCACCAGATGTTGCTGGGCCTTGCAATGGAAGATTTAATAACAAGGGAAACAGATGTTGTGGAAAATCCTTTATCAAAGAAAATATAAAAATGATTAGCAATCTGATTCTGTTTCAGTCAGAGCCTTGCATTGTGCTTTCAAAATGGTTGGTACATTTTTATTTCATTAAATAATTAATCTAATACTAAATACACTTTCGTGGGAGCATGTCTTATTATGGAAGAATAGAAGCTGATCACACGTATGGCTTCAACATCTAATTCAAAGGAATTGTGAGAAAATTTAATTTTCTGCACAGACCTAGATCATTTGGCCTGTTGTGTCTATAATCCTTTGATTTGATATAGCACTTTTCACATCTTCTAGATGTCTCAAAGTGCTTCACAGAATATATTGTAAAGTGTATACTGACTGAATATTTGTGGGCCAAACGCGTCAGGTAATTGCACATAGCAGTGTCTCACAATCTCACAGTCGTGAAATGACCAATTTATTATTGTTCGTTTGTCTTGAGGGATTATTATCATTATCAAAGTTTCGCCCTGCCTGGAATCGAACCCGGGTTTCTCACTTGTGATGGGAGTCATCTAACCACTGAGCTACACTAGGTCTCCACAGAGTTTTTGCCATTGTCATATGGTTTTCTAAATTGATTCTTTTTAAATCTTACTTTCCATCTCTCTTTCTATATTGTTTTATAATTTTTCTGCTTTGGTGATGAGCCAGCTTCCTTTTGAACTGAAACTCACCTGCCTCATGTAGTAGAATACCAATTTTTACAGCTAGTGTTGTGGAAACTCACATCTTTATGTAGCTGTTTGCTCTTGGGCACCACACTGCTCCACAGTTCACCTGATAGGTTGTTGGAAGCACTGCAAACTAATCGTAGAGGCGGCCAGTTGTTTCTACGCACCACTGTAGCATTCTCTATAAATCATACAAATGCTTCGTATAATATTCAATGTTCCCCTGAAAAAAACAAACTCCTTGTCCGAGAGAATCGTTCCCTCTCGCCAATTTGTAATAACTGTGAAAAAAAAGTAGCGCAGAGGCTATTGAAACTTGCATAAAATGGTAAAATTGTACTGAGTGTGACTCATTGCAAATGGGTCGGTAGCCACCGGAATGAAGGTTTCCAATTCCGACTATAGCATTATAATTATGGCCGTGTGCAACGATTGAATTGAATGCTTCCTGAGGCACATAGCGCTGCGAAGACACTTTCAGCGGTGGCAAAAATAATCTTTCAAATGCGTGGATCTCCGAAACTTGTGGATAGTCGTGCAACACTGTACTCTATTGCTGTGGTTAAATTTGTTTTGCATATTTTGAGGAACTGAGAAGCGAAGCAGGCCAATGGCCTTTGTTTGCTGAACCTGGAACAAATGTGATCAAAACCACAAACGCTTATAAAAGGGGCCCCTCGACTGTAATTAGAAAGTAAGGAATTCCAGTAAATTCTGTATCGTTAACAGTAAATTATGATAGACGTAAAGCCACTTGAGACTATTTTTAGTGTAAACTAAGCTTTAAGGACGACAGTAATAGTGATGGCATCTCGGGACCAGATAAATCTCCCAAATATTTGGGAATGTCGATGCTTTGTCAACATTTGCTTGACTAACTTACTACAGTACTAGGTAAAGACAGACGTGTGGAGTAAGGAAAATTGCCCAACATTTTTCCCCTACCGGGAATCGAACCCGGGCCTGCGAGTCAAGTGGTCTAACCACTGAGCTACAGAGATATAATATGCAGTATTAGTTCATATTGTATCTCTTTGGCTTCCCTTCCATGTATTTGTGCTATAGAATAGAAACACCTAGAAACCAGGGGCCCAGACAATGCAAACCTCCTAATGTGCTTTTTGGCTAAATCCCAAATAATGTATAAAATGGACTGTACTTGATTGAAATAACAACAGGCTGGAAATCGACATCAGGTCAAACAGCATTTGAAAGAGAAATCTGGGCTAATGGTAAAGAATCGTGGCTGGAACACTTCCCCCACCTCCACCACCCCCACCTACCTTCCTCCTCCTCCTCCTCGCTGACTGACCTAATGAGAATTAAGAGCTTACTGGTTTAATTTCACACTTTAACAGTTTTTAACCTAAGAATGCACGACCGGATGGGATATTGTTTCAGCATTCTAAAACTTCAGGAATTGATAAAAAAAAGTAGAATATATTTTCTTTTTTTAAAAAAAGACTGGCGTGTGAACTTTGGAAGAACGCAAGCATTTACCTCAATTGGTTCCCCAGAGATCTGATGTGCCCCCAATGCACCATCAGCATTTAGATGAATACTTGACATTGGACCCCAGTGAAGATGAAAGTGTTTTTCCTTCTCGCTCTTCCTCTCTTTTCCCCCTCTTTTCCCTCCCTGGATGACAGCAAGATTAATCACTGGACCACATGGTAACATGGATGTGATTCTCTTGGCCTGGTCTGACTGTCCGGAGATCAGATACATATTCCTCTCTCAGTGTTAGTTCACCACAAAGGAAAAGGCTTAATTAGTGATGAGTAAAGTAACCTGCCTGTGTCGCAATGGCAACAAACCTTTGCCAGGGTACTGAAAGTACAATCCACCAGATTCTCTCTGCAAATAGGCTTTGAGTACAACTAATCCTTGGTGAAATACAACCAGCTGGAATTGTGTCCAGGTGCCAGAAATTATAAATAACTTGGTATGCATGATTTGAGAAATAATGCAAGGGATTCCAAGCAGATAGGGTTCTATGCAAAGCAGAACTCAGTGTACTGAGATAAGTGAGTGACTCATACCTCGACCTTTTGTTTGAGAACCTCAACGTTCACTAAGGCAGTCTTTGCAAGGGATCACAAGGGAAGATATTTATGTATCAGTGACAATTCAAGACAACAAAGAAATTAAGGGACCCAAATCAATACGTTGAGTTTCTACCATTAGAATTGTATTAGATGATTGATCGTAAGAATGGCAAAATAAATAGCACAAGGACTTTTTCATCAGAAATGCCCATCCAGTTCCAAGATTTAGTCAACAATTTGCGGATTTCCATTTCCATTTCATGCAACTTGAAAGAAATTTACTCAAGTAAAATTTCCATCTGGATATAATCCTGTGTCCTCATCGGTGGAAGGCACCATTACATCACTCAATCGATTACAGTGAAATACCCCAACCTCTGATCCCTACAATACTTGCCTTGGTGTACAACATTCTGCTATTCAGCAGTGAGAATACCAGCCTGTCCCTGTACTCCTGTAACAGCAACTGCTTTCGTCTCTCCTCCAACAGTGATTGGAAACATTCACAAGACTACTCAGCATCTCTCTCTCGTGTGTTGCAAATACTTGATTTTACTTTTTTTCCCCCTTTTTTAAACATTTGTGGGAACGGTAGACTGGACCAGTGGGGATCGAACTCCCAGTTAAACAGACAAGCTGGCTAATGCTGTGTAAGCATTGACAGGCAAACGTTTTCACTGAAAACAAGAGCAGGCAGGCTTTGAACCTGACTGCCATGTATCACACAGCCTGCCACAGGTTATTTTATATTTTTCTCATTAATAATTTTTACAAAGTAATTTCAAAGGACAGATTTTAGGCAACAGCAAAAGTTCTTACCCCCGGGGGATTGTGCAGTGATGGGTAATCTGTGTGCAGGCTCAGATTCCCAGATGTGTAGGCCAAATTGTTGGCATCCATCTTATCCTCCACTTGCCAGGTATACCTTAACATTTTTTTCAAAAAAGCACATAAAATCAAGTTAGCCCACAATGTGTACTTGCTAAATTCACCCTGAGATTTGATGTGGCTCGATTGGGTCTAAAACGGAAAGACAACAACAACAGTTTGGACTATTTCTTGCCTTTAAACTATTTCCTTTTCTCTGTCGGTGCAATCATTTGTGTTTGTGCAATTTGCGAAGCACACGCATCATGTTAAAAATGTCAAGCAATGTTACACAAGTATTTTGGACATGTTTACGGCAATTGCATAGAAACGGGTCGGCAGTAAGAATTTACTCCTCAGCACTAACCTTCGGAAGAAACTACAATTGGGAATTGGTTTTTAATCTTCTTATTTTGGTAATTTTTCAAAATTGCTGCAGTAATTAAGGTTTCCTCTTGAGAGCCCTTTTCTACAATTTATATCTCTGAAATATTTGTGTATTCCGTGAGGCTTAATTTTTCAAAACTTTGCATTTTTCGTTTGTCTCTTTTAACGTTTTCATTTGGTTAGGATATTCATTCAGAGGACAACTAGCTGGCGGTATACAAGATTAGGTAGGGTCAAAGGATTCAGCGCCTTGGGACGTCCTCTCGACGTGAAAGGCACTAAATAAATTTTTGATTGGTTGGTTGGTTGGTTGGTTGATTGATTGATTGGATGGCATGACGTAACTGCAGACGAAAAAGTTCAAAAGTCAGCATTGTGCAGTTCATTTGACACATTGTTCAAACTTCAGAATAAAGTTTGTCTTACACTGGTTAACCCACCTTCGGCTAAAATTTTTACGAGCTACAATGTGATCGATTGTGCAGCATTAAATATCAGAGACCATGAAACTAAACTTGGCTGACATTGATGTTCCAACAACCTGAGGCCCTTTTTTAGAATTCAGATAATGTAGCAAAGGTTGTTTGTTCCATCAATATTTATCTTTTCACAGAGACTTCCCTTGTGGATTCCTGGAACATAGAACTGTGAAGCTTGTGTTACGATCAGCCAAGCTGTTTATTTTTTCTTGAAAGAATCTGAGAGTCAAGCAATATAAAAGGGCAAGACAAACCACACTCAAATAAGCTGCAAGTATAATATCAAATTCATATAATAGTCGTTTCGTATTTCAAAAGTTCTTGAATGATGAACTATCCAACATTCACAAAAGTACTCATCTAAAAAATAAAATAAATTATGATTCTTCAAGCAACATGTAATGCATTTTGTATAATGGCCTTTTGTGTTCAAGTTTGTATTACTAAGGACATTCACAACAAAAACAACAAAATTAAATTTATAGAGTACCTTTCACTCAAGACTTGATGTACCAGGAATGATCACTGGTTACTGTGACATAAAGGGGCCACTCAGACTCTCCTAAGTTTGCTGAGAGATAAACAACTGTGTCGCTCAGCGGGGATCGAGGGATGAGGTGCCAATATTAATAATCATTATAATATTTCAATGGATATGATAGTACCTTTCATACCGGGAGGATTTCTCAAAGCGCTTCAAATGCTTTGCAGTGAAGTCTAGTAACTGTATTTTGTAGGTCACGAGGACTGAATGAATATTCTTTGGCTTTTTAGCCTTGAAAATAAATATATGTTGCAAAATAAACTGCAGAAAGTAGACCTGAAACAATACTTTAAGGTAAAGTTTTTGAAAACTTATTGCGTGCGCTGATGCACATGTGGGTTGAGTGGTGGGGGGAGGCAAGCAATGAAGGTGGCTATGTATTTTACTTCTACTTTGTTATTCTTTGCAAAGCACGCTGTCTAAAGGGCACTTTTGCTTCATTAAGCACACTAAATGGTTCTTTCAATATCATTGCAGCTGTGATACAGTATGGGGTATGTATAATGCAATGTCACCACATCTGCTGCACATTTGAAGATTTGACTGCTGCTTTATGCTGCAAAAATTAAGCTCCCAGTTGGTCATTAGTACCCACTTGTCGCAGTTTTATATTGATGGTTTGAGTGTTGCACATCCCCTGACCACGGGTTTGTGAACTTTGGGTTTGGCTGCCTTCTGCTCTCCAATTTGAATTGCCTCATTCAATTAAGTGAACATTTCACCAGATGCTTAAACAGCTTAAGAATCTTAGGCTACTGTTTAAGTTTCAGTTTTTTCCTCCCTTGTCTGCAAGAGAGTATAACCGTCAAATAATTTCTAATGTGGTACAGTAGAAGCCTGTTTATCCAGCACCCTCGGAACCTGGCCAGTGCCGGTTAAAGCGCCTGCTGGATATTCGGCAGAAAACCCAACACCAAAAAAAATATTAAATTGTTTTTTAATTTTTTTTTGAAAACATAGCATATTAATAATAGACTAAATAATCATTCATATGATAATATAATATATAAATAATAATTATAATAATTTTACACACAGTGACTAGGCAATTCAGAGAGATCTTTAAACCAGTGCAAAAGTTACATGTCTGAATAACACTGTTCTCATTGGGGGCAGAAGAAAGTTATTGAGAAAGCAGAAAGTGAGAGGCGGCCGCTCAGTTCAGTTAACTTTCTTTCCAAAAAGCCTTGCGATGCCTCTGTGAGTGTGTGTGTGTGTGCGCGCACTAACTTGAAACACTGCACTGTGTAAAACGAGCATTGCAGAGATGAGTCCTTTTTATTAAAATAAAAGCCAATGAATTGATCTGCAAGCTTTGCTCAGGGTGGGTGTGTGATTTGCTGTTTTGTGGCTAAATTAATCAACTCACCCTGCTCTGCCTCTCAAAGAGTACACTCCGGAGAGTGCATTGCTTTACAGTACCAGCAGCATTCTGAGCTAGCACCACCATCAGGCACCTAGTAGCAGCATTCCCAAATACTGACGCAACACAAAACACCCAAAAAATGCATTTTTCTGGATAAATTCCGGTTAATCGAATGCGAGCTTTTTTTGCGGTGCCAGTTATACGGAAGTTACAGTTGATTGGGTCACGGATAAACGGGCTTCTGCTGTATTTTCAAAAGGCAGGTTTGATCAGGCCTTAGTACCAAGGTGAATCAAGTGGAAAGCACCAACAAAGTAAGGGGGTCAATAATTAGCAATGCGAGAGGTTGCTCCTAAATACACTGATGCTGCACTCCGGCGCTGCTGCCATCCTGATTTAATGTTTACTCCGCAAGCTTTTCTGGCAGGCTGTTATTTACGGTTTCTATTTTTTCACTCCATTTCCCACTTTATTGGAAGCAACTACCCAGAAAATAATGACCATTTGAAAAAACCAAGCCAAAAAAACAAGCTGGAAGAATTTTCCAAACGAAAACCCTAACCATTGTTATGGTCATCATTTTGCTGTTTACGAGAAAACCACGAGAAATTGATGGCACAGCAAAGTCCATTTGGCCCTTAGTGTCTTTCCTGTTTCCTCAATAAGAACCTTTTGCATGCCTTTTCTTATTTACCAAGACTCTCCTCTTCGATGGACCCATCCATCGGCAACTCCTAATCCCCCACTTCCCTCCCACACCCCATCCTCAGCTCGGGTCTGAAGCAGTAACTGTCCAGCGCCTTAAGACGTCCCCCTGACGTGAAAGGCGCTATACAAGTGTAATTTTGTTGTTGTACCAGCATTTTCTCCATACCCTTATACTGAAGCTGTAAACTTGCTACATAACATAATAATCAAATTATTAATAGTAAATAATTCTTGCAATTTGTATAGCACCTTTTATGTCAGGTGTAATTGTCAAAGTACTTCCAAGATTTATAGTTAAGTGTTAGTGCACTGTGTATTTTGAAGGCGAACACGGTAGCCAATTTGTGCATGGTATTGGTTAAACACCATGATTTTTATGTAATGGTGACACATAATGATGACTGTGTTTGGGTGTCTAAGAGGATCACTCAGCTGAGCTGAAGAGCATAATCTCTGAGAGCCACTGTAGACTCGATGGACCGCTGCTAAATTTTTGTGAATCTATGAATCTCTATTTACTCAGTCAATATTGCATTTGGCATATTTGTCGTATTACACAAGTAGCAATGGCTCATTTATTATCAAATGTGGGCTTCTATAAAAGCACCATAACAACCCAATTTCTGTGTCCTAATCTGGAAAGAATGCATTTTTGTGCCAATTTCTTTTGCATCTACAGTATAGACAAACAGGATTATTTTTGCTACCCGCACACTATAAATTTTTCAACAACAATAACAACAATTTACTTTTATATAGCGCCTTTCACGTCGGGAGGACGTCCCAAAGCGCTAAACAAGAGGCGTGTGACCCGAGCTGGGAGGGGAGTGTTTGGGAAGGGGTGAAACACGAAGGGGAGGTAAAAGAGTTCGGGGTGGAACAAAAGGCCAGATCGAAGAGGAAAGTCTTCAAATCGGCCTTGAAAGAGGAAAGGGAAGAGGCGAAACGGAGGGATTGAGGGATGGCATTCCATAAGGTGGGAGCAGAGAAACTGAAGGCCCGGCCTCCGATGGTGGGGCGGTTCGGGCGGGAGGCTTGGAGCAGGCCAAGTCCTGTTGAACGGAGGGTCCGGGTGGGCGTATAGGGGGACAGTAGATCGGCTAGGTAGGATGGGGCAAGGCCGTGCAAGGCCTTGTAGGTGAGGACGAGGATCTTAAATTCGATCCTCTGGAGGATGGGGAGCCAGTGGAGACGGGCGAGGGTGGGAGTTATGTGGTCACGGAGGCGGGTGCGGGATAGTACACGGGCTGCAGAGTTTTGGATGGCCTGCAGCCTATGAATGGAGGAACTGGGGAGGCCGATTAGGAGAGAATTTCCGTAATCCAGCCGTGAGGTGATGTACGCGTGCACGAGTGTTTCGGCAGAGCGGGGGGTAAGATAGTTGCGGAGCCTGGCAATGTTGCGCAGATGGAAATAGGCGGTGCCAGTCAAGGCGCGGATGTGGGGGAGGAAGGAAAGTTTTTGATCGAACATGATGCCGAGGTTCCTGATTGGCTTTGTGAGGTGGAGAGTACAGCCTTGGATGTTGAGGCTGGCAGCGCCCGATGTGCGGAGGCGCTGGCTTGAGCCAATCAGGAGGGCCTCGGTCTTATTCACGTTCAATTGCAAAAAGTTGAAGGAGGATGGTGTGATCGACTGTGTCGAACGCAGCAGACAGGTCAAGGAGGACGAGGAGGCAGAGGGAGCCCTGGTCACAGGCGGTTAGGATGTCATTTGTGACCTTGACCAGGGCAGTTTCTGTGCTGTGGATAGGGCGGAAACCTGATTGGAGGGGTTCAAGAAGTGAGTGATTTGAAAGGAAAGAGCGGAGCTGGGAGGCAACCACTCTTTCAAGGACCTTGGATAGAAACGGGAGGTTGGAGATGGGTCGATAACTTGATGGTTGCGACGCATCAAGGGAGGGTTTCTTCAGGATAGGGGTGATGGTGGCTGTTTTAAGGGAGGTAGGGACGGTTCCTGAGGAGAGGGAAAGGTTAATGGTGTCAGAAATGAGTGGGGCTAACAAATGGAAGAGCCGCAGAAATTACAGAAAATGTTTACAAAAAATCAGGTCCCACAGAAAAATAGCGATAAAAATTCTCTGGGAGACCCAGACATATTGGCTGTGGAACCTGGAAAAGATTATACCAAAACATATTTTTCGAACAAAGTAAATCCAGTAAAGAGGAGATAGGGTGTATGAGGGAGTGGGGCAAAGAGTTCCAATTGACTTGTTGAAAAATACTTATTAAATCTATTCTAAATTATTTTTAAAAAAAACGTTACACTGCCAAACTCCAATTCTCCAGAGGAAAAAACTGCTTATATAAGTATCCTAGCCAGACAGCTTTAATAGAAAGAAGGGAGTCTTATTTTCTGAAAAGCTAAAAGGATTATGATTTAATTTTAATACTCTTCTGCGTGTTTCCATTGCATTGTTTTTCTTAAAAATAAGGTTGATTGATTTGTGTTTCTACTATTTGTTGCATATCCCTTTGAAAAATTGATTGAAAACACAAACAAGGCTTTCTGTAGAATGGGTCTTTGACTTTTAACCATATTAAAAGTGCTGGTCACGGTCTTATGTCAAGAATACTCTCAAGGCTTCAAGGCAGGGTGGCATGTTCTTTTCCTGTTGATGTGCTGTGTTTGGTTGAGAATTTCCAATGAGAAACCTTGATTGGTTTGCACCTGAGCTGATCACTGTCGAATGAAGTTCATAGCGGCAAAATGTAATGTACAGCACACAGGAAATGAATTCATTGATTATATACCTTATATGCCTTATATATTGGACAGTATGATGTTGTTATTTTATTTATTCTGGCTTTGTGGGCGCTAGGAGAGACACCTTGTTCCGAATATCAACAGAGATTAGAAGAAACAGACGAAAGGGCGAGTCTAATTTTCTTTTCACTCAGAATTTAGTTTGAAGCATTTGTTCTTTCAATTTGTGCTGTAGATGTTTAGATCGCTTTTACTTGACTGTAATGTTACATTTTCAATGCCACAGTGTGTGTGCGCTTGTGTATTTGTGTGTGGAAAATTTAAGAAACCAGTTGGCTCCCATGGAAATTGTTATTTTCCAGGACCTTCCAACAGCCTAAGGTTTTAATAAAAGCACAGAGATTCATGGCATATAATGTAAATGTATATTACACTCTCTCACGCTCTATTAGCCACAGATACTACTACCAGTGAGTCTGACAAACACTGATCATCTGAGACTATGCAGAAAAAGCCCAACTTTTTTCAATGATTGATGCTGGCATACTCTATAATAATAATAATGCTTGCATTTGATATAGCACTTTTCACATCTTGTAGACAACTCAAAGAGCTTTAGAGAATATACTGTAAAGTGAATTGACTGTATATTTGTAGGTGAAACGCGGCAGGCAATAGTGCTGGTTCCTTTGATGAAGATAACTACTCTAATTCCAATCCACTATATGTTCAAAGCAACACTAACATTTTCTCATTTAAAAATATTTCCATATCTTAAAAGATATCCTGTGTTTAACCTGGCAACAACATTGGCCAAGAAACCACAAGAGTTCTGTTATTTCATTTCTACGTACACAATGATTAACGTATGAAGCAATCTTGCAAATAAATGTATTTTTTTACTGACGCCAATTTTATACTGGCCTACTGATGGTTTCACACAATAACATAATAATCAGAACAAATCTGATTATGTCATTGTATTTATTCAGTATAACCTGACAATACACATCTGTATTAGGATAGTCTCTGATATACACAAACTTGTTTTTATTTGGCCAATACAATGTTAAAATATATCCATCTTTTGAATTATTTCTGCACATACAGCAAATTTTACATATGTAGCGGCCAGATAAATATTTTCAGTTTGTCTTTCTCCTATCTTAAAAAAATGTTTATTTGAACTAAATGTTATTATTTGAACTAAATGTTATTATTATATTATTACAAATGGTTATTTTAATGGATATTTCTAGTTTATTTGAACTAATTAAACTTAGCAACTCAGATGGAACAGTGATGGGGGAGGATAAGGAATTCTGAAAATAACATGTCGATAAAGGGAAACGTTCCACCATCTGGAAGACGTCAGCTCATATAATTCATTCTGAGACCTTAAGAATGTCATAACAATGAATTTCACTTATAGCATCTGTTCACGAGGAGTCATTAGTATTTTTTGGTATGTCTGCAAGTATTATACCTTCAAAAATTAGACCTTTTTTGCTCATTGTAGTGCTGGTTTCCAACATTTTCTGTTGGGCTTCAACGGCTCAAATTAATTTGTCTTTGCGATGGATCTCTCCCAACAATTCTCAAACCCCTCAACCTGGCTGTGAACGCTGGTTCCAGCGAGTCTCACAATCACTGGTCATCCGGGAGAATGCAGGACAAATGTACTGTTCTTTCATTACTGACAAAAGTAGAAGTACTCTTTAGGGTGCTTCTTATATTAGCCAAATGTAGCATTATCTGGTACGGAGTGACAGAACATGTCATCACTCATACAGCTCTAGCTGGGGCCACTGTGATTGCAACCGTGGTGAAAGGAGCTTCAATCAGAGTGTCATTACCAATGCAAAGAGATGATCGTTGCATGCAACAACCCACCCCGCCCCTTCCCAAAAACTAGTTGAAATAGGCCTAATTTACAGGTTACTTGCCCATGTTATCTGCCCAGAGCATTGCCGACAATATAATCAGTAACGCTCAGCGACTCTCTGCAATGGTGTTTCCGCCCAGACGATGAACTCAAAGTCCCGACATGAGCACGAACCCACAATCTTCTGACTCTAGAATGCTACCAGATGAGCTAGGCTGATGACTTTGATGCTAAATCATGGCTTAGGCATTAGGCAACATTTCTGTCAAATTAAGCCCCCAGTGATTCTCTACATTTGGTGAGTTTCCATTCGCTGATTTGTGGCATTACTCCAGGAAGTTCTGCTGAGACAGGGAGGGAGAAAATAAAGCAAGTAACCAGAGTACCATTCTCATGCACCTTCTGCCAGGAAGATTATAAATTGTAATAGCTGAGGTTTCAGACCTCATTTACCAGACTTAGTTGGTAATGGGAGGCTGAGCACAGTAATATAATATAAAATAAGGGTGTCCATGGTGACTATTGAGCAATATAATAATAATGATAATAATAACACTTGCATTTGATAAAGCACTTTTCACGTCTTCTTGACGTCTCAAAGCGCTTTACAGAATATACTGGAAAGTGAATTGACTGCATATATGTGGGCGAAACGCAGTAGCCAATTGCGCACAGCCGTGTCCTATTAATAGTGGTGGAGCCTGGCACCGAGCTGGGAGATGCTGATTGTAAGCTCAGTCAAAGAGGATTGACTTCAGGCATATTCTGAAAAAGGGGAAGGAGGGCGCAAGGTGGAGGGATAGAGGGAGAGTGTACTAGCTTTGGGGCGTAGTGGCTGAAAGCCCAAGACTATGAAATCAAATACATTTGAGGAGCTTGAACCATTAACAAAAAAAACTTGCTTTTAGGGATCCAGGTTGAAAAGTCCCAAAACTATTTAAAAAGTTTTAAATTTGAAAGAATGCATGTATGTACCATTTCATCCAGTGTAAATAACAGACAGGGTAATCAGAATGCTGTAATATTTAGTGATCATTGACAATTTTTTGCTTTACCTACCCATAAAATGTCATCCTGTGGTAGCCAATCCTCTCGATCACTTTGGTAACTTGTCCCTTTTCCGTCGGAGCACCTTTCAGCACTGCCATTCCTACTCTCCGAAGACTCCTGAGCCACTGATACGCAACTTCATCGTCATTGAGCACCGCATCAAAGGTGGTTGTAGGAATCTGGAGGTCTGAGCCCCAGTACTGCTTCTCTGTAAAACAAAAGATTGAAAATCCAGATCAGCTTGTGTTGCACTATAAACACAAGATGGTAGTGTTCTTTGCAAGAACCATAAAATACTATGAGCAACCAAGTCAATGGAGGTAAAAAATCTATATATTTTAAAAATACCCTGTTAGGGTGTACACTAAAAGAGCAATCTTTTAGTAATGCAGCTTACCTGAACTCCAAACAAGAATCTAATAATAATCCCCGCATTTGATACAGCGCTTTTCACAGAGTGCTTCACAGAATACTGTAAAGTGAATTGACTATATATTTGTGGGTGAAATGCGGCAGCCAACCCGTCGTGAATTGAGTGACCACATTATTATTGGGGGGTTTTCTTGAGGGATTATTATCAGACGTGTGAGGTAAAGAAACTTGCCAAAGATTTGGCCCTACTGGAAACAAAACCCAGGTCTCTCGCCAGCGAGTCAAGTGCTCTAACCACTGTGTCTCTGCATACAATGTTTGTTGGTGGAGAGCTACTGTTGATCCAATGGAGTGTGGCTAATGAAATGTTAGAATGTGAATTAAGATAAGTTCTGGATATTTAAATGTTCTGTTTGAAGAGCCACTTACTCACACAGAGGGAGATCGTATTTCTGGGTGCTCAGCTATTAGTGGTCTGACATACCTTGTAATGGCCAGTTACAGAATAAGCACTAGTGGGATCTTGGTTTCTTGCCCAGGAAACAATAGGAGTTGTTAATGATGGACTGTTCATAAAAGTCTCAACAAGTCGTTCATTGTGTGTTTATGAGAGAAATTCCGTTTTACAACAAAGAAGGAATGACTCTCTGCATTTAGTGAATGGTACATTATAGCGACAATTGCTTACAGGAAGAAGTTGAGAAAAATCTTGTTCATTAATACAAGTATTTAATATTCATTATGTTGTTTACGAATGACGCAGCTGGCGGTTCACATCTGAATGCCAGAGTGAACATGATCTAAATCCAGGCCAACTAATACATTTATGAGACTGCAACCTCAGAATTGTTTCTTTTTTACCAGGGGGCGAGTATGAATTCTTGCATCTGTAATGTGATATGTATACAAAACAACTGAAGAGCCTGTTAAGCTTGTTTAAGCTTGTGTTTTTCTGACACCCGGAAGAAAAGCTTCCCGCATCTTGTGATCCATATCACAAGCAATGCTCGGAGTTACACCAGTGGTAGGAATGAGATGTACCCAGAACAATGCAGTCACACATTGCGATGGGATTTTTCGGCAGACATTGCAACGCGATTTGGCAAATTAGAACACAGTACAGGCACAACACAGCATCGTAATAAGACCAATAATCCTTTCATTTATTTCAAGTGTTACGATAGATTAAGAGCCCAAATACAGTACTCTCCTCGGTAGAGGTCGGGTCTAGCAAACTCTGGAGTTGTAGCCGATTGTATTAGTTTTGTTTTATCTTACATTTCTCCTTCATTTGATTTCACACAACACATAACAGCAACATTTCTTCTGGACAAAAAGAACCAGAGATGAAGCCAAGCAGAGAGAGAGAGAGGGGAAGGGGAGGAGAGAGCAGGTGTGATCCTTAAATGGCTCCAAAATGGTAGTAATTGTACTTGCAGTATTCTCTTGTGGGTGGCCCAGTTTTGTTTTCATTTGAGATGTATTATTCTCATCACCTCTTCCTTTGACTTGCAAGTAAGTGATCGGAATGATGTCACAGAACTCACAAGGTCATTAGATACCTTTGACTCAGAACAAGAGGAGCTTAGCTGTAGGGATCGTATTTGACTGTCTTAGTGCCAACGCAGCAATGATCTGTTGGCTGCCAAGAGCCAAAGAAAATGTTGGTTGGAGCCTGAGTTGGCCTCCGCAATTCCAGTTTGTTCACCTCAGAATGTGTGTGCTGGAAATGTTGAAAGCATTAGGTAAAAAGTGGCTACTGTGTGTTGCAGAAATGTGGTGTGACTGGCTGATAGACTACATTGTGGAGCTCCTGTGGCTCAGTGGTTAGAGCACTTGTCTTGCAAGCTGGGGAGACCAAGCTGGGGAGATCTGTGTTTGAATCCAGGCAGGTCAGGGCGAAATCTTGGGCAAGTTTTCTTACTCCACACGCCTAATAATAATCCCTCCAAAAAAATCCACAATAATAAAATTGGTCATTTCAAAAATCCACGATTGTGTGCGAATCGCGGCAGCCATATGCTGCTGTGCGCATATGGCTGCCACGATTCGCCCACAATAAAATGTGGAAAGCGCTACATCAAATGCAAGGATTATTATTATTATTATTATTGGCACCATTTATAACATAGTACAATTGGACAGGCAACACATATTATTGAAAACTCAACATGTGACAACTTGGCCTTTCCTTTCATTTTAACACACGTTAAACCATGGCACAAGAGCATTCCGAATCTTTGACATCCTCAGATAAATGGTGTCCTATCATTTACGACTGATACAGAATATGAAAGTTGGCACATTCCCTTTGTAAACGTCAGCATCTGAAACTTCAATAAACCAAATTTAGCAAGTTTCGGTGAGTTGGAATAGTGTAGAATGCATGCAGCTGATGCCTCCAATGCTGGGTTTTTATAAGGTACTCTTGAAAAATCTGTAAAATAAATAAATGGACGCTATGAAAAATGTTACGGGAGGCCTAGCAAGCGAGGGACTTAACTGAAAATATTTCACGAGCATTGCAGGGTAATCGGTTCCTCAAAGCCATAGCAGTAAAGTCACTCCATCAACATCAATCCTTGCCACTTTCTCATTGGATTCCGTCTTTACATCATGGGGAGTGCAGGTATCCCACAGTCTAGATCCGAAACCATATCCCTTAATGGCACAAACATTTGGAGCCCAATGCCTCCGAAGAACTTTGGAACATTTTGCTGCTGTCTTTTGGGGATTAGTATTGCAAAGTAAGACTGCAAAAGACAGGAAATTGTTGGGAGGGCCTTTTAAATCATCTTGTTGACAGAATATTTTCAGTGATTTAAATTTAAGCATTAACAGATTAAATTACAAGGTATAAAGACTAGTTTTACCCTACATCTCAATTAAAATATTTATATAATCTTAACTCCAGACTATGTTATGATATTATTATTATTATTATATATAGAGTAAGGTGTAAGATTTTTTTTGGTGGGAGAGTATTACTTGTTTCCAATTCATTAAAAAGGTGGACAAATATAAGCCTTGTATGTAGTTGAATTTTAAATAGCAACAACATGCTGTGAACTGCCTCTGATTTAAGATTCCCGGGGGTGTACAATACATGGAGTAGTGTGAGTTGGGAGCATCCAAAGTGGTTAACTAAAGAAAGGCTCTCATTGAGGGGACTGATTTCTGTTTTAGAAGTGGACTGACTTACTGTGTGTTCTTATCAGAAGAAATGTTCAATACTTTAGGGACTGATCAGCAACCTTTATGGTTGGTCGCCGAACGCATTTTTCTGTATTGAATTTTTCTTCACTGTTGGGCCACACCATCAAGGTTATCAAAGCTCAGTCAAAGCTCACCATAACTTTGGTGCAACTGGTGAGGGTGTTTGACCAGCTACATCTTGACACTCCCCAATAAATTGTTTGCGATCAATTGGTTGGAGACCCCTGCTCTATAGGTTTTGTGAATAAATGTCAATGACAGCTGTGAAGGCAATATGTGTTCAAAAACAGTACAGATCGGAGGAGTAAAGCAATTTTAATATCACCATTGTAAAATACCATTACTCCTCTGATGTTACGTGTACGTAAGTATAGTACAGTCAGAGTCAATGCTACTGTGTTTGTAGATCAACTGAACAACTATAGCTGGATAATGTAGTTATTTGCAGGTGGCATCTGACATCACCAGTATAAAGCACACCAAAATCACTTTAATAACAATTGGAAAAAGGGTAACGGCTTAACAATACTGGCCTTATTCACTGCAATTTCCATCTGCTGTCATCGTCAACCTTTGTGAACATCAGCCTTGTAGTCAGGATAATAATAATGATAATCCTTGCATTTCATATAGCTCTTTTCACATCTTCCAGATGTCTCAAAGCACTTCACAGAATATACTGTAAATTGAATTGACTGTATATTTGTGGGTGAAACGTGGCAGCCAATTGCGCACAGCTGTGTCCCACAAACAGTCGTGGATTGAAATGAACAATGTATTATAGTTTTTTTGAGGGATTATTATTAGGGGTGTGGAATAAGGAAACTTGCCCAAGGTTTCGCTCTGCCGTGAATTGAGGGTCTCTTGTTTGTAAGGCGAGTGCTCTAACCGCTGAGCTACAGGATGATATGAGCAATTTAGAATATTGGTTAACAACCAAATGGTGCCATTAAATATGACAAAAGGAATTCATATAAATGTTGTTGCCACATACACTCAGTTATTTATGATGTATCTTACACTACAGATGCATTTACAGGACCATAAACCAAATATTTTCTTATCATTGAATTCCAAATTTTCCAATTCCCAGAACTATTCAAATCTGGTTAAAAAAACAACTTTCCATTCAGCTCATATAATTGCTTCACAAAAAATGGTGTGTAAGTCACAATTGTCTGTGTAGATAAAACATTTTTCATTATTGTTTCCAACATTTGGGGAATACATTTATTTTACAATTGGAGTGGAAACTTAAAGGATTTGGCACTTTTATTGGTGCCTCAAAAATAATTAGAAAAATTAGATTACTAAACCTCCTGCTCACAAATCTACAGTTACGTAAAAACTCTGTATTTGGAAATGAAGAGCACCCCTTTTGAGTGACTCCGAACAGGACAATTCTGATGAATACTCTGTATGCTTTCCTGTGGATATACAAGCAGGAATGTGCTATGTGAACTGTACTCGCTCTGCCATGTGTGTTAACAATTCTACTGTGAATCAGCTGTAAATTTAAACAAATGTGAACTGGCACTTGCAGTGTAAACTGGGATTAAGTCAAATCTGGAAACCATTAGAGGATCCCAGTAATCGCAGAAATAACTGACTATATTCCCAGATGAAGCAACTGATCACCAAGATGTTTCCTATGCTGCATTGTGAACTCACAGGATTTGGAAAACACGAATAGGTCTTGGGGTAGTCATACTGCAGATTTTATGTCAGTCGACCTTAAAAATGCAGAGAAATGATGCAAAACCGAAGTGTAGCTTGGTTTAGAATAGCAACCTCAGCATAAAAATCTCCCTCCAATTTGGATCACGTCCATGAATGATTCTCAAAGAGTGCAATTGGAGTCACAAATTTGGTTCAGAGTCATTCTGGAAAACTAATCTTGTCTCATTTTACAAAGCGAATTAGCGAGAAGGTCATACAATTTAAAGAGAGACGAGCATTCCAAACTTTAAACCTTTGCAAACAGGTCAAATACCTCTCTCTCACAAGAATAAAATTCAGTGTAAATGAAGGAAAAGTGGTTGCTTTGCACTGGTAAGCTTTTCTCTTCCCAGTTCTGAAAAGAATATACAAAATGCCAGCCTCCCTCTCTCCCTCTTTTGCTCTCTGCTGATTTAATTTGCTTTGTGGCAAATGATTTACTTGTGAGTGCTACATACACGTGCTGCATTCATTGCACAAGATAAAATGAATCTTGAAAATAATTTACATTTTGATCTTGAGCACTCAGCACTGTTGTGGCAGCCATTTTGTTCCTTTCAGACTTTGCTTTTTAAAAAAATGTTTTTATCATTTGTTTTGCTTTTCAACAAACAAAAAAATTAATTTATTTTCAATACAGCCCTCTCCTTCAATAACTCAAAATAGCTTAGATGAAAAGAGACTGCTGCCAGGCTCTCTCTCGCTCTCAATTATTTTCAACTACATTATGTTATTTCTGCTAATAGGAGAAAAATTGGATTGAGGGTTGTTTATTCAGCAAGTCAAAAGCCTCACTTGTAGGGTGGTCCCAGCTCTTAGTGTTGTACACTTTCTGTTTCTCCTCCTACCCTTCCCCCCAATCCAGACTGCTACCAATCATTCTGGTAGGAATCAGCACCTAGGGAAGGGGAAAGGTGAGCTCAGCAGAGAACATTCTTGTTATGACTTGAAGGCACAAATCTTTCACAAATGTTGTACTTGGCATTTTATGTTACCAATGCACAGGGGGGCGGGGGGGGGGGGATCTGGACCATTGATCATCTCCAATCTTGTCTGTTCGGGATGTCTGTAATCCCAACAATTGACAATTTACTTCAGTCCGATTGGCTTCTGTTTTGGCCTGCTGGCTGTCTCGACACATGTGGAAAGCCATAATCATACTTTAGGGTCTGCAAATCCAACTCTTAAAAGGTCTACAGATGTAGTGTTTCACATTTTGGCTAGTACGGATTGTGCACTCTCTCTCTCTCTCTCTCAATCTCACCCCGGAGGGATGTACCACTTAGCTAATCATGTAATTTCAGGTAAAGGTTGGCAACAGCCATGGCTAGGGACCTCCAGAATGTGATTTGTATACAAGAGTATAAATTGGTCCCATAGCCTCAGGAGGATGTCCCAGCACGTTGGGACGTTTCCCCCTGACACGTGGGGAGCTATACAGATGTAAATTGTTGTTATTGTTTAACCACTTTAAAATTTGTTTGCTATTGTGAACACTGGCAATCTTACCGCTACTTTTCTGGCTAGGACACTCTCTATTAGTTAGGGTTGGATTTGCTGGTTCAATGCGAGCTGAATGCAACGAATTGGAAGTGATCAGCCAGTTTCTCACAAGTCCTGCTAATGAGCCAGGTAGCCTGGTTGGTCCATCATGCACTCGGCCGAGCTCAGAAACTGGACGACCAACATCATCACAAAGGACTGACATTGGATTGCATAAAACACTTAGAAAACACTTCATTCATTACCCTAGATGTCACATAGTTGCTGATTTGCGGTACAGCATTTTTTCCAAGGTTAGATTCAACTTGGATTTAAATCTGGAAAGCAGCACTGATGACAGGCTTATGGAAAACAGTAACGTTTGGGGGAAAACATCTAATTGAGTAATGAGGGAGCTGGATGTATTGCAGAAGGAAGGAGAGATTGATGGACATGTTGAAAAGGTAGATAAGTGTCGTCGAGACCAATCGATCAGGTTTGTTTGGCATAATGGTATTTTCCCCTTTCCTTAAAGCCCATACGCAAGATTGGATTTGTACCAAAATTGGAAAGAACCTCTCCATCTGGTCATTTTCATATGATTTCTCTTTGGAATCGATTCAATGCAAATGCAGACCAAGAATGAATCTAACACATAACTTTCTCCTCTGGAGCGCACTGCTAAGAATCAGGTGCCAAGGGATACTGATTCAACAGCAACAACTGGCATTTAAACATCACTCTACTCCAGGGGTAGTAACTCATTGACAAGTCAGTGACAAACAGCAGTATGTTTGATTGGAATATCAGGACACAATTATGGGTTACGCTTCAAAAGGTTTGAGGTCTGTTGTTTTGCAAAATGTAGAAAGTCAAAGAGTAACGTGGAAAGTGGTATTTTTTTTAATGGGCTTGTGACCTGAATTAACAACAACAACAAAATTACATTTATAGAGCGCCTTTCACGACAGGAGGATGTCCCAAGGCACTGAAGTTTTTGAGGTACTACAACAATTTGTTTAAACACACAGAATATTTCTGCTGTGCATAGCATTTGAATAGTTAATGTTTCTTATGAACCTTTTTTTAAAAAATGTAGTCACAAACCATAGCAACCTTTGCAGCATTTTTGTCTTTTTATTCTTAACCTAAGCCTTGCTTAATAAGTATTAATAAGTATTGGAGTTTAATGCCATTTCAAAACAGCAAAACAGCTTTAGTTTACATCTCCACTGCTGCTTCTTTTTTCAACCGTGAACTAAATTTGTGTGTGAGTAGCTGTGGTTTGTTCTTTATCCTAATAATTTACTGGATTCCATTTTTTAAATATAATCTCACTGCTGTATTTTTTTCAACATCCATTGCAAGGAAACAAACAGAACAAGGAACATACTCTTCAAGATGCTTAAATTGCTGTTTCTATTGAAGAGCGTATCCAATGCTTTAAAAATGTCATCAAATATTTATGAATAACCTTTTGCCATCAGCCAGATATTGTATCAACTCTTGTATAAGCCATTCCAGAAATGAATGTGTCCAGCCAATTCCTATATGATTACGTAATCCAGACAACCATGAAATAATATGCTCATTCATCGCCAATCTGTAATCTGTATACTTGGTGAGTCAGACCCCGTAATGTAGTTGATCTTACAATTTCACAGTTGTCATTGGTTTACATATCTCTTCTTGGGAACTTTCAGAAGACAAAGGCTTCAAGTAATTGCTCTAACAGAAAAGAGTACACATAACATTTTGGTCATTCATCCCCAGAAACACATGCAGAACATGAAAGGTTGAACGTCTGAATAATAACTGCATGAAATTAAACGTGATTTCTAATCCCCAACATTTTACACAAAATCTCTGAAAAAATAAACACAAGTGGTAACTACTATTCATATTTCGCATATCTGATTGTCGAGAGAGTTGGATCAGAAATCAAACAATTTCCTCTTTTATGCAATTTCAACTGTTTGTGGGCATTCTCCTGATTCCCCACCAACATTTCTGTTTACCCAAGATTTGAGGACAAAATAGCTGCTATTTAAGTAAATATTTTGCATGTGTTTTTTTCAGAACTAAAATTTCACTTAAGTTCAAAGCAACACGGTGATAGATATCACGTGGAATGTTCCCCCTTTGTTGCCAAACATAGCAAAGTTTGTGTTTGACTTCAGTAAGGTTTATCTGGTTCGAAACCCCTGGTTTGTTAAAAACTTAACATTAAGTAGCATTCTGCAGCAAAAAATCATAGTTTGGATTTTCAGAAGAAAACAAACATTGTGACTTTTTTGAACTGTAGCACATAGATTTGTTTGATTGTGCGTTGTTCCAGTTTTCAAAGAAAATTTTTATCTTTCTACCTTGAGGTTACATTTAAGGTATATTTAGGCTGGCGTAAGCAATGATTACATGTAATGGTTATAGGTTTACTGTAAACTGCAACATTAGCAGTTGAACTTGGTTCCAGGGAGAAAGGAAAGAAGTTGTTACAGGGACATTAAGGTCTATGAATATTTCTTTACTTTTTTGGACATCTGGAGTATTTCAAGTGAAACAGAAGTACTGTACAAACAAATCTTTCTTTAATTCATGGCAAGGTAAGGAGAGCACAAGTCTGTCTAGACTGATTGGTGCATCAGCGACATGCAGTCATACACGTGGCTGAATCTGCACCTTGCTGTTGATATCACACCTTATCTCAAAGTGATTCACAGGATATACTATGAATTTCAGTGGCTTCTAAGTGGACGAAAACAACAGCTAATTTGTACACAGCAATGTCCCTTCAAATGCCATGAAATGGGTGACCACTATTATTTAGAGGAATGCTGGGCATAGCACCAGAGAGCAATACATTCTCTTTTCAAACAATGTTACTCAATATTTAACGTTCACTTGTACAGACTGACAGGACCTGGGTTTTAATGTCTTGTCTGAAGGACATCTTATGTAAAGCAGCATGTAAAGGATGCATTGATAGAAAACATTGATAGACGTACATTGATGGAAAGCAACAGATGGGACTTTGTGAGAGCAAAGTCCTTTCCAGTCAGAATGGAATCGTGTTTACAGAATCCAGGCCAGTCAGGATTATATTACAAGTACAGAATTTTGTTTACACTGTATACGATACACAAACCCCCCAAGAAGCTTCTCCAAATAACGCTTTGTCCCACAAAAATGATCAGCCGAAACTGCCACTCAGGCTTTTCACATTCTTTCTTACCAACCATTAAACTCTCGGGGACTCTGTGTCCCCGTGAAATTGTTGTTAAGTGTGCAAGAGAGATCTGGACTCCTGGCCTGCAGATTTTCTTTCCCTGCCAAGACCAAGACGGCAAAGCTGAGGTCTTGTAATGAATCCATCCACAGGCACCACTCAAAGGGCACACAAGCTGCCTCATTAGTGGAAAGAATGAGCTTTTCATTAGTTGAAATAATAATTAATAACATGTTGCATTAGTGGAAAAAGAGAGATGCCGTGTGTATCCCACAAGCAAGAAATGCTTGAAATATGGAAAACAATAATCTGCTTTATAATTAGAACTTATAATTAGTTCATGCTGTAAGACTTCAGCAGTTTATCATAAATATAAATGTGTAACTTATGGAGGAAGTGATATTTATAGTACTGGACTCATATGGGTCTTCAACTTATACGATTTTGGTACAGAGGTGAGAGTGCTATCAAATAAGCCAGGCTGATGCCCAATTATTTACATATACATACTGTACATTGATAAAGCAAATCTTGATCGACAATGTTGCATTGAACGAAGGTTGGACTCTTCATGGTGAAATCAAAAAATATATTATAGGAGCTATAAATGTGGGTAAATATGGCATATGAGAAAAATATCTACTCATAGGCAGTCATAGGCACTTGGGATTCCAAGAATACAGAGGGAGCTCTGTTTTATCTGTGCTCATCTGACAAGTTAACAGTAATTCTTCTGCAATTCTGTAAACTTTCCTACTTACTGGAAATATATGTGTAACAATGGAGAACAATGTGAATGTGAAACCCAACTAATTTGGGCAAGGAGGGTATATTGCCGAATTATATATATTGTATATTGCCACAAAATATATTGTGAGGGTATTTTTTTTGTATACATATATGTAGTCATATATGGAGTCCTGTAGCTGAGTGGTTAGAGCACTCGGCTTACAAGTGTGAGACCTGTGTTCGAATCCAGACAGGTCAGGCCAAAACCATGGGCAAGTTTCCTTTCTCCACATGCCTAATAATAATCCATCCCCCCCAAAATTATAAAATTGGTCATTTCAATCCACAACTGTGGGACACTGCTGTGCTCAATTGGCTGCCACATTTCACACACAAATATACAGTCAATTCACTTTACAGTATATTCTGTGAAGTGCTTTGAGACGTCTAGAAGACGTGAAAAGTGCTATATCAAATGAAAGGATTATTATTATTATTATATGTCTAGAGCCATGGCTAGAATGTGGCGAGCAACACATGGGTGCGATTACTCAATGTAGCACCAGATCAAAAGGAATAAAAACAAGTAATAAATCTAAATTAATATTTCAAGTTCTGTCATTTTAATGGTGCTTTGTATTCAATTAAGGAATTGAATACTCGCCCATTAATGAATGTAGTCCAAGATTTATAAATCACTGTGCAAATTGTTTCAATTATTTTCCCAAACTGTCTATTTTTAGTTCATTCTCCAGTATTTTATTACCGACTTAGAAGAATGTTAAATTTAAGTCATTCCCTTGAAAAGCATTCTCATATACATATAAGAAGATAGGTTCAAAAAGTGTGTCCAATGGGTTGTTTGGGTGATACAACAAAACATATTGTAAATGGAATTCTTGTCTCAGATCACTCATAATTTATAATTAATTCGAAATTCAATTATTTAACATTTTAGGATCAGTACCTGGCATTAGACTAAGATGAAGACCTGGACGTTTAATTCATTAATAGATCCCACATTTGACTGGACCGAGAGAGATGCACAAACAAGAGAGCTGTTATGGTACTGCAGATCCCCGGTAAAGGTGTCTATCTTGCAAATGGTCACTTAAATATATAAACTGCAAACAACAAATTATATTTGTATAATGCCTTTCACGTCAGGAGGTTGTCCCATTGAGGTTGTCCCATTGATTCCCTGACAAGCGTGAGACCTGTGTTCAAATCCAGGCAGGTCTAGGCAAAACCTTGGGCAAGTTTCCTCACTCCACATGCCTATATAATAATCCCTCCAAAAAAAATTGGTCATTTCAATCCACTACAGTTTGTGGGACACTGCTCTGTGTAATTGGCTGCCGCATTTCACCCACAAATATACAGTCAATTCACTTTACAGTATATTCTGTGAAGCACTTCTGTGAAGTCTGGAAGACATGAAAAGCACTATATCAAATGCAAGGATTATTATTATTATTTATTTTTATTATTTGGACCTGAGCTGGGAATTGGGATCAGGAGTGGTGGAGGGCCAGGGAGGTTTGGGATAGGAGGCCCACCGAAGGCACGGTCGAAGAGGAGGGACTCGGAACAGAACTTTAAACGTGGTGACGTGCACCTTTTTCATTCCTTTATTTTCTACTTGGAAATTTTATACCACTACATTTTGATTCCTTTGAATACATTGAATAATATAACCATGGTTGTGACAAAATACCAAATACAGGTTATATTTAGAGGTCATTTTTCTAACAGTATGCATCAACCAGACATGATTTTCAGTTAAATCAGCAAAAACTGCAGTATAACAGTTTATTAGTCTGATTCACATTACAGGAAATACTTTGAGACGCCTTCTAGGATGCAATCTCCAGCTGCTTTTTAAAAGTTAAAATATTCCTGAGCATTCCACTAAAACCTCAAATTTTTTTAAGACAGCAGGCAATCCCACCATGGCTTTAAAATTTTAAACGAAATAGTATTTGGGTGTTAGATATATACACTACTTTGCTTAGACATTCCTTACTATTGGCTGACATTCACTAATCATTTAACAACAAACAATTTAACTGCTGATCATCAAATCATATGATATTTCATGACAGAAGATCATCATAACTGGATCGTCTTATCCCAATCACTTGGAATTTCTCTCTTGGAATGGCTCCAATATCTATTTTATACTGGAATGCGCTAAATCCTATAGCAGTACTCCCAACTGCAGCCAAACTAATGTTTTATAAGAAGGGCTAAGAGTACACATTTATTGTCTATTACATTCATTTTTAAGCAAATATTGGAGAGAATAAAGCCCTTAATTAAAAGTATATTGTTCTTTCAACATCTCCAAATGGGACAGAGTTTCAAGATTGGTCTCTTTCACCCCAGTGTTAAGACTTGATTTCTGCATTCATTATATTTGATGATGTCTCAAAGTGCTTCATGGTTGCATGATTGGACGCCAAATTAGGAGGAAGGCAGATGAGTACGTGGATGGTCGAAGAGTTGGGTTTTAATGTGGGGTTGAAAAATAGAAAACTATTTTGTCCATTTGTCCACTGGAGCGAATTCTAACCCAACATTCCTTTCCAGTAGCTATTTTCCACTGGATTAAAATTCTGTGATCCGGTGGAATGACTGGCCCAGATGTTTGTGTGAAGTCAGGTAGACCTGGAAACTTTCAGAAACACTTATTTTCAATCTGGCATACACACACAGTGTCCCAGTTGCTCAAGGCAGGCGAGACCCTGGCAGTTTCCCCTATAGTGTTCACAGCACTAAATCAATCTTGCATGTTCTGACAAAGGAAGTTGAACAAAACTTTCCATGCAAGTAAGTTGAAGTCATAAGCCTGAAAAGAATTTTCAACAAAGACTTTTTATTAAATAGTAAGTGTTTTGGCATATGAAATGTAGTTTCATAATCAACCATGAGGCACATAAATTGCTTTTGTTGCAACCAGATGTATTACTTTATATAGATTTAACAAAATCTATTTTTTTAAATACTAACGCTTTTATCACGAATTAGGGTGCAATTTAAGAATCAATTCGTTAATTGACTGCAAATCTGATTCAGAAGGATGGTGATTAAAATTATGTGGGCAGAAAATTCCGCTCTGAATAGTTGCAAACCTTGGCATGTGCGCTTTTATAGTAATGAGGAAAACTCATTGAATTACACCCATTACCACAGTTAGTAATTTTCCGAACCAGTAGAATATCACCCTATCATTTTATATACCTTTTGTCATTGATTATATAGCTAGAGGCATTATACTTAGGATGTATCCTGATTTTTCATTTTCAATTGGATCAGTATTGGCCATGGAACAAGAAGGGTCTGTGTATTCAATCTAATTTAAAAAAACGATTACTAGATTCTGAAATGGCTGTGTTAATTTTGGTGTTAATTTTCCATCACAATATTTTTGGAAGACAAAGTCCAAAATTTTATTGTGTATTAAAAAAATGAACACCTGTACATTACATTAACTCACAAGAAGGTTACGTTGATAAGCTTAGTTGAAGATCGCCAGGAAGAAGGCTCAATGTGGAACATAAACGCCGGCATAGACCAGTTGGGTTGAATGGCCTGTTTCTGTTCTGTAAATGCAATTCTATGCAAGTATCAATGATAAAAAAAAATTAAAATGACTTCATGTTTGTAAAAAGTAATCAAAGAATTATGTTTGGATGTCACCAATTAGTAGATAGACCAAACTGTCTATAAGTTCCTGAGCCTTGGGGAAATTTCCCAAGTTGTCAATCAAGCAAAAGAATGAATGGGACTATGTATACTCATGGATGAATATGCATCTGACCCTCTAAAATATCACCGTGTTTGTGCATTTAACCATAACATGGTTTGTTTAATTAAGTAGCAGAGAGAGACTTTAAATCAACAAATTTGGTACACCCTGAAAACATAACGGCTTTTGATTTCATCAGCAGACTGACAGGAACTTAATCGCTTGAGTGCGCAACCAATGTTCCAACCAAATATTATACACCTTTTTCCCCAAACTGGCTGGTATCAGATTAAACTCGGCATGTTTTCTATATTACAAAAGTAAGCAAACCAGTCACCTTCTTCCTCATCTCCAACAAATATTTTAAAATCTTTTCACATACAGTATGTTTAAAATGTTGCAGTCATAAACAGCAGTGAGTTTGTTTATTGCACAGTACCCACTGCTGATAGTTTCCAATGTCCTTTTCACGCCACATTTTCTAAAAGCTCTTTTTTTAAAAGAGTGTGATTTTGTTTTATTTACGACTTGAAACTGATTTCTTTGAGAAAGGATATTGATAATAATAATAATATTCCTTTGCTTGTACTTTGCCCCTTAAACTGGGAGTCAACAACTCTGTAATGTCTTGCATCATCTCAGACGAGGATGTTACTTTTGATAAGATTCACAAGGTTTCTGATGAAGATGGGAAAGAAAGCTAAGTGAAACAATCTCCCGTGAGTGTGTAGATATAGTATAGAAACGCCTTGCTGTCGAAGAGTCTCCGCGCAATTGTTTATACAGAGAACACATTGGTGATTCAGTTGGAAATGATGTATTGAAGTCAGAAATAAAAATAATAAATATCTTGGAGACTGTGTGGCCAAAAATAGTTTATTTTTACTATTGGGACTTCGGATCAAATCCGGCACAGACTAAGGGATGAATGTCTCCACTCTCCAGTGGCGATAGAATTCCTAAATGAAGTAAAATTTGGGCTCGTTCAACACAGCCAAGTCCTAATTGGCACAAGTCCGTGGTACAAAAATGCTTGTAAGCAGCAATAATTAGTGATAAATTGCCTGTCTCAATCTGCGATGTACGTTTGAGAAATAAAATGTATTGCCTCAAAGCAGCAGGGGAAGCAATTCTGAATGTGGGTTAGAATAAACTGCTGAAGAAAATAAGGGTTCCTGAATTTTCGCATCCAGCTCCCGATGTTAGCTAAGCTGAAAGCACTGTATACTCCTCAGTCTCAAAACAGGTACATTCCCCAGTTAAAGTTACTTCAGTAACTTTAACGAGCCCTAACATCAAAACACTGAAATGTTATACTCAGAAATAAAAATTGTTTTACAGGACAATTTATTGGGTGGATCAGTTATACTGTGTGCTGATATGGACCAGACCATTTTGCAAAGAAATCTATGGGGCTACATAAATACAGGGTAAATGTAATATGCTATAATAAATTAAGTAGAGAATAATACAATTCTCTACTTAATACTTTTCCTTATGTGGCAAAATAATGAAAACAATTTACCCTATGACAATTCTACAAACGAGTGCTGGAGCACATGCAATAATAGTAAATATAAGTTATGCATGATAGATTTCCAATATGGGTTATAGAAATAATGTGCAAAAGGTTTCAGCAAAGCTGATATGAACTCAATGGCTTTGAAAGAAAGAAAGATATTTATCTGTGTAGTAATAATTGGAATGACTCAGGAAGGAGGTGGAGATGTGTGAACTACAGCAGCTATCATTATTGTTTCTAATGGGTTGTAAGGGAATTAATTTACATAAAGTGCTCTGCCATCTTGAATTACATGGTCTATTGGGTTGGGAGTGAACTCTGGTGAAATACGCTTGTTTAAGTTAAACATCAGAATGAAGGTCACATCTTCATTCTGAATTGAATCCAATGTTCTATCACCAAAAGTGCTGTTAAAAAAACCATCTAGTTTCATTCTTTACGACATCAGTCAATGCTCTGTATTCATTCCTTACTTACTGTCATAAATGTAATAAGAATTATAACTGGAACAACTCAAAAATCTTGTGCCAATTACAAACCTTGAACTTTATCCTTCAGAGTGGGACTGGTCGTCTGAAATTACATTGTCTGTGATTTACATTCTCTTTACAGTCTATAAATAGAACAAATTGATATACAAGATCTTCTCGATGGAATATAGCCACTGCAAACATGTTTTACATCCACTGGATACTTACATTTCAGTAATTACAGTATGTGAAAACCAGACATATTTACATTGTATAAACACAACATACAGCTAACTTAAACCTTCAAATGAAAATACATTTGGAATAATTATTTGGGGCTGCTAAATTCTTAGCAACTAACTAATCAAAATACCAACCCATTGGAAATTAGGATCCTGGCCCACATAATATACTGTTGACACTGCCAGCCCAATTTTGTGCAAAATAACATGCCTAACTAACAAGCAAGATATAGCAAATGTAGCAACTTCTGTTGATGCAGTATGGAAAACGTTTAATGTCACTGGAAGCAATATTCTGTTACTGAATTCACCGGACAATGAGTTTAAAAGATCCCAATTTGGGCTCTTGGCAAGATTGCTAGCAACTAAACTAAGCTGACATCTTATTATGTATATGCAAATTTATGTTAAATGTCTCTCTCTTGACCCTTACATTTGATTGTTAATATATATTTTCATATGTATATATATATAATATTGTGCTATAATAATCAAATGTAAGAGAGCGATAGATCAATAAACCGATTCAGAGCAGACACTATGTATGAAATTATTCACGATTTAGCAATTACATTCTTACCTGTTAAAAACAAGTCTTCTTGCAATTTTTCTCTTCTTGATTTGGCAAAACATCTTTGCTTCAACCAATCTGCATTAAATTCACTGATGTGTTGGTCAGGCCAGGTGACTGAAATCTGGAGGTAAAGATCATCATTGCGGACTTAAAAAGTTGCAGTCAGTCAACCTGTCTGTTTTACTTGTAAGCGCAATAAGAACTAAATTATTATTCGTAATGGGAAATGCTTCAATTATTACGAAAATAAAAACAAAGTAGCTCAGCATATTTAAGAAATGTTATCATTCCATTAGATATTTGGGGAGAGGACAAATTTACAGGGCTATGTGGAGAGAGTGGGGGAATGGGATTAATTTGGATAGTTCTTTCAAAGAGACATGATGGGCCGAATAGCCTCCTTCTGTGCTGTATAATTCTATGATTGTATTCTAATTCACACACTAGCTCAAAAGGTCAGGGTGTGGATTTATACTGTGTTCACACACACAAATACTGCTGGCTCAATTGATCCATCACAGCAAATGACTGAGTGGAACTAAGGAACAATCCACTCCCAAATTTGCAACCTTGTTATTCTGAATGAGATGGAATTGATGAAGAACCAACAATTTTCAAACTGTTATTTTTACATTACATTCAGTAAAGTTTTCAAGCAATTGTAATACAGTATTTCATCATCATCTTAACATACAGTACTTAAACCAAAAAGCAGAAAACAAAAACAGAGGACAGCTTCGTAAACAGTCCTTTATTGAAAGATAACAATGTGAGGGGTGGGGGGGGGGGGGTGTGGTTTGATTAATCTGAGTAAACACTACTATTGTTAGTATAACTTAAAAGCATTATTGTAGACTAGGAATTTTTGATAGTCAAAATACCTTTGCTGAATTGGTTAGGATAACTTTCTCTGCAATCACATTCACATCCAGATCTGCAAGGGTAATCTTCCGTGCTTTGGCAGAATGCAAAAAGCACTGGGAACATTGGCAATTATCCCTTAACCACACGTAAGGATATAGACTTCCGCTTCCATCTTCCCAATGGACCTTGATGCATCGATCTTCATCATCGGCCTCCACTTTCATGATAGGTTGAATTGTTGCATTCACTTTCAAAGCTGAGGATGTATGTGGTCTGCAGCCTTGAAAAGGATGAGTGAGCGCTTTCTGTGGAGTCTCTAAGCTTCGGAAAAAAGCATGTGGGTTTCTCCTACCATAGAACAATCTGGCTGTTTTGATGACTGATCTCCACATTTTTTCGAACTTTTTGTTGAAATATTTCCAGTACACTTGCCACCAACAATGAACTTCCTCTGCAGCCTAGACAATATTCCGAAGTTGTTTTTGTGGAAACCAAATTCTCCAAGCTCAGTGTTCAACGGTGTTTCTAGTAAAAACAGTGACGGGTTTTAGAATTTACAAACAAGCGCAACAGTGTTTGAATAAATATTGGCGCTTTATAATCTTCAGGACTGGTCAGTGGGGAGGGCTACGTGTGTGTGTTTTTTTTTTAGGGACCAGAGCAACAAAGAAATGACCAGAAAAATGTGCTCTGCAAATTATGGATCAGTCTTGTATATGAAAATCTAATTTGAGAACCTTTATCAAGGTTTTGTTTTAAAAAAAACTTTTACTGAACAGACTGTGGGCTAACTGTCCAATGCTAACAGTTGCTGAGCTATCCCCAAACAAACAATGGAATATTTGAACATGTTTGTGATAATAGTTCTGTGATAGAGTTTGACTCCTATTGTTTAAGCAAATTCAAGAGTGAATTCGATAGCTATTTTGCCCAGATATTGATTTGAGGAATATTGCATATTCAATCTATATTTTACTGTGGTCTGATTTTTTTAAAATGCTGTCGCTGTGAATGTGAGGAGAGTAGGGTAATGTGGCTACTCTGGGAGGATGAGTTAAGGATGTTTGTACGCGACTGGCTGAAATACACATTCAATTCACTCGACAGTGTGTGCTTCGAGACGTTTTGGAATTGGTGCTGAGTGGCCGCATCGAATGAATGCCAGGATTATTGCTACAGATAAACTAGGCCCTAGCGTAAGTAAGATGCAAACTGGGAGGGTTGGTTGGGAGGAAGGGAGGGCGGTAAGGTAAGCTAAGGAGGGTGACCGGATGCGTTTGTGACTGCGGGTCGAAGACGAAGGTCTTGAGACGCACCTTGAAGGAGGCAAAGGAGGGGGAGGAGGGAGTGGGAGGGAGGGAAGGGGCTGAGGGTGGTGTTGGGGGTGGAGAGGCTGATAGCTGATGGTGGGGAAGGTGAACCAGGCCAAAGCCTCTGCTGACTTGAGAGCCTTGAGCAGGAGCTAATCCTGTTGATCTCTCTGTCTCTCCCCATCTCTCCATCTCCATTCCCAATAAACCTGTGGTGGGCAGGGAGGCCATCCCCCTGGGGAGTGCTGGTTGGGGGGGGGGGGGGCACTGAGGGAGGGGGGGGGGCACTGAGGGGGGGGGGCACTGAGGGGGAGGGGCAGTGAGGGGGGGGGGGGGGCACTGAGGGGGGGGGGGCAGTGAGGGGGGGGGGGGGCAGTGAGGGGGGGGGGGGGGGGGGCAGTGAGGGGGGGGGGGGGGGGGCAGTGAGGGGGGGGGGGGGGGGGGGGGGGGGGCACTCCCTGGCTGATCCAGTCTTCCCACACTCCAAATGGTTTACCAGAAACCAAGTCTGACCATTCGCAGCTTCACTGTGTGCTGGGGCTGACCTCCTCTCCTCTTCTCTCTCCCCCCCCCCCCCCCACACCCCCACCTCTATCTCCTTCTCCTCCTGTCCTTTGCCCTTTTCTTCTTCTTCTTCTCCCCCCTCTCTCTCCCCCCCCCTCACCCTCTCTATGGCTCTCCCCTCTCGTCTCTCCTCTCCCCCCCTCTCTATGGCTCTCCCCCTCTCCCCCTCTCTATTCCTCACCTTTCTCCTCCTCACCACCAGCGCAGTCGCGTCTCCCCGGCCTCACCCACTCGCTGTGTAACGAGGTGAAACTTGCTTACTCACTGTAGAGAGAGAGAGAGAAAGAAAGAAAGAAAGTGGTCATAGCTGCGTCTGTAGCTATGACCTTGACAACGCGTGTGTGTATGTGTATGAGCAGGTCTGTGTGTGTGTGTGTGAGAGTAGGGCTGTGTGTGTAATGTCTGTGTGTGTGTATCTCTGTATGGCCAGGGCTGTGTGTGTGTGTGTGTGTGTGAGAGAGTAGGGCTGTGTGTGTGTGTGTCTGTGTATCTCTGTATGACCAGGGCTGTGTGTGTGTGTGTGTGTGTGTGAGAGAGAGTAGGGCTGTGTGTGTGTGTGCGTGTGTGTATCTCTGTATGAGCAGGGCTGGTGTGTGTCTGTTTGTGTATCTCTACTGGCACCGCTGTGTGTGTGTGTGTGTGTGTTTGTGTCACTATGAGCAGGGAAATCTCTGTATCTGTGCTTTGCGACAGAGCGCCAAATCCCTTCAAATATAATAATTAACAATAATAATAATAATTGGGTCGCTCGACCCACGGCTGTGTGTGGGACGCTGCCGTGCACGTTTGGCTACAGCGCTTCGCCCACAAAATACACGGTCAATTCACTTTCCAGTATATGACACGCTTTGAGAAGTCTGGAAGGTGTTGATGAGATACTATATCAAAAAGGTGGCAAAAAAAATGTTTGGTAAAAAGTCCTGGATAGATTAATTTTATCTCTTAAATAAATTGTCAATTCCACCTTATGGCTGTTTGCAGAACACGAGTGTGCGAAAATTGGCCACCATGTGGATTCACTGTCCACCTCACTGAACAAATA
>CM068757.1:4022370-4135306 GCA_035084275.1 Hydrolagus colliei
GCTGTCAGATTTTTTTCTGTGTGTGTGTTATAAAGTACTATGGCATCTGTGCAGACAAAATAACAGTGCGAATTGACTGTTCCCTTCCACCTTTAGTGCCTATCTGACCATCTGGCTGTCAACACTATTATTCGGTGTGTGTGTGTGAGAGAGAGAGAGAGAGAGAGAGAAAGAGCAAATAACCTGGCGCAGCTTTTTTTATATAAAAAAGAAATAAAGAAACAGCAGATAACAGGAGAGATGGGTGGGGGAGGGAGAGGAGAACGTTTCATTTCTAACACACTTGAAAGCACATAAAACATTTAAAAGGGCGTATCATATTCCAGCTTTTAAAGCATATCGTCTTTATTCCAAATATATATATAACCGTTCAATATAAATTGATGTCCTCCCTCCCTCCCCCCCCTTTGAGAACCTTTTATTAAAATACCTTGGTACCTGCCTGCGGTGTTTGCGAATCAAGACACGACTTATTTATTCCAAAGAGGCAACAACTATAATATGAGACAATAACAATAAGACTTGGGAGAATATACAGTACTGCAAAAAAAAAAGATCTATGTGAGAGAGGGAGGGAGGGTGGGGGAGAGATCACAAGTCGACCATCTCGCTTTAAAATCGCCCAAATCGGTCATTGAAGGGATTTTTATTTCAAACAAAAATTTGAAAACCGACTTGAAAATATAGGTTTTAGTTAAAAGTTGATTTTCAATAATGTGAGAGAGGGTGGGGTGGGGAGAGAGACAGGAGGGAGGAGAGGAGGAGGTGGGGAGGGGGGGGGGGGGTGGGGAGGGGGGGGAGAGGAACCCCAAATAATAATAATAATAATGTACACATCGAATATTCGCATCCAATCTCACGTTAGACTAATGGGATTTGATAAATACGGCTGTGGAATTGGTCAAAATATAATGATGGCTGTTTTCTTTCCAAAAAAAAATGAATTTTCTTTTGTAACTGGAACAAGTAGAAGAACGGGAAGGAGAGGGGGGGGGGGGGAGAGGGAAGGGGGGAGAATGGGAGGGGGAGAAAGGGAAGGAGGGGGGGGGGGGAGAGAGGGAAGGAGGGAAAGAGGGGAAAGGAGGGGGGGGGGAGGGAAGGGGGGAGAATGGGAGGGGGAGAATGGGAGGGGGAGAAAGAGAAGGAGGGGGGGGGGGAGAGAGGGAAAGAGGGGAAAGGAGGGGGGGGGGGAGAGGGAATGGGGGAGAATGGGAGGGGGAGAAAGGGAAGGAGGGGGGGGGGGAGAGGGAATGGGGGAGAATGGGAGAGGGAGAAAGGGAAGGAGGGGGAGGGAGAGGGAATGGGGGAGAATGGGAGGGGGGAGAAAGGGAATGAGGGAAAGAGGGGAAAGGAGGGGGGGGGGGGGAGAGGGAAAGAGGAGAAACGGGGAGGGGGGGTGGAGAGAGAGAAGGGGACAGAGGGAAGAAGGGAGGAGAGGGAGAGAGAGAGAGAGAGGAAAGGAGGGAGAGGGAAACAGGGGGGGGGGGAGGAGGCAGAGAGGAAACGAGGAGGCAGAGAGGGATGGAGGGAGAAATGGAGAGAGATAGAGAGGGAGGGCGGGAGAGAGAGAGAGAGAGGGAGAGAGGGAGGGGGAGAGAGAGAGAGAGAGAGAGAGGGAGTAAGGGGGGAGAGAGAGGGAGAAAGGGGGTTAGATAGAGAGGGAGGTTGGGCTGACCAATGTTAACGTTATTACATCTCATGGCTTTGGTGGAGGGCGATCGATGGGCTGGAGTCTCCCCCCCCCCCCCCCCCCTCTCTCCCTCTCTCTCTCTCTTATCTTCTCCTTATTCCAAATCTATACTCCTCATCTCCTCCTATCCTCTCATGAAATCGTTCTTGAGGCGGCTGAGGCGGGTCCCGTGGCTCCTGACGATGAGCGTGAGCAGCTCGTGCTTGTCCCTCAGACCGGCCGAGATGTCGAGCGCCTCGCGCAGCACCTCGCGCGTGTTGTACAGCATGGCGACCACCTCGTCGTTGACCTTGTGCACCTCCCTGACCTCGTGGTCCTGACTCTGGCGGAACTTGGCCTCGAGCTCCACCAGCGACCGGTCCGAGTGGGAGAACGCCTCGCCCACCTGCGCGGCCTCGCGCCTCAGGTAGTCCCCGTAGCCGCCCTCGCCGTCCAGGTCGAACGCGACGCTCTGGCCGACCCTCTCGAGCAGCCGGCCCGAGTCGTCCACCTGCCGCCTGACGGCGCTCATCTCCTCCCGCAGGTAGGTCTCCAGGTCGGCCTCGCCCCCGCAGCGCCTGTCGTCCGACACCTTGAACAGCATCTGGCACCGCTCGGGGTCGTCGTTCTCCTCGTAGTCGCCGTCGGGCACGAAGTAGTGGTGCAGGGTCCCGTTGGACATCTCCGGGAACAGGGGGCCCGTGTAGAAGCCCCAGGCGGAGGGCGAGCCCGGCAGCAGCCACGGCCACAGCCACAGCAGCCTGACGCACAGTCCCAGCATCTTCTTCCAACTCAACACGGCCAACTAACTACTCGCTCTCTCAACCGCGAGCGGCCGACTCACTTTAGTGTGTGTGTGTGTGTCCCTGTGTCTCTTCTCTCTGTGTGTGTGTCTATCACTTGTGTGTGTGTCTGTGTCTCTTTGTGTGTGTGTCTATCACTTGTGTGTATGTGTCTGGCTGACTCTTGTGTCTATGTGTCTGGCTGACTCTTGTGTGCGTTTTGTATGTATGTGTGTCTCTCTTGTGTGTATGTGTCTGTCTGACTCTCTGTGTGTGTGTGTGTGTGTCTGTCTCTCTTGTGTGTATGTGTCTGTCTGACTCTGTGTGTGTGTGTGTGTCTGTCTCTCTTGTGCGTGTGTGTGTCTGTCTGTCTCTCGTGTGTGTGTGTGTGTGTGTCTGTCTCTGTGTGTGTGTGAATGTGTCGAGACCTTTTTGGAAAGCAGTTTTTCTTTCCTTCCCATCGTGAGACTTCCTCTCTCTCTCTCTCTCCCCCCCCCCCACCCCCCTCCTCTCTCTCTTTCCCCCCCTCCTCGTTCTCTCTCCCCACCCCCTCCACACACACACATACACACACACACACAGGTTGGTACTCACTCCTCTTGTCGAGTCTTTTCTCTTGTCTCTGACCAATGATACCACTGCAAAAAAAAAACAGGTCGTAAGGTGTGGTTTGAACGAGTATATGTTTGTAGGTACTGTGTGTGAGAGAGGATACCGGTATGTATGTATGTGAATTAGTTTGTGTGTATGTGAGAGGGAGTGATTGAGTGTGTGTGAGTAAGTGTGAGTGTGTGTGTGAGTGAATGTATATTTGTGTGAATGTGTGTGTATTCACAGTATGTGTGAATGAGTGTGTATGTGTGTGAGTGAGTGTGTATGTGAGTAAGTGTGATTGTGTGACTGAGTGAGTGTATGTTAATGTGTGTGTATGTACAGTATATGTGAATAAGTGTGTGTGTGTGTATGAGTGAATGTGTGTGTATGAGTGAATGAGTGTGTGTGTGTTTGTGAGTGAATGAGTGAGTGTGTGTGTATATATGTGTGTGTTTTAACCCCCCATCTCTTTCTCTCCAGATCTCTTTTTTTTTAAAAAGCAAGTGTTTCTACTCAGTCGTCAGCACGGTGTAAACCGAGAGAGAAAGAAAAAAAGATTGAAAGCTCAGATGAATTATCCGCCTCTGGCAGGCTTTCAGTTAACAAGCCAATATCTTGCATTTCCAAGACAACTTGGCTGTGTGTTCTGCTCTCAGTTTACCACACTGTCCCATAAAAGGACAGACGAGGAAAAGGGCTCATTACCAAACGCTACCAGCATAAGATGCTAATTAATGCTTCAAATACTTTTTTGGTGGGGAGGGCGAGGGGTCATTCAATCCACGACTGTTCGTGTGATGCTGCTGTATGCAATTGGCTGCCGCGTATCTCCCACAAAATATACAGTCAATTCACTTTACAGTTTATTCTGTGAAGCTCTTCGAGATGCAGCAAAGTCGTGATAAGGCGCTCTATCAAATGCAAGGATTATTATTCTTATTCTTATTATTGATTATACTTCAGTAGGAATTGGAACATTACCCTCCCCTAATCCTTCATATCAATTTCTTCTGTCTTGGCTGATCTTTTTTCAGTTATTACAACCTTAGACAAGGCTTAAAAAAACATATGATTATGAAGTGTAAGAGACTAGTAGTCAACATGTGTGGACTGGATATTAATATTTATCCTTGAATTTGAATACCTTAGCACATTGAAACATTTCCAAAGGCTTCACAGAGTATCTGTAATGTGTAGTAACTGTAATTATGGCAGCCAATATGAATGTGGCAGCCGATTTGTATGCAGCAATATCACACAAACAGACTTATTTTTTTCCCCCTCGGGGGGATTATTGGCCCTTGTTTCAATGTTATGGAGTCTTTATCATTTATCTCCCATGCAGGTGGGACCTATGTTTAACATCACATCCAACATCACCACTAACATATACACACATACCCTCAAGCAGTTTGGGCCCTATCCCACAGAGCTGGATTGGAATGTCATTTTAGACTAGGCTCAAAATCCTTACACGGGGATTGAACCCACAACCTACAACCGCAAACCTCAGGTAGCGATGGCAGGCACGGCCAGTTTGGGTCAATGTATATGTCAGACTCCATTAAAACGGTGAAGCCATTTCATCGGAATGACATCTCATTCACGAGTCATATCCACTTGTGGATAACAGTATTATCTAACTTCTGTACTGTTCTGACACTGAGCAGAGAGAAGCGAGGAGACAGCTGGGTGCAGGGTTCCACGTAGGGTTAATCGGCCACACCATCTGCATTCCTGAAAATAGAACTCGCATTTTCTGTTATAAATCAGTTCAGTTCTGTACCACTCGTCCAAACACTTGTTCTATACGTCCAACAAGGGGTTAGGTTATTTTGCAATCTGCTTTCGTTTAGTTTTCCAAATGAAACTCCAGAATCTCCAAAGTGAATTATATAATATTACTATTTCAACAATAATAATTTACTTTAGTGATTCCTCACTACTTATTATGACTAGCGTATCAGAAGTGCTGCAAAAGTGAACATATAAAGAAAATACGTTGGAACGTGATGATTTAAGTATGTTCATTTTATGTACACACAGCGACCTGACAATGTTAATAGGCACAACGGTTGTTACAAACTCAAGAAGGGTTAAAAAACACACGGCTCATTCCGTGCTGTATTTTCTCATTCAGATTTGTGGGGAAATGTTTACTGTCAATTAATACCATAAATTTTCCTTGCTAAGATTGGAGTGTGTCTGTGGAATATCCATGCGCTGGTAGATCAGTTTTTAAGGCAGGAGAGCTAAATTTGAGCACTGGTCAAAATAATGCCCCTAGCTGATGATCAAGGTTTATTCCCCCCTCCCCCACTTCCTGCATTTTCCCATCTATTCTCTTGTAAAGCTCATACCCATTTTATATTACTAAAAATTAGGCAACATTGCCTAATTTAGCAGCAAAAGAGTGAGTGAATGATTCAGATAGAAAACTGGGTTTATATTTGCCAGCCCCAATCACTGTGCAATTGGCTGACGTGTAATCGAATCATATTTAAGTTTTAATTAAAGTTGAATGGAATCAACAATAATAATGAACAATATTAATACAGTATGTTACAGTGCATTTGGTACTGTGCCTTATCACGGTGTCAAGATGCTTCAAAGTGCTTCACAAGGATATACTGTGAAGTGGGTTGACTGTGCGTTTTATAGCCAAACAATGAGCAATATCAATGGAGGCTCAGGAAGACATCTTTTTGCATTAAATTCTGAAAAATGTGCGAAGGAAAGTATCAATAGTTTTAGATTTGTGGCCACACAACACGATTGCTTCGTGAATCAAATTGCACGGAGAGCACAAGCGAAGAGGAAACTGCAAGGTTTGTAGATTATTTTAAAGTCTCAATTGCTGTGGTCTTTTTGTTTCTTGGCATAAGTTCCAAATGGTTTAATGTAAAACAGCAAAAAATCTCAAACGAGATACATGGGAACAAAATATATGGTTTGGACCATACAAAGAGAGTTCGTTGAGAATCAGAGTAGTACAGGGAAAAAAGTGGTTGATTAATGAGTGCAGAGAGGCTAGTCTTGCAGCTGCACTTACCAATGATCTTGAAGGCAATTTTATAAAAAAGAGTTGCATGAAGGATATGCCTGGCTGCATTTGAGTTCAGAAATGCCTAGCAATACATATTCCAGAAATGACTGTATTAATAACCAGTGTCAGCAAAGGCCCAAGCCCAAACAATTATGATATACAATCTTACATTGATATAGTGCCTTTCACATTGCCAGAATGTCTCTAACAACAACAAAAGTACATTTCTAGAGTTGCTTTCACGTCGGGAGGATGTCCCAACAGTCAGGTCGGGACCCGAGCAAGGGAGTGGGGCAGGGTAAGGGGGAGAGGCGAGAGAGAGTTAGGAGGGGAGAGAGTTGGGAGGGCAGCAGAAGAGGAGGGTCTTGAGACTGGCCTTGAAAGAGGCAAGCGAGGAAGTGAGATGAAGGAACTGTGGGTTGGAGTTCCAGGTTGTAGGCAGAGAGGCTGAAAGCCTGTCCACTGATGGTAGGGCGGAGGACATGGAGCAGACTGGAGCTTGCTGAACGGAGCGGTTGGGCAGGTTCATAGGGGGACAGCAGGTCGGAGAGATAGGAGTGGGCTAGGCCGTGATTGGCCTTGAAATTGAGGACGAGGATCTTGAATTCGATCCTCTGGGGGATGGGGAGCCAATGGAGTTGGGCAAGGAGTCATATGGTTGTGGAGCTCAGAGTCCTTCACAGTGCTGGATGGGCAGCTGAACTGGGAGTGGGAGCCGAAATTGGGTGGAGAGGGGATAGATGACCGAAAACATTGTCAAAGAGACACGTTTTCACATGTGCTTTGTAAGAGGGGAGGGAGGCAGGAAGCAAATGAGTTGGAGGAGCTCCAGGATAGAGGGCAGAGTAGCTAAAAGCCTGCTCGCCGATGGTAGGAAAATAGGGCAGGGGAAATGATGCAGACCAGTATTCCTTGAGTGAGGCAACAGTGGCTGCAGACATAAGACTGGGAGAGACCATGCAGGGATCTTGAGTTATTTCCTCAAATGAGACTGTATGGGAGGATGTAGTCAATTATTTTGCTGTCAAGGTAGGGGATAGGACAGTAAAGTGGACATGATCAGTTAATGTAGTATTTAAAGTTGTGACTTTATTATAAAAGCAAATATCCCTTATTTTCTATAAATCCATATACAGTAGAAGCCCGCTTATCCGTGACTCGATGAACCAGCACTTCCGTATAACCGGCACCTCCAAAAAAAAGTCCCCATTCAATAAACTGGAACGTATCCGGAACAATAGCAGTGGAGCATTTGTAAATACATAAATAACAGATAATAACAGAATATTGTATTGGTACGTATTGTTAAAACTACTCTCTTGTGCTTCTCACCTGTGCTGGTAGATGCTGTGCTTGAAGCCACGATGCTGCGGTTGAGGTCTATAGTCCAGCGATTCTTTTTAAAATGGAGCACGCCAAGTGGGTGAAAAAAATGGAGTGCAGCTTTAAAGCCTTACTAGCACCAAGCCGATAACCCTAGCTGATAACCCTCATTGACGCGCAGATGCAGTATTTCGGTTTGCCGCTAGTAGAGTCTAGGGTTATCGGCTTGCCGCTAGTAAAGTTGCACTGCCATTTTTTTCACCTGCTTGGCGTTCTCCATTTAAAAAAGAATCGCTGGATTATAAACTTCAATTAGTAAAGGTGAGAAGCCCAAGAGAGTAGTTTTAACAATAAGTACCAATACAATATTCTGTTATTATTTAGTCTGGTGTGTATGGTGTGCGTTAAAAGAATTTTAATTTTTTTGTATTGGGTTTTCGGCTGTGGACCATCCGAATATGCGGCAGGTGCTTTAACAGGCATTGGCCAGGTCCCGCGAATGCTGTATAAATGGGCTCTTACTGCACTGTACTTTTCTTTTTTGTTATGACCTAAATAAATTCCATATGTTGGCTGAATTCAAGGTACTCTGTGCTATTTTGCCTGGAAGATTCATTTAACTTCAATTTGTGTAAACCTTGGGAGGCATTTAGTCTTTAATATGGTACATAAACAGTCGAATTATGGACGTGTTCAACATTGTTTAAAAAAACGGCTTTGGAATAAGATATCACATGCAAAGGTAATTTTCACATTGGCAAGTTCTGAAAACAAGGTCCTCTTTATGCCCGGTACTGTGAGTCTCATTCAAATGCATTTATGGTTCCAAGATCTTTGACTCACGCTATTTCATCGCTGTGGGTTAACCATTCTGGACAAGGGCCACTCCACAGGGTCTGTTTCTAACTCACGTGCAGACATCTGAAATTTGCTACTTTAATTGTGTTCTTGGCCAACTGCAAACCATTGTCTTTACATTAAAAAGTAAATCGACTTACGTTCTGACGTGTAGTTGATGAGTCACAACAGAAGGCACCCACTCCTGTTAAATACCATTGTTTATTACAAACTGTTAATTCTGCAGTCCTCCTTTATTTTTTAACCTTAAATACGCAGTTGGAAAGTTCAGAGGACTGCAGTGTCAATATTTATACAATATTCACGTTGTGTTCAGTTACACTACTTTGAAACACATTATTGGATTAAGCATTCGAGTCTCCTCTGGCTCCACGACACCCCTAGGCGTACCATTATTTGATCTTTTGTGATTCGGTGCTGCAAATTTGTATAACATTAGACAAATTCTAACATTATACGGCTACAAAAGTACGCAAATTCAACCGTGTACAAATGATGGCCCCCAGTATAAAATTATGCGGATTTTAACAATAGATGACTTAACATGTGCAAACTCAACTGTATGTTAATGTATGCGGAAATTCAGGTGTCAGCCCAGCTCAGTTGGTTGCATTCTCACTTTCGACTTTAGAAGGTTGCAGGTTCAACTCCCGCATTAGGATTTGGAACTCGAATATATTCGAGTTGGTACTCCAGTGAAGTGCTGAGGGTGTGCTGCATTGACAGAGATATAATCCTCTGGGCGAGAAGTTAAACCAAGGTCCATCCCATTTACCTTTTCAGGAACACAATAAAGATTTCATTGCTACTTTGCTACTCCATTGCTACAAGCCTACTTTGAACAGACAAGGAACTTTCACCCGGTTTCTCTCCTGGCCAAGTATTATCTAAATAAAATGAATGTTCACTTCATGACTGTTTGTGAGATATTGCTGTGCTCAAATTAGCTGTCGCATTCATTCACAGTATATGTTGTGAAGTTCTTTGAGACATCCTCCCAGCATGAATATCAATGTAAGGATCATTATTATGGCACACATGCAACACAGAAGTGTTTTGCAGTCATAGACTAAATGTAATATAAATATATACAGGTACATGTATGTGTATATGTCTATATATAACTTATATTAATCTATTTTTCAGGACAAATTCAACATATTTTGGTCAATTTACTTTACAGTATATTCTCTGAAGCGCTATATCAAATCCAAGGATTATTATCATTATTATTACTGCATTATATTACAGTGCTAGATTGATGGGCTGTTCTTCAAGTGAAACCTGACCTGATTACAATCTGGATATCTGCAAAATCTTGTATTGTGCACTGACTGAGCAATTCATTTACTTTGAATTTACTTTGAACATCATTGCCAAGTTTGCTGTGAAAACCATTAGAATCCATTTGCTGTTCACTTTTGCCAAAGATCCTCTAAAAATACATGATATCTGAGTAAAGTAAAACATTAGTCTGTTGTGTTCTTTTTGGCAATCACCAAATAAAATGATATTTCCTTAGCAGCTGATGTGCTTTAGTTCTGTGTCTTTTTTTTCTTCCAATTGTATTTCCATAAAAGGAATTCCCTTTTTCTAAAAAAAAAGTGTGGCAATTTCTATCTTGTTTTATTCGTTTGCTGCTTATGTATACGAGCATTTTCAGGGTTGTGTTTTGGGATTAGATGTGGGGACACACATCATAATTTATGTTTGCATTTTGGTGTTGTGTAACACCAACCATTCCTCAGTTTTAGTTCTTCACCCAGAATTATGTTCCCACTGAGCAAAAGGGAAGCTTTATACGCAACAAAACTGCAGGCTTTTTGTGTACGAGTGGACTGATTCCTTTGCCAAAAAGTTCTGAGGAGAATACATTACTTCAGCTGAGAAGAACTTACAGCCTCCCTTGCCAACAATTACCACTGTTTTATAAGAAACAACTTCACAAAATACTATTTAAAAAAATCTGATGTTTGAATTGCAATAGTGTAGCACTCAAAAAGACTGACTAGCATAAAACCAAGAGGTGTCAACAAATAAACCTGAAGATTTATTAAATTTATTGCATTTCTTGGGGCACATTAGAGATCTTTAAAAGCAAAGAGAGGGATTGTTAACATCCTGCCAATGGAGCCTGAGAAAGAGATTAAGACAGAATGAATATTTAAAATGACTTTTTATTGTTCTCTTAGCATTTTTATTATTCCCAGGCCATTTGGAGGAATTCAGTGATTTGTTATTACGAGAAATTAACTAGGTGCACAATCGATCTTAAGCGCTCATTAACAGGGAAACGGGTTTATTCCATGCGTACAAATAAGCATTACAACATTTTGAACTTGGCTTTTTGCTTCTGAAATTTTCCATTTAATTCTGAATAGCACTCGTTTTAAGTAACTCCATAACAGCAGGTAGATTCCTCTCACTAGTACTTTGTTCGTCCCATTATAAAGATGTAACTGAAGGATAGCTACAAACCATCATTGTTCATGATCCCTCCAAAAAGAGACAGTAATTGACGCCTCGTCAACGTGATATAGTGATATATCTTACTTTCATCTCACATTTCATAGACAAAATATGTTTGAATTTCACAGAATTAGAATTTCAATCAAGGGAACTCCACGTTTTCATCAGCTTGCAGTCGTATTCTGTTTCATTAGATTTAATGGTCACCAGTTTGCTGTGCAAGCAGCTTGCTATAAATGGCAATAGGCCATCTTGTTAATGCAGTTTTTCCTTTTCTTTTCAGGGCCTCTTTGCCTCGAGCAACCGAGGAAACTGACTGACACTTGCGTTATGTGGATTGAAATGAAACATCAGGAATGGAGCAAGGTGAGATGGCAGCTGCTGGATTTCTCAGCTCAGAGATGGGCCTCTGTTAATGACTGGATAATGCACCTTGCAGCAAAGCGGAATAGATTGCAAGCATCAGTAATGGATTGCAGGTTTAATTTCTAAACCCGCTTTTGCCTAGCTGCAGTGCACCCCAGTGTTTTGTAGTGACATTGCACCCGACTGCAGTCCCATCAATTAATTATTGTTCACCAGTCTACTAGTTATATAAAGTATATTTTCATTGGCATTGCTTTGTACTTCCTTGCAATTTATTAGATAAAGATGATGTGCCCCAATGGTGCATTCGCAATGTAATATTGCATAATAATAATAAACCTGATATTTGTTTTAGGATCTTTCATGTTGGTATTTTGTGGGCAAACCCAGCAGGCAATTTGCACACAGAAATGCTCCACAAATAGATATGAAGTGAATCACCAATTTTAACTGGGAGGCTCTTGGTCAATGTTAAACTGCTTCCTGAGGTTGTGCATTCCCAGTTCTACCACTGTACAGTATAATGACCAGTGGTTTCTGTTGCAGCCCTGATAGGCTTTTGAATGAGTTTGTGAGCAGATGTTTTTGAAGGCACTTCATGGCAAGGTCACACGAGAGATTTGGATGAAAAAGGCCATTCAGCCGATTTGATCTCATCCTTTTAGAATTGTCATCCTCATGCCACCTTAACAACAACAACACAATTACACTTGTATAGCGCCTTTCACGTCAGGTGGATGTAAATTGAGATTCAAGTACTGTACCTGTGCTTATTGAGTCCATCTATCAAATTTTCCCTCTGCATGTTTAGGTAGACATTAAAATTCCCATGCTACTATTCAAAAAGAGAAGGGAGTTTGTCTTGGTGTCCTGATAAAATTGGTCATTCACTTCACAGTTATTTGTGGGCCATTGCAGTGCACAAATAAGCTGTTGCGTTGCCTAGAAATACCCAGTAGTTAATTCCAAAGTGGACTAGGACTCATTTCACTGCGAGTGCTGTGAAGTGCATTGAGGCATCCTCCTGTTGAAAGGTACTATATTAAATGCATGTATTATTATTATTAGTAGTAATACTGTACTAACGAAAGTGTCTGCGCAGCAGAATAATTCAATCTGCATAACAGATGATCTGACACCTGATTCTAATCATACAACGAGAGGGGATAAAAACATATTTCTGGCCTTGTATAATTTGCTATATTCAGTTCATGGTACATTTGAATTCTGAGCGTTTATACTGACACAAAGTATTTTCTTGGCAAAATCGTAGCTCCGGAGGCACCATTACTATATGTTGATGCGAGCCTGGTCTCTAAGCAGCACCATACCTTTAGTCAGACCCAGTCAGCTTTCAACACTGTAGCTTTGAAGTTTTATCTACTATATATGTTTACGTGAAAGCTTACTCACAGAAAAAAAGAGTGGAAAAGCATGGTTATTATCATGCGTTGATAGTTATTTTTTTAAATTAAGTCTTAAGTTTCAGAAGCATCGCTGTGACCATGTAAGTGCTTCAGGTTCAACATTGGTAATTATTCAGATGAAGTGAGCAAAATGGTACTACTGTAATCAGTGGACCACTATATTTTTAACTGCAATTACCCAAGCAATTTGATCCGCAATTCTGAGAATTTGTTTCCCCAAGCCCATGAAACGACGTTCTTTCCAGATTTTGCAACAACAACATTCAATTATTGTCAATCTTTCTATGGTAAATTTATGTTTAGTGGGAAATAAGTACCTGTAATAAGCTACGCATTAAATGTTTTATGCAGTGGGTTTTTCTGGTGTTTCAGAAATACTTGTGTTTTAAAAATATATATTTTTTGCTTGGATTGCAGATGTGACCATGTTCACTGAGAGGAAAGTTCATGTGACCAGTTGCTTTTGTAGAACTAAACAGAAAGATAAAAAAAAACTGTGTTGGGATAGAGGGAGATTAAAGGCCATCAGAGAGAGAGAGAGAGAGAGAGAATAATCATCTGTCAGATGAGAAGCTAGAGATTGAGAGAGGTATGTGAGCTGTATTAAAGCCAAGGATGAGTTTCATTTTATGGAGTTAAGAGTTACTAATGGGCAAAGGAGAGTGGGACATGAAAGAAGAAATCCATGTTTCTTGAAGGGAGCTTTAGCAGTGGAGCAGATATCAGCATTCCTTTGGAGATTAGCAATGATAGCGAGGCCAAGAATGTTGTGCAAAAATAGGCCCACTGTTGCTACAAATTGGGGGGTTTTGTGTAGACTGGTAGCTGTTGTGTAGATCGGCGTCAATCAAGAAAACGGTGCATTTGAAGAATTGTATTGCTTCTTGTAAATGTTTGGATGTGATCCACAATAACAACAGCAACAAAATTACATTTGTATAGCGCCTTTCACATCGGAAGGACGTCACAACTTTGATGAATCATCACAGTTTAGTGATTCATCTATTGGTGGAAAAAAGAACGTTGGGCAAATTGAGCGTTGAGAGCCTTGAGCTTGGTCACTGTGTCACAAAATGGGTTAGTGCCAAATGAAGATTGTCTGACCAGCGGCAAGAACCCAAGTTCCCAGACCTGTCAGGGAGATACAGTGAGGGAGGACAAGTGAATGATGATGATAATAATCCTTGCATTTGATAAAGCGCTTTTCACATCTTCTAAACGTCTCAAAGCGCTTCACAGATTATACTGTAAAGTGAATTAACTGCATATTTGTGGGAGAAACGCGGCAGCTATTTGCGCACAGCAGTAATCCCGCAAACAGTCGTGAATTGAGTGACCAAATTATTATTATTATTTTTGGAATGATCACAGGGAAGGGGGGAAAATCAGAAGACAAGTCTGTAATCACAGAGTTTCTTGTGCACATCCTAGTGATTGTTTACACAATGAATTGCCAGAGTTTGAGAGTAATACTTAATAATAATACTGTAAATAATCCTTGCACCTTATCACGTTATCAAGACCGCTCAAAATGCCTCACATGATATACTGTATAGTGGAGTGACCGTGTATTTTGTGGGTGAGATTTCTCACTCAATAAAAAAATGATGGACTGAGCAGGGCCTAAAAGACAAGCCGACGGAATCTGAACTAAAGGAGGCTAAACATAAATTGAGCTCTGTATTGTGTTCACACTCAGATACTAATTACTAACAATTCAGTCATGATCTTTCTGAGGTAGGTTTTCCATTCCAGGATTTGATATACCGAACGTTTTCAGATGGGTACATCAAAAGTTTTTGAATACCAGCAGTACAGTTAGAGGGTTTTTTTGTAGAGTTGAGCTCATGGAAATATTTTTTTTTTCAGTTGCGTGTTATAATTTCCACAGGCAACTATTTTTCTAACGGTATCTTTTCACTGAAGGAATTAACTTCAATTGAACTCAGCTGTTACTATCTGACAATTATTATTTCCATTACTGCACTACCACATCAATCGGACCGATACAGTTTTACTGTGGGATAAGCAGTTATGTCATCAACTGAGTCAGCAACTTGAAATTATGCCTCACCTCCAGCCGAACTATAACTATGAAAGTGTGACAAAGGGGGTATTTAGTTTAAAGTATGGGTGACAATTCGTTTCACCCTGCCTACAAAACCATTATTTTTTCTATGATAGAAAGATACAGAAACCTGGTTTCTGATCTTTATATGTTCTGTTGATGTGTTCCAACCCATTGGATCCTTGATCGATGAGAATAATGTACCTCCTTTCAATTGTGTAACATTTACTAAAACTTGTATCTGTCCGGGATTAACTCCACTGAATCCCCCACTCTTTATGCCTTCTGTCCCTTGCATTCAAAACCCTCCCAAAAAGTCTACCTCTTTTACAATAGCTGTTATATTGCTGTATAGAAATGTTTTGTTTAGAAATGCACATTAGAACGAATATTCAAAATATATTTTATTTATTGCGTTTACAGAATATTATTTTGTTTATTGCATATGCAAGAACAACTCTGCTTAATAATACTATCATTCTTATAGTCCATGACTGCTTTATTGACTTAATGTGTGCATGTTTTTCATGCCTTTTAGAAACAATGTGCAGTATTCAACCAACTAGAAATACAACTCTGAATAGTTTCTCAAGAATATCTATGATGTCAATTGCAAGAGTTTCAGAAGGCTTAATAACCTTAATACCCCATGAAATGTGATGCGAGGGAGATTTAACACCAGAGCAAGGTGATTTATTAATAGTTTACCAGGGAAATTTTACCACAAGTGTTAATAAGTCAAATGTTTTGGATATAAATGGAACTAAGAAAAGCTATTATGGGATCGAAAGATTTCAACATGGGAACATGTTATATTGATTACACAAACAAATATTTAAAGTGTTGAAAACAATAGACAAGTAGAAACAATGGAACTAGACTATCCTTGGTTGTATCAGAATTGAGTTCGACTTGTTTGGAAATAAAAATGGTACAGTTTATGCACAATCTGATCCTTTGTTTCTCGAAGAAAATGCTATAATGATCATAAAGAGGTTAATAACGTGGCGGAAAATATTAGTAACATAACCAACAACTGTTTAAAGGCACTCAACTTAGATCAAGTGAGTGTACGTGCCAATCAATCATGAACCTTGACTTTCTATTTGAGTTTCATGAGATTTATTTCTTAAACTACATCTGTTCTAAATTTAAATAGTATCTGTTCTAAAGTTTTATTCACTTGAGGAAAGGGGGAGGGGGAATGTCACAAAATGATTATCAACATGTACAGTATTTGATGTCTTTCAAAGTGACTTTCATACCCCTATGTGTGATTGTTGGCAGATATTCAATTTGTGATTTTGCAAGTTTTCATTCCATATCTGTGAGATGCAGAAATAAAATCTAACAAACTGGTTTTCACTAAATGGTTTTAGCTTATACACAAATGTGAGATTTCTGCAGTCCCGTCCATTGCTCCTCTTGCAGTATATCAGCTGTGCTGAACAAGTTATTGTGAGTTGCTTCCATCTTTCCTCACATTTCATTTCATCAGATAGTTGAGATAACTGAACGCTGCATAATGCTGGAATTTGTATTTTGTTGATGCCTTGGTTGGGTGTGGAAGGAGTATAGTGATTCAGTTTCCTGCGCGGCTCATAATACTGAAAAGATTGAATTAAAAAGAAAATTGATAGTGGGTGGGCTGACAGCAAATTACAGGCCTGCAACTATTATTTGTCTTGTCGCCAGTTCAAGAATGGCTTGTGACAGCTTGTTGTGCATATAGTTGAAAACTATTGGAACATTTTTATTCTTTGACACCTTCTTTATAGACAAAGTCGCAGGTGTCATAAGTAACGTTTTGTAACATGTGTAACACAAGAAGTAAACTATTATTAGCTGAAGATATTCCAAAGATTTATGACAATCAAAAGGAAACTTGCCGGTAAAAAAAAAGATGTCTCAGCTTTTATAACTGATGTTGAATCTACAGGCATTGAAAAGACCTTGCAGCCACTGTGCCAATGACTGTATGTAAGTGCTGGAACTCAGTTGGCAGACAGCAGAGACAGAGTGACCTTTGAATGTGTTATGGGGGGAGGCTAGATGAGCTGGGCTGAAGTCTTTCTCTTCCTGGATCACTTACTCTAGCTCAATCAGTCAGGCATTTGGCATTACAATGATATCCCAGGGTAGATTTCACCCTCTTAAAATATTGCGCTGTGTGTAATTAACGCACATTTCAATGTAATCCCCACCACTTGTACACTCTACACCATGCATTGCCGCGATGAACTAGATGATAAAGTAATCCAAATAGAGTCCAGATACCACATTCCAGATGTGCCGCTAAAATATTGCGCAACATGTCATCAATGTACTAGTGCCAGGAACTTAGCCCTGCGTTTGTGAATCAAACATTCACGTGAAATAATTATCATCCTTTCTCTTATCGAAGAGTGCAATGCCATCTCAGAGGAGGACAGACATTGGTTTAACACCTCATTCGAAAGACAACACCTCTGAGAATGTAGCACTCCCACAACACTGCACTGGAGTACCAGTCTAGACAACGATACACATTAATAGTGAGTCATGCGGGAAATTGGAGGGTTGCATTGTCAACAGATAATGTACCATAAGGAAGTTCACAAGCTTTGATCCGTTAACAAGACTGATGTTTTCATCTTTGTATTTGTATTCCATCTCTTTTGTGAAACAATTGAGTTTTTTTTAACTTGTGTCTGCAGAAAGAAGCCAAATGGATCCTACTGATAGTATTCTCACCTGGGTAGTTCTTTTTTCTTGCTATAATTACTGATCTTTGGCTGCATATCATATACATTTTTAAGTATCTATTTAACATGACATTTAAATGTGTAAATGTGAGGTGAGAAAATAATACTTAATTTTTTACATGGGAGGCAAATTACTTTGGATGGGAGAATAAGAAATACAGTTTTACATACAAGGTTCCCCACTTTTTTCAATTAAATTTAACAATATTAATTTAGCATCTAACACAATTCTCATTTGGATCTCTGAAACATAATATTTTTAATGAACTTTTCTAATATGGCTATTTATAAAATTACTAATCATAGCAGTTGTTACCTCATAATTCTGTTCAACATATCAAACTGTTGTTCTTAATGAATACATTGTATTGCATAGGACCACTAGTAAAGTTTCAAACTCACTCAATCCTAAATCGCTTTGGCTTATAGTGTTGAAGTGAGTAATCAAATGCCGGCCAAAATTTCATTATGATTATGAAAGACTCAAGTTTTGCTTATTCTGAAATAAATTTCCGAGTACTGTATTAGCAATCACTCTTTTTTGTAAAACAAATCCCTTGAATAATGACTTTACCATTTGGTAACTGATAAAAATTAGGAAGCAATTTGACCTCATTTTTGTTGTCATGAATACTGTATTACAAATTCCTTGAACCCTGAATAACCTGCAACTTTTTGGCCAAATAAATGTTATCCTTGGATAGGGAGTCTTATGAAGTGCATCTCAAAGGAGACTATTTTCAAATCATTAAATGACAATCTGTTGAAGTGAATGAGAAGTAGTTTGAATTCTGTTTGGATAAAAATGAAGTTTGGAAAACTCCTTGATAAAATTGATTGTATTGTGAAATCTCATAGCCAAAATACACTGCAGTGTTTGCTTGCAATTAAATCTTGTGGAGGGTCTCATTCTCTGCACCTGCTTAGCAACTTAACAACAGGGCTTTGTTGTACTATAAACAACTTAATAACTGTTTTTTGTACCAGAAGAATTTTCACCATGATCCATAAATTTTGGCCATAGGGAAAAAAATTGGTTTGCAAAGATTTCAATTCTGTTTGATCTATTCAATTTGCCTCGTTCTCATAGACCTCCTTATGCCCTTTGCTTTCTCCTCGCTTTGTGATGTCTCTTTTTGAAATGTACACAGATTTGAACATGCCATAATGTGACATTGGGTGGCAGTGACATGACACTAATTGACAAGAGAGAGGCTATAAATGCATACTTTATCCACATTCACGAGCAGTGAAGGAATGTGAAATGTATTTTAAGTTGGATGATTTTTTTTGTTGGCACAGTAGCACAACATGATGTGTAACTTTATATAGTACATCATTGTTTTTTGGATACAATGAATATTAGGTGCTGCAGATTTAAAGAGCTTCAAGTATAATTAAACGATTTTTAAAAAGAATTACTCACGTTGTTTGACGCTTCATTGCTGTGTGTAGAAATGAATAGGTCAATTATAGAACATACAACACAAGGATATATGTTTCTATTAACAAAATGACTCAAACCATTCTCAGATGGATTCAGACACTTGTTTGAGTGATTGCTCTAGGACAGCAATAAATTGTGGAATTACATTAAAAATGAAGAATAGTGTGGATTGTGAACTCGTTCAAGGCTCAGACAAATTACCAAGGCTGCTAATTATAGTCCTTAAAGACTAACTAATTTTTCTTTGCAGCTTATAGTTAGAAATAAATACTGAATAGTAATGTGCATATAAACTAGAGGGAAAAGTCATTAATAATAATCCTTGCATTTGATATAGAGCATTTCACGGCTATTAGACATCTCAAAGTGCTTCACAGAATTCACTGTGAAGTGAATTGACAGTATATTTTGTGGGCGAAATGTGGCAGCCAATTGTGCACAGCAGTGTCCCACAAACAGGCGTGGATTGAAATGATCAATTTTTTAAAAAAATTTTTAGGGATTATTGTTAGGCGTGTGAAGTAAGTAAACTTGCCCAAGGTTTCGACCTGACCTGACCTGCCTGGAATCGAACCCAGGTCTCTTGCTTGTAAGGCAAGTGCTCTAAACACTGAGCTACAGGGCTCTACATTATTGTCAATTGTAAATGCAACACAAATGAAAACTGGTGATAGAATAATAATTCTTGATGAACTAATGTCATTTGATATCAAAATGAGCATACATTTAATTTAGTAACTGATTAAAGTAAATGAAGCAGAGAGTGGTGATAAGAGAATAAGTTAAAAGGGGAGTTTGAATGGAGTGCTCGGGTCCACGACCCTTCGTCAGAATTGACTAGTGGTTCTGTTCTGACAAAGGGTCATGGACCCAAAACGTTGGCTCACTTTCCTTTCTCCATAGATGCTGCCTGACCTGCTGTGTGTTCCCAGCGATTTCTGTTTTTGTCTTAAGTACACATTGTGGGGAGTGCTTTGGAATCAAAGTTGATAGCCAACATCGTACAAAGAGCATATGATACCTGAGCTGATCACTGCCAATCACTGTCTGTCGATGCAGACAAATCCAAAGTAGCGCATGTTGGGAATCAAATCTTGAGGCACATATCCCTTGAATGGAATCGAATTTGCCAAGGGAAGATTGAACAAAATCTGGGGAGGTTAATTGATTTTTTTGCTCTGTGTGACACAGCACTAAATCAAACAAATAGGATGCCGAGAGTGACATCATTTTAATCTGTATTCATTTATATGTTAACCTCAGCAGTGACAACCCCGAGTGCATGATAAATTTTATGTGGCTTTTTTTTAATATAAGGCTAGTGGCTTTTGAACTTACTAAATCACGTTATTGTGCCTTAATTGAAAAGGGAGTTGAACGACTATTTGGAGAAGACTTCAAGTGTGAAGCAAGAGTGATAAAGTGGTGTAAAATCATTTCTGTTCTTTTGGACTAGCCAAATAGACCACAATAGCCTTTCCCTATGCAGAACATTCCTATCTTCGTATGTATGTTGTCTTTCTGGTGATTCATTGTAACATCTGTGGCCAGAGGATTATTCCTTTCATGTCGTGCCACTCTTCAGGGCTTTTTATCCATCCTTTGTGGTACAACATTGTTGAAGTTCTCACATGATTACTCTACTGCAAAAATAAAAACCTTAGTCTAGCAAACAAATTAGAGCATTCATGCACGCGAATTGTGGGTAAGTTTCTGAAATTATTCCTTCTGCATTGATTGCAATCTAGAGATAAAAAGGTCGGATTTAGTTCAAGGCTATCTCTCTAAATTATTCTGATAGCACTGTTAGCACTAAAATAATAATGATTCTGATCCTCCTGGAACTAACAGATGTCAGTCGATTATCAGATTGCTTTCTGGGGGTAATAATCCCTTCAAAAAAACAAATAAGTGACACTAATTTGGTCACAACTGTGTGTGGGACACTGCTGTGCGCAATTGGCTGCCGCGTTTCGCCCACAAAATACAGTCAATTCACTCTGCACTGCAGTATATTCTGTGAAGCTCTTTGAGACATATTGAAGACATGATAAAGTGCTAAATCAAATGCAAGGATTATTATTATGTATTATATGGTAAATAAATTGTATTGTATGTGATGCACAATACAGTCACAGAAGCAACTCCCATTATAGTATTTAAGGGAATCCCTCCAACTATTGTCTGTCACAAATGAGCATTATAGGACTAGTATTCTCAAGTTAATGAACTTTCCACTGCCCCAATAATAACATTCATGTGAAATACATTTCTAAAATGTTCTGATATCCCGTCATTCTCTCTTGCTATGAATATGCTCCAAATCAAAGGTTCATTTATGCCTTACAAGTCAACAGGAAGCACTGATTTCTGTAATCTTGATAATACCAAAAGCAAACCATTAACATGTTCCAGCAATGATCTATTTACTGAAAGTCTCACGCCAGGCTGCGTGTGACCGCACAAAGATCCCGGGTTGAGCTTTGAAACACAAAAGTTGCAACGTAGGTGATTTGGAAAGGAACGTTGCCTTAAATCATCTTCTTCAGTTACAAAATGAATTGCTGTAAAAGCACACTTTCTTCACAGTGGGTGCAATTTTCTGTCTATAATTAAGATAGTAATTTATGGAAAATGAGCAGCAGACATAGTTGTGTGAATATTTTCTTCTCAGACTGTTTGTTCTGGCATGGCGCAGTGCAGGATATGACTTAATTGTAGCATTTTCATTTTTCATTTCCTTGCTAAGTTTATGGAAGATGTTAATACCAACTGTGAATACAAAGAGCAGGAAGCTAATCAGACTTGTATCTGGAAACGTGAAATTGTCCCATGGTTGAGATAAATCTTGAATCCGCACAAAAATGTAGTTGATCATACTTAGGCGAGGTGAGAGTGAATAAATGGTACGTTAAATTATTCTTTTAGTAATTCCATTCACTGATGCATACGTACACCTGTTCCTAGATATCTGAATTTAATTAGATAAACAGATTTTATAAAAGTCTCGATTCCCCTGATGCTTTTATCGGTGAATTAAAAAAGTCAATGGAATACATTAACTGTCTTTAGATTTTTATTCCATAGTAGTTAACTCATTGTTGAGTACTTCATGCAAAAACTGTGCAAAGTATTATGTCTACTCAATAATTAAATTTTAGTTGGTCATTAAATATACGCTTACCCAGTGGGATAAAGAGGAAGTCACCAACCACAATAGTTTGCCTTCATTTTGCCTCCTATCATTTTGGAAGTCTTCTCATTACCAATATCCAACTGCATTTTATATTTGTGTACTGTAACGTTGGTAAAACAACAACAACAACTTACATTTATAAGCGCCCTTTGTGCTGGGTAGTATTTTGCAGTGCTCAACAGCCTAAATATTTGGAATTAACTTGTTCATTACAGCTGCACTTAAATATAGAGTATTTCCATGAATATACTGCAATGTAGAATATATATATATTGATGTATGTTCTTTTAGGATTAAAAATGTATATATTACTTACCTGCCCAATACAATATTTGGTCAGCTTTGTGAAATCACTGGACTGTATTGATTGTGACCCTGCAATTTAAGAAAAGGGTTGATTATGATTTGCAGTTAAAAAGTTTGGATTTCGTCCAATTAAATTAATCTGTAAATTATTCTCATAGCACTTGGTATAAACAACAGTAAAGAAGTGGACAGCACTGATGACAGTTGGGTTTATTGCCGTTCGCTCATGGGCTAGTTATCTCGAAAAAGGTGATGGTGGCAGGAGATCTTCTCCTTGAAACCAACGTACCAATGGTGATCCCATAATGTTATTTAACACAGAAGTTTTGACTCTGGTGTTAAACACCTACTAAAATCCACCCATTGCTTATTGCATTAGCCTCTTAAATCCTCTTGCACCACATGCAATGGTTTGCAAAGAATTCTTGCTCAAGTTTCTGAGTGGGATGCATGTGGAGGCAGAGTGTCTCACTGGAGTCGATTGAAAACCACACAAGCTGTCTTGCGCCACAGCATGCATACCTCCTGTTGGCTGAGCCTGAAAAGGAGTTGGAGTTAACAGCCATGGAAAATTCCTCAACTTGTTTGCTCAAACAATAAGCTGGATGAGGCTGTGCTTGAGTTGAAGCTCACAAAAGTGAATATTTTGGTGCCATAAGAAATCATATGAAAGAAAAATGGAATCTTGATATTGAAATGAATTCACTAAACTCGTGCTTTAACGCTGGTTAACGCGGGGAAGGAAATAATATTGGTATATAAATGAAGATAATAAAGAAATACTTTCTATAAGAAAGTTTGTGTGAGAATCTACTAGCTTTGATTCCATTGCTGCGCACAAGTGCACGCAATTGCTTTGCCGAAATCAGCTTGATTGAGAAAACGTGGAGTTCTGTAGCTCAGTGGTTAAAGTACTCGCCTTATAAGCGTGAGACCTGTGTTTCGAATCCAGGCAGGTCAGGGTGAAACCGTGGGCAAGTTTCCTTATTCCACATGTCTAATAGTAATCCGTTCCCCCCAAAAAACTATAATAAATTGGTCATTTAAATCCACGACTGTTGTGGGACACTGCTGCATGCAGTTGGCTACCCCGTTTCGCCCACATAATATACAGTCAATTCACTTTACAGTACATTCTGTGAAGCTCTTTGATTCGTCTAAAAGACATGAAAAGCGCTATATCAAATGCAAGGATTATTATTATTATGTTTCTGGTTTGCGCACTTCTCGGCCAGAAACCATGGTTATCAGCAAAGCAACTGCGCAATTTGAGTTGAGATCTGACAATATAAATTGTGATGGGTGTCCTACAGTATTAAAACTAAAACCCTATTACCCAGATAGGGGATTTTATCTTTTTTAACCTATTATAATAATTTTTGAATTTGATATGGTGCCTTATCACATCATTGAGATATCTCAATGCGATTCACTGTATCGTGGATTGACTGAGTATTCGTGGGTGAAACACAGCAGCCAATATGGAAGGAAAAGTATTGTTGGGAATGCTGGTCCTCTGTTGTCCACTCAGCAAGTAGGACTCGATTCCTAAAAGAGAACAACACTCAATAGAATTGCGGCAGAGCTTTGCTAGGTAAATAACATGATTACCAGGAAGCTTAGTTGCGAACTGTTTGTCAATTCTGTTTTGCAGAGAATTAAGAAAAGTGGAAGAATGAGAGAAAGAGAACCTGAGGTGAAATAGCTAGCCGAAGTCAGAGTCTAGGTACAGCAGACTTTAGAAGAGATTGCTTATTGCTTATGGCAGCCAACTGTAGAATCATCATCCAATCATTCATATCGTTAATCTTGATTTTTTTTGGTCAAACATTTGGACTCAACCAGAGAGTGAAGTATATCAGTGCTGACGACCTTCAGTTTTGATACCTAAAGTCAACAACAACAGCAGCAACAACAACAACAAGAACAACAACAACAATAACATTACATTTGTATATAGCGCCTTCGAGTCCTCTTGGCCAGGTGCAGGCAGAATCAAGCTGTTTCTAATTTGTCCGATAACCTCACTCTCGAAAGAGAGCTTATCCCGTGCTTCACCCTGTAAAGTTATGAGCCGTTGCTTTAGCTTGTCAAAGACCAGAAGTACCCAAAGGGCACTTTAGTGCCAAAGTCTGTACCAGCACATGTTGTATTTTCCAGACATAGGAACGCGAAGGACTTCCCTAGGGGGAAGGAATTGCATCCCAGGCTGGCTTTGCTGCTGTGAGTTCTTGGAAGCTGAAACTAAAACGTCTTAAGAAGGCTGTCAGTTGACCGAACAATAATACAGTACCGTGTGCCTTTTTGGAGCAATTCAGGACACGCGGGCTGTTCGTAAGTGATGCCTGGAGAGTGAACCTAAATGCTTGTAGACAGGCTTCGAAGAAGGGAGAAGCTACACAGTGAACGGATGTAAACTTTAAACTGTCGTTGGGGAAGTAAACACTATGCCGTCAACAGCAACAACAAAATTACGTTTATGGAGTGCCTTTCACGTCGGGAAGAGAACAAGAACAAAAGCAGCACTGAGTGTAGTAATAATAATAATAATCCTTGCATTTGCTACAGCGCCTCATCACATTGTCAAGTTGTTGCAGAGTGCTTCACAAGATGTATTGTAAAGTGGTTTGACTGGGTATTTTGTGGACGAAACACGGCAGCCGATTGTGCACAGCAATGTCCCACATACAGCCTATTTGAGTGACCAATTTTATTTGGGAGATTGATGGCTAAGGCAGTGCGAGCAACTCCCTACTCTTTGCGAATAGTGCCATGGGATAAACTGTTTTTGCTCGGATTATGTGGTGAAATGGTTTTAGGGAAATAAAAAATGGTAAGAGTGGAACAAGGAGTCAATGGCTATCACTTTCAATCCAAAACGTGCCCAGAGTTAGGGAACAAAATATTCCGAAATTCTAGCTGTGTTATTTCCCTATTGATGTATCCATGGCTATGAGTTGTTTGGAGATGCACGAGTTGGTTAAGGTTATAATTAATGACCAGAGAGCAGCAGTAGAAAAAGTACAAGGAAGGTAGGTAGGAAGTTTGATTACATGATGGAAAAAATAGAACGAGAAGCAGATGCACCAGATTGGAGCGCCAGAGCCAGAGTTTGGGTTTTGCTTGACATATTTAGGGTTTCAGCAATGGGTATTGGCAGTAATCTTATAAATAGTAAAAAACTGTAGGTGGATTTTGGCGACGAGAAGCATTCCAAAACAACAGGAGCAACAAATTCAAGGCCAATTATTGTGGTTTATGATTGCCTTTTTATCTCATCGGGTAAATATGCATATAGAGGCCAATCTATGTACCATTACATCTGCCGAGCTGTTGGAAGAGTAGGGTTTATGTAAAGTCTATATCAATCCAAAGGTATACGTTTTTAAACATACTCTACATCTAACTACCTGTACAAGGAATAAACGTAGAAGGATTCTCAATCTAATGCAGTGGTAGGTGTATAGTACAAACATACAGGTTGGTGAGAACAATGGCTGAACATTGCAAATAACTACTGTCGTATATGTGTGTCCCTTGGGCCGTGCTCTTTCTCCTCAAGTTGTTTATCTGCCTGTTAGCCAGTAGATTACAAGAGAAGGCTGTTGGCACCTTTGCCTGAGTTTCTGTTGGCATTACATCATATGAAATGTTTTGCTCTAGTTGAGCAATAACAGAACAAACTTGCAGTTGAGATTTCTGGGCAGTATATGCATCCATTCCTGGACTTTCTGATGGTTGATCTGACTTAAGCAATTTATACCAAAGGAACAATTGTTGGGAACATGAAACAGACATTACATACAAAAAGGGTCACTAAGATCCTCAGCCCTGTTTTACTTGCCTTCCTCACCATGTTTCTCTGTTTTTTCCCCTCGCAGAAACAAACAGATGTGTCGCTTGTTCATTCAAAATAAGAAACAGTTACAGAGACTTGTTATATATAATGTGAAGCTAAAATATTATTCATCTTTACCAACAATATGGTGGACTCCATGTTTGAATTCCTCTTTCGAAATGCCATTTTATGCTCTGAAACAGTTACAATCAATTATAATCAGAAAATATGTACTGTCAGGACCACATCCAGAACCAGATGATTGAAAAAAATCAGAACTCAAACTCGATACAACTAAATCTAATTCAAAGACAAGAACAATAACATTCAGCAATAATTTGGTTACTTTTAATAAACCTGGCTACGAGCAAAGTGATGAAATGCTATGTAACTATTTTTTCGTTGTTTGCGTTCACGCTTGCCCCTTCATGTTCTAGATAAGTAATTTCATTAGGTTTTTATCAGTTTTACACAGGCAAGTATTGGCGTTAACCAGGCTTTGGATATTATTGCAACCCTCACACCTGTGTTCAGAAAGAAAGGTGGCACGAGATGTCACTGGTGACTGAGCGAGTGGATGTATGTTTATTATGAGTTAAGAACAAAGTTGTTCAATATTCTACCTTCCCATCCCCAAAGGAATAGGGCGTACTGCACACTGGCACTCTCAAAATAAATGTTTGCGTAATGCTTGACTTGCTTGTTGTGGTTCTTGATAGATTAATCTCCGTGGTAACCGCATGATAAGCCACAAGTTGGCCAAAATTATATGTCTTTTAAAATGTCAATTCCAACAATTGGAGATGTTTGACTCACCTGCGTTAACAAAAGGTGAAATGGGAAAGGACTTCCAGTTATCGATGTTACTATGCTCCAAATTGCTGACAGATCCACCAACATCAACTGGTGAAATTCAGGGTATTGTCAGAGGCCAGCCAGCTAATAAATTTTGAGTCACTAAGAAAAAAATGGGTGGGGTGGGAGGGCGGGGAACCGTACATAAATATTTTTAATTCCTAATTTGTGTTTTTGCAAAAAAAACTGTTCTTCAAACTAGAGTTGTGAATTCGATGTCAGTGCGGCAAATTGATGATTGCATGGAAAGACTAGTTTGGTGATTAGTGATATAACATTAAATCTCTCGTCCCAGAGCAATATCACGCAACCCCTATTCCCATACTTCCTGGAACTGATTGATTTATATTTTAGCTTTTTGATACTTTTCCAGATGGAAATCGCACATTTATCCAACAAATATTTTGCCAAGACATCTGGTGTCCCCACTTCTACTCAGAAATCTGTACTCCCAGAGTATATTTATGTGTTCATAACGACTAGGTTGAATGAAAACATATAGCCTAGTTTCAATCAAGAAAGATTACAAATCATGTTTGAATTGAATGGTACAAAGCTTGTTGAATGCTACTGAAAGAAATCACACTTCCTTTTGACTAACTGTGCAAGTAGTTTTGGACCTTATGCATCACGACTTTGGAGTGAATTCATGGGATTCATACCATTGGGAACACTTTCATTTTGACTTTAAAGTGACAAATATTAATTGAACCTCTTATAGCAATTGAATTAGACAGTGATGGATGATTTTTTTTTATCAACTCTTGTCGCCTTGCAGTAAAGATGACTTAGTATACTTACAGGTAACCCTAACTTGATAATAACATCCTCTGCCCATTCAGACCTAACTGGCCAGGGAATAGGCCTACTCTCTAGTTGCAGATGCATCCACAAACAACTGGGCTGAAACTACTTGCATTGAATTCACTTTTGATTTTTAAAATAATATCAAAAAGAAACGAAACGCAGCAGGAAATTACAATTGTCCAAACAAGGCCTATTCACATGGTTGTGAATAAAAGACATTGATTATGGAAACCACAGTTTATGATGTTTCTTGTTTTGCCAATAATTGTGCATGTCCAAGGACAATAAAGATTGTTGTGGTTTTCAGATCATCAACTAAAATGCTTCCATATTTCTTTCCCTCAGTTCTGAAATAAGGTATAATTTGCAGTAAATGCCAAGTTGCAGATTCTCATGAAACCAGCTACCGAACAGATTTTCTTAGTTATTTGTGTCGGTCCTCATACAGTACATTGCTTATTTATATTCTTGAAGAATATCCTATTCCCTATGTGCTTTGTATTCAAAATGTCAAAGTTGGATGCACTGTGAATATTTGAGAGTCTGGACACATGGGAGTGCAAAGGATATCAAAATATTACCTGGCTAAAATTCTAGTGATGGCTTTAACGATCTCTTATCATTGCCAATGTGTACTTAAATATTTTAATATAATTGAAAATTCTTCCATTGAGTTATGAAAATTGCTTTCAAAATACGATGCATTTTTGAGGTTGCTGAACAATGTGCAATTTTCGTAAGTGCATTAGGATTAAAGCAAAGAAGTGTAGTGTGCCGCATTTAAATGTATAATTTTATGCCAAAATAAATTGGAAATAATTGCCACCAGTGCTTATTTAGGACTCAAATGTTTCCATATTTGCTTTCCTAAACTTTGAAATGTATATTTCTCAGACCTTATGCATTTCAGCGCAAGAGTTGTCTGATTTCGAAGTGAACAGAATTTCCTTACAAATCCATCTATAATTTTAAAATCAAGCCTGGATTTCTGGTTCAATGGTTTAAACCTCTGGATGTCTTTAACTTTTTGCTGTAGTGTTGAAGGTAATGATGTGCATAAAGCACTTTTTTGCTCTTAGTTTGTTTTCCCTCCTTCAAGGCAGTGATTTACTCGGAGTTGTGGTTCAATGGAATGCATCTACACTGCTGTACCTCATCCAAGTTTGGGATTTTTTCTTTAGTTTAACTCTAGACAGTGAATACTGGCAAGTTATTCTATGACGGAGTGGTGCAAACGAGTCTCATTCTGTTCTCATGCAACGATATATATATATAATTTTAAATGGAGTTGAAAAGATAAACCGAGAACATTACTTTCAGATGCACCAAATCAACAGAATAAGGGGATATGCGTCCAGAGTTGCAAAGGGCAATTTTCGGGACCTATTTTTGTACCCAGAAGGATAATTAGTGATTGGAATAGGTTACCAGGAAGGCTGGGAAACGGGACACATAAGAAACTTGATGTTGCCGTGATGGGAAATTGGGGAGTATTCTGGAAGGATAAAAACAAATGGGTTTTAAGGATCTTCGTCTTTTGATTGCCTCTTGTGATCTTGTAGCTCAGTCCTGTAGCTCAGTGATTAGAGCACACACCTTACAAGTGAGAGACCTGGGTTCAGTTCCACGCAGATCAGGGCAAACCCTTGGACAAGTTTCCTTATTCCACATGCCTAATAATAATCCCTCAAAAAATAAACAATAGTAAATTACACTGCAATCCACGACTATTTGTGGGACACCTGCTGTGCGCAATTGGCTGCCATGTTTTGCCCACATAAAAGCATTCTGTGAAGTGCTTTGAGACGTCTAGAAGATGTGATAGATGATGTGAGAAGGCACTATATCAAATGCAAGGATTATTATTATTTATATGTGCCATTCAATGGCACTTTCTAGCAGGGATTAGTGGACCAGGGGTGGATTTCCTGACAAAATCTTTTTGCCCGTCATTCTCGTTTGGTTAATTCGTTTATAACATACAGTTCCTGTTAGGAAAATAGAGGGAGGGAGGTTAAGTCCATCTACTTCAAGACGTTTTACAATTTCTCTTGTTCGTTTGAGGAATGTACTCTTTTTTTATCCCCCTCCCCCCACCTTACCAAACTTTATCTTTATATCTCTTGGTTTGTGCTGCAGCTGTTAGTAAATATTTTACACTGCTTTTGGCAGTGTGTGTTATCCATTGCACAACAATTTGTGATGACTCTTTGATCTTTCTGATAATATTCTTAATAAGCCCTTTTTGCTTCCTTTTCATCTTGCCTTTCAGTCAAATGACTATCAGCGCTACTGGGTTTAAAGAAAGCGAGTCTGTAATTAGCATTGAGCGATGATGTTTGTAGTGTTTACTTTGACGGGGAGCGGAAATGATGTTTTGTTCATGTAATTTTGCAGTTCCCTCTTTAGGAATGAGAGTTAACATAAGGTGTGTAAGCATTCTACACCATACAGGCATTTGCAACCCATAAATATGTCAGATGTGAATAATGGTGTCAACAATTCTAAGGTTGAAGCCTTTGAAACATATCTAGTTTCTGCTCTTTGGTGATAAATTATAATATGTGACAAAGAGAGGAAGGAAAATAACTGAAAGACATGTTACATAGAAATAGGGGTAGGCCATTCAGCCCTTTGAGCCTGTTCTGCCTTTCTATAAGATCTGTACCTCAACTCCAATTACCCGCCCTTGCCCCGTATCCCTTTAATACCCTCACCTAACAAACATCTATCCACCTCAATCTTGTTCAAGTAGAAAATAATGTTTGGAATGACAGTATGGTAAAAATTATATTTCGTAATTATGATTAACTTTCGCTTTTAGGTGAGGCTAAAGAAAATATTATTGTGGTTTGAAATTTACTTGGAGTGTTGGCAGATAAATAGTTTGAGCCACATTTTTCGATAAGACTCTGATTGGTTCAAAAAGCTTCAATCAGCTCAGTGCTCAGCTCAACCTCGGCTGCTGTCCTGCTCAAGACAACAAGAACTTGCATTTATATGGCGTCTCAGAGCGCTTCAAGACTGTTTCAAGCTGTGTGTTCACCCAGATTTTAATATGCTCAGATCCATGTTACAGTTCAGCTCCAGTGATTTCTTTTTAATATACAAGTCTTTCACATTGAGGGAATGTCTCAAAGTGCTTCACGGGATTTACTGTGAAGTATAGTACTAGTGACTGTAACGAAATGCAACATATTCAAGAACAGCCATTATTTCCACTATCTGTAGAACACCTGATTTTGCCGAGGATGAAAGTATACCAGAGGCAGAGTTTTGTGCCATTTTCCTATAGAAAAATAGCCTGTTCTCAATCAGTATGAAATTAATAGTTGAATGACGTTTGTTAGTTACCAGTTGTTTCAATTGCCAACGACCATTTAGTTGAGAAGAGTTTAATTCCTCCATTGTTCATATTTTGCCATAATTATTGCTATTAAAAACAATGACCGCTCAAGGGAGTGCAAAGGACGAGACTGTTCTGTTTTTTGTGGCTGTTTACATGGGATCTATGACAAAACTGAGTAGATTGGAAGGTTGGAAACTCCCAATCTTTGCTTTTGATTTCACATAAAAATTGAGGGAAACCTATTGCCCCGCTAATATATTCCCTCACTAATATATTCCCTCACTAATATATTCTCTCAATGCAAGTCGAAATGCAGTTAGTCCTCTTTTCTTTTTTAATCTGGAAAAACATCAAGCTCAAGCAAGATACTCAATAATATTGAAACGGACACACACTCAGCCCCTGGAGAATTATACATTTTTCTCCGAGTTTTCTTTTAAAAAAAGACAAGCGGAGCAGTCCTACTTTGATGATTTATGATTGCTGTCTGTCTAAAATCACTGGGGAACAATCCATACATTGTACTGAACCAAGTCCTGCAAAAGGCCCCTCTTTTCCTGCTGCTGTGAAGATGTATTTTCCATAACTAACATTCCACAGAGACTTTAGCTCCTCTATGTCTGAATAATGGAGTGAGTGGACCATCTGCTAGTCCATGTAATGTATCATAAATGCAGTACCACAGCAGTGTTTATCTTGGAATTTTTTTTAAAATGGGAAGGATGAAGGAATGGGATATTTCATTTGGAAAATGTCTCCATCTGCTGGGGTTTAATGGGACAGTAACGTTCATTGAGGTGCCTTCAGATTATTGTACAGTAATTGTAATTGGTTGTTAAACCAGACAAAATAATATGACACAATACTAGGAGGGGAACTATGTGAATTATAACATGGTACAGTACATAACAAAATTCATTTGTGTTCGAAATATAGTCATTCGCTCTTACCATTACCATTCAGAACGATTTAGCAAAACATGCCAACTACTGTATACCTCAACTAAACAACAACAACATCGCACTTATATAGCGCCTTTCACGTCGGGAGGACGTCCCAAAGCGCGGTAAACTAGATTATGTGAATACGGGTTATCTCTCACCCTGCCCCCCCCACCACCCAAAAAAAAACTAAAGTAATTTAACCATCTACATGCACATCATTCCATTTGTCGCCCTGTTTAAAAAGGAATGCTTCTCTTTGTAGTCCCACAGAATTTCAGTTTACAGCCCCCTCTATTCCCTCCTCAAACAAATCTCTTGAGACTTAGGTGCAAGTTGATGGACGTCTCCATTGATGCACCCAGTGTTTTGCCCCAGGGCTACCGTTGCTGTTCAAATTACTGTGGCCGTGCTCTCATTTTTTTTTAACTGTGAAGCGGTGCGATTGTGTCTTTGTGACTGAATTTGGCAGCCAATTTTCACACGGTACTTTCCGCCCCGAAAAACAGCCCTGAAGCGAAGGGTCAACTTTACTCGGGAGGATCGTCGGTCGGGACGCCGGAGGAACGTCCTTCTCTATTTTGGAACCGCGGGGCTGGGATTCATAGATTCATAGATTCATAGAATTTTATGGCACAAAAGGAGGCCATTCGGCCCATCTAGTCTGTGCCGGCTCTTTGAAAAGAGCGATTCAATCCCACTGCCCTGCCCGCTCCCCATAGCCTAATAGACCTGTTCTCCCTAAATAAAGATCTAATTCCCTTTTAAAAGTTGTTATCGAATCAGCCTCCACCACCTTTTCAGGCAATGCATTCCATTATACCGTGAACCTGTGCCGGGCAAGAGGGCGGCTGTGGGTGTAGCTGTGGTGCTGCGGTAATAATAATAAAATCCGCGCGGTTGATATAGAGACGCCTTATTTATCACGCCTTCCAGACTGCGTCTCAAGGCGCTTCACTGGATACATTGTCAAGCGCGTTGGCTGCGCGTTTCGTGGGGGAAACGCGGCAGCCCATTGCGCACAGCGGCGTCCCACAAACAGCCGTGGACTGAGTGCTGTAGCCACTATGGTGGGGTCTGTAGTGACTGTGGGGGCTATGGCTGTGGGGGAGTGGGGGGGGGGGGGGGGCTGTGAGACAGTGGCTGGTGCAGTGGCTTGGCGCTGTCGGCAGGTGGCGCTGTGTGTGGAGCGGGTTCCCTGTGGCCACTGTGGGGCTGTTGGGTTTCCGGGTGTCTGTGTGGTGGGGGGGGTGGGGGTGGGTGTTGTTTGTCGCGGCTGGACATGGCCCCGGGAGCGGCTGAACAGCAGGTGTGAGATGGCGATCAGCCGCCAGGTACCGGAGAGAGAGACGGGGTGTGAGTGATTGTGTGCGAGAGTGAGTCAGTGTGTGTGAGTGATTGTGTGTGTGTGATTGTGGGTGATTGTGAACGTGAGTGTGTGTGAGAGTGATTGTGTGTGAGTGATTGTGGGTGATTGTGAACGTGAGTGTGTGTGAGAGTGATTGTGAGTGTGTGATTGTGTGTGAAAGATTGTGTGTGAGTGAGTGTGGGTGATTGTGAATGTGAGTGTGTGTGAGAGTGATTGTGAGTGTGTGTGTGAGTGTGGGTGATTGTGTGTCTGAGTGTGAGTGAGTGTGTGAGTGTGGGTGATTGTGTGTGTGAGTGTGTGTGAGTGTGGGTGATTGTGTGTGTGATTGTGTGTGAGTGTGGGTGATTGTGTGTGAGTGAGTGTGTGTGAGAGATTGTGTGTGAGTGAGTGTGTGTGAATGTGAGTGTGAGTGAGTGAGTGGGTGATAGTGTGTGAGTGTGGGTGATTGTGTGTGAGTGTGTGAGAGAGTGATAGTGTGTGAGTGTGGGTGATTGTGTGTGAGTGTGGGTGAGAGTGATTGTGTGTGTGGATGTGAGTGTGAGTGTGTGAGTGTGGGTGATTGTGTGTGAGTGAGTGTGTGTGAGAGATTGTGTGTGAGTGAGTGAGTGTGTGTGAATGTGAGTGTGAGTGAGTGAGTGGGTGATAGTGTGTGTGAGTGTGGGTGATTGTGTGTGAGTGTGTGAGAGAGTGATTGTGTGTGAGTGGGTGATTGTGTGTGAGTGTGGGTGAGAGTGATTGTGTGTGTGAGTGTGTGTGAGAGTGATTGTGAATGTGAGTGTGAGAGTGTGGGTGATTGTGTGTGTGAGTGTGTGAGTGTGGGTGATTGTGTGTGTGAGTGTGTGTGAGAGTGATTGTGTGTGTGTGAGTGTGGGTGATTGTGTGTGTGAGTGTGAATGTGAGTGTGAGAGTGTGGGTGATTGTGTGTGAGTGAGTGTTTGTGAGAGTGTGTGAATGTGTGTGAGTGAGTGGATGAGCGAGTGAGTGTGTGTGAGTGAGTGTGGGTGATTGTGTGTGAGAGAGATTGTGTGTGTGAGTGTGTGTGTATGTGTGTTTTAGGGGCTCCCAGCCTCTACACACATTCACTCATACACACACACACACACACCATGTACACACTCATTCACAAACTCACACACACACAAACATTCACACTCACACACACTCACACTCATTAGCTACCGAGTCTCCTAGTAAAATGTGTTCTGTCATTACACACACTCCTTATGTGTGAATGACCAACATATCTAAACCCCCTCTTTATATATGGTCATATATAAGGAGGTTAAAATATAATATCTGGTTAAATAATAATAATGTATGATTATATATATTATATTGATGATAATAATAATCCTTGCATTTTATGTAGCGTCTTATCACATTGTTGAAACGCCTCAAAGCGCTTCACACAGTATATTGCAAAGTGGATTCACATTTTGGGGAGAAAGGTCCTGGAAAAATAATGTAATATAACATCTGTAATATATAAGATGATTGATAATATATGATTATATACAATATGATTATAATGAATAATAGTTTACAGTGTATTCTGTGAAAATTATTATTATTACCTGGTTAAATTATTATCATATGGTTATTGTAATATGGCTAATATATGGTTAAATATTAAACAACTGATTAAATACAACATTTGTCTTAAATGTTATGATCAAATGCTTTTAATATGTGATGTGATTAATACTATTATGTATTAATAATCTGATGGGACTGCACATACTAGCCAGAACTTGACTGAGATATTTAATTTACTGTGTAATGTTTCTGCTTGTGCTATTGAAACATTTTTAAAAAAAGAAACTACATGTAATAGGTTTGTTGTCTTCCCATGACTCTAAAGCAGATGAAATATGTTACTTTATATTGCCACCTTCAAACTGAGTGAGACTTGACATCAAATGTATCGATCCAAGAGCTTTGTAAATTCAGAGATGTGTATGATTTCTGATGAGTTCTTAGAAGTTCACAACCATCAAAGCGAGGGAAAAGAATGGCCCAACCTTTATATACGCTCACATTGCTGTGGTACGCAAGCTGAGAGAAATGGTGAATTTAGATATTAGCATCTCAGTATATTCTGCTAAACGGTTTGAGGCGTCTCGAAGACGTGAAAAGTGTGATATCAAATGCAAGTATTAATATTAATTATTATCAAATAACGCTTGGACATTAAATAATGCAATGGACAGATTGAATTTTAAACTGGGGCTGGAATTTAAATATCCAAGCGAAGTAGAAAAAAATTAGCATTTTAGTTTAATACCGCTAATAAATTGGTCGTTTCAATCCACGACTGCTGTGCGCAATTGGCTGCTGCGTTTCGCCCACAAATGTACAGTCAATTCACTACAGTATATTCTGTGAAGCTCTTTGAGACATCTAGAAGATGTGAAAAGCACTATATCAAATGCAAGTATTATTATTATTATGGAGCCCTCTGATGGATGGCGACTTGACGATGTTGCACTCCCACATTGTTGATGGGAAGCGTCAGCCTAAATTATGTTTTGATTCAGTCAAAGATGATTCCAAGACCTTCGGGCCTGTGCCTCAGTCTTTTGCTGAGGACGACATTCCAAATCAACAGAGCAGATTTGGGGAGAGTAGATGCCATTGAGAGCAGAAGGAAGTCTGGCTTCCACTGGCTGCAGCAGTATTGGGTGCTGTTATTTTCTGGTTGTGGGTAGCCTGGACTCACTACTCTACTGAATAATAGTTCCAGTTTGTGACATTGGGAGCAACTGCGCGGGCTTGAGTTCGTATAAACACTTATGATACAAATATGAATTTTACCCTGAAGCTTAAGTGGGACAGATCCGTAGCACTAACAACCACTAACAACACTGACAACAGAATTACATTTATAGACGTCCCGAGGCGCTGAACAGTCAGGGGTCGGAAAAATAGTCCTTCATAGTCCTTCAGACTTTGCTTTTAGTTGATAAATGTGCCAAAGGAAACATTATTAGAAAGTCATGAAACTTGAAGAATGAGTACATTTCCCTTTTTTTTCAGATGGATGTATTTTATCAGCTATTGTCCAATACAATGTTGCTGATTTTTTTTCTTCTTTAGCTTCTAGTATTATTATTGTTTTTAAATTTAAATAAAAAGTACAGCTGAAATGGTGGGTGTTTTTCAAACAATTAACCACAAATTAAAAAAAGCCCGCTGTTTTAAAAACAAATTGCTGTTTGGAAAACTTGTGTTTATTACATGTTAGATGTTTATCTCTAGCTTTTTCTAACTAACAACAGAATTAGTCTAGGACTAATTTACCTGGAGTGAATTGAGGAAGCAATATCTATCAGACTAGAGAGCTTCAGCTTCAAATACTATATTTACCTTTTACTACGGTGAAACTTGAATGAAAAATAACAAGGTTCAGAAAATGCGTAGTGGCTCAGTCAGTACCTGAAGGGAAAGACTAAATCCTCATGAAAAATCCTATCTGAAACCTACTTGGGTACAGTTAAAATACTGTACAATTTGCACCATTTTCTCTTCGGGTTTTCCATTTTTCAGCATTTGCAGTTTGTTTTATCTCGTCACATACACACTGTACTTGTGGTACTAAGATTCAAAGACAAGGTGCTGGGGGTGTACGTAGGACATTTTGCATTCCTAGTGGGAATTTCCAGAAGGAGAGGCCATACATTTAGGCACAGTGTCCCCTTGAATCCCTGGATCTGGTTGGAACTTTGGATGTAGGCGATAATGACAGACAATGCAAACTCAGGTGTGACTCAATCTCGCTGCCTCTCAGAACTATCAGCAGTCAAATAGGAGCAGGCTTGTTGGTTTCCAAATTCTGTGTGGTGTGGGAGAACTTCAGAGGGATGGGGTGAAACTCCTTTAATTACTGGGTGGGGAAGAACCATACAAAACTGGTTTTGTCCCAGAGTGTTTTTTTGCCAGGAGGTTCAGGAATGTTATCGATTGCCCTGGGCCGTGGATGAATTATCAGATGTTTCTAGAAGCAACAATCGAACCAAGTACTTTCTGTATGGTGTGTTTCAAAAAATCAATATTCAATGGGTTAATGATGGAAGTCGAGCAGACCTTGTTATCAAGCCACTCAAGGGATTCTTTTGCCTGTATCCCGTGGCCTATCTGTGGCCTCCATTTATCAGATGGAATCAGTGAGGCAGCACCAGGGATGTATTTCTGCACACTGCCTTCTCTTTGTTGTCCAGGGAGAGAAAGGAAAAGCGCAGCTTTCCACCAACATCCACAGAGTTCAAAGTTGTCTATTAAATCTATAGGACGTTTGGCTTCGATGGATATCAGTACTGCAATTCTTCCCCTTTCCTGTGCCAGAACTTGGCAAACACTCCCCATAGAATGATTCAAATCAGAAGCTTGCCACGTGCGGAATCGTGGGTGCAGACTTCCTCCGTCTCTCTGTTGTGCAAGGGGTTTGAGTGTCCTTGAGAGCAACCTTCCAGATTGACAGGGTTCGGATGTTGCTAGGATTCAAAAAGTTTGTGAGTGGCATTGACTGGAAAAAATGGCCGTGCCGTTTTAAATACCTCTTCGACCTCCGCAAAGTAAAATGTCTAATCAGCTTTGTGTGTTGTACCTAACATTAGTGCTTTTCTTACGCTATCTCCGATTCTCTCCTATTTCTTTCTTTCTTTTCCCACAGCATCTGACCTTTTGCAGCTCTTCCCTCCCCTTTTCCTAACACCTGGTTGATAGAAAAGGTGTTCTTTGCTTATAGGATTCAATTCCTCCGGTTGTCATTTGGGGTAAGTGAAAAAAGCATTGCAATAGGAAAAAAAAACCCTAGTCATTTCATTGGTTGCCTATATTTTAAGAAAAGAGTGAAATATTACTATAGCACTGACCTGATGTGTGGCATGAAAGAGAGGGAGAGACTTCTGCCTTTGGTTTGTGTGGAAAGCTGAGAGAAGTCTTGATAGTGAAATCAATGAATAAAATAAGATTTGAGATCCCAGTTATAATGAAATACCATCCTCCAGGGTCTTCTGCTGTATCGGGCTGTGTCTTCCCATTTTTACTATTTATTTGGTTTGTTTTATCAGTCGTGGTTAAGTGCAACACTGACAAAGTCATCTGTAAGGTTCTTTTGTGGTGCATCTTATCTCACATGAAGCGGTTCCGAATACAGAAAGAATGATATTACGAAGGATTTCAGGAGGGTTCCTGGTGGGCAGAGCTAAGACAAATTTACTTTTTGTATAAAAATATTAGGTTGATGAAAATAGTTTAAAAATGTTTCGTTGGTGATGGTCGTTTTGGGAGGAGGGTGGGAATTGCAATGCTGCGTGTGAGACTGTATGCCTGCCGTTTGGAGGGAACTCACTGTAAATTTCTCTCTGAATATTTTTAGCACTGTACTGCATAAAAGAATCAGCGATATTTCAATAAAGGGCACATCGAGGTTGAAAATTTCAAATGCATGCAAGCTTGTTTGGTAGTGCAGCCAGGACATTAGGAGTAGTATAGATTATTCAAAGCACATGTGGTGATTAAATTCTCTCCAGCCTTTCCCCAGGGAAGGACCAAAGTTCAGCATTTACTATGAAGGGGAACCTTGCCATGACTTTTTCCAAAGTGGTTACCGACTCACTGTTATGCACGTTATACACGTAATGTTTTGCATGAAAGCTCACTTAAAGTCCAGGAAAACTGGGGAGATTACTAACCATTCAGCTGAACTGTAACAGAGCTGTGTTAATTTGAATAGTGAGCGTTTAGGGGTGTGGTACACAGCTGCAGGCTTGAGCGGGTTTCAATCCCAGCCTGGTGCAAACATGCCCATGCGTCTTCATATTATATATGTAGGTCCTGGTACATCCACTTGAATGAAGACGGGGAGTAGCTCGGTCTGTCTAGTTTTGTATTACAGTTGAAAATGCAGACTGCTGGCAGCAATATTCACAAATGTAAATGCTCAGCAGTTTTTAATATTTTCATATTTGCCAGTGGGCTGCTTTTTTGTTCCAAAAGAAAAAAGACAGAGGATATTTAACTCTTTCAAATAAACAATTGTACCCAACTACAGATCTTCCTTGGATTTCTGTTTGAGCGCAGATTTCAGCCTCGTCATCGAAAGACCCCAGTAATGCATTAGTTTTCCCTCGCACAATGTTCTTGTTCTTTTATATCCTAGTGCGCTTCAGGGTCCTTGCAGATTTATGAAGTGCTATAGAAACTTTTTCCAACCTAAAATGTGCAATGCAATTGATGTTCTTCAAATTGGATGCAGATGGTACTTGAATAGACTGTATTTAATGTCCAAATCGAATTGCTCCTGAGTTAATACAAGCTTGAAATGTAAACCCTTTATTGCAGTGCAGATTATCAGCATTATTTTGACAACAATTTGTATCTCTCTTACCTTTTTGGTTTTTAACATGTTCCACCTTTTTTAAAGAAAAGATTGTGATGGTGATTGATCAAAATGCATGGTTGAACAATCAAAGGATCCCAATTTTACAGTGCAGTATCTTATCTCTCTAATTGAAAGTTACTACTAGATGCTGAGCAATAGGCAGTAAAAGTTAACTATTTGTTCGTTAGTTTTAATATTAAAATTTTTATGACTCCATTTCCCCCCTTGCTTTTTTTTAACAACAGTGAAATCACTACAACATTAAAACAACAAAACAACTAAATTACACTTGTATAGTGCCTTTCACGTCAGGAGGATGTTAAACAGATGTTTAACTAAAGCTGTTATTAAAATATTGTACTTTGAACTAAATTCAGCAACAGAAATCTACTTTAATATCTCAATGGGTTTCAAATACCAATTTTGTTATTGCAGTTAATGAACCTGGCTGAGTAGATGGATTTAGCAGCAGGGAGAATAGTTACAGCTTTATTGGTAACAGCTATAATTATTATTATTTATTAACATTTGTATTTTTCTAATTCTCAGAATCCATAGGAAGGGAAATTGCATTATGTATGCATCAAACAAGTACAGCAGCCGGGGCCCTACCCTTATTCCCAGGATGAAAACTAAACACCGAATTTATTACATAGCGCTGTTTTCAATTGTACTGCTTGGACTTGTGGCCACAGGAATGTTCCAGTTCTGGCCACATACGATAGAAGCTACTAATGAGTGGACAGTAGAAAAACGCAGCATTCATGATGTTCCCGAAGTCAAACTGGCAGAAGACAGTCTTATCCCCGAACGAGGTGATCTGAGCTGTAGAATGCACACTTGCTTTGATGTATATCGATGCGGGTATAATCCAAAGAACAGGATCAAGGTGTACATCTATCCACTGAAGAAGTATGTTGATGAGTTCGGAACTGTGGTCAGCAACACCATATCTAAAGAATACAATGAATTGTTGACTGCTATTTCAGAAAGTGACTTTTATACAGACGACATAAACAGGGCTTGCTTGTTTATTCCTTCACTCGATGTACTAAACCAGAATAACCTCAGGATCAAGGAAACTGCACAAGCACTCGCCCAGTTATCCAGGTAAGTCGCAAGCAGCTGTTTTTCACGTATTCAGTTTTTGTGGCTTATTCGAATAGTTTATTCAACCTTTTCGTGTTAGCATAAGCAAAAAGTTGAGATCTGACATATTACATGATATTTTTTGTATTGTATAAAATTTGTATATATTCCATTCAATACTTGTGTGAATTTTCTGGTCTTATTTTACATTTTGACGAAGAACAACTGCTCATCTAATATTGCTTCATTCGAAAATGACAAAAGATTACAAAGAATGTACAGCATGGAAACAGGCCATTTGGCCCAATCAGTGTATGCTGGTGTTTATACTCCATTCTTTACTCCTTCTCTTACCCTTACATTCCCCTCTTCGTCATGCGAAGGAAGATTGAGCAAAGGGCAGCTGTGTTTGCAGCAATATCTCAGAGATGGTAGACACAGATTTTCCAGCAGAGGTCACTGGGTAGCTGTCAGTGGAGGAATGCTGGCTGTTTAGATTTGTGTTCCTCTCTTCGCTGGCCTGTGGATCTGAGGTCAATAGTAGCGCTCTCACTGCTGACTTAACTGAGATCAACAAATTCAGCACAGCCAGATCAGCGATTGAGCTGAACAACCTTCTCGTCCCACTGGGCTCAATGCCGTCCCACGTGACACTTACTCCCAGAGCCAAACCCCACCCTGAATGGTCATGTCCCTTTTGCAGAGTTTTGAGTTGATTCTGAAACATCGTGTGGTGTAAATCGACGGGTGCTTTGCGTGTACTTTCCTCTTGTTAATACCCAGCATGGAAACTTCTTAAATTGTTTCCAGAGCCGTTTAGCCTCTGCGGGATGCCTCCCAATTAGTGTCCAATTAGTGTCAATGGGTGTCCCCACCCATTCTCGCTAGGAACTGGGTTGAGACTCTTTCTCCTCCACCCCCCCCCCCCCCCCACCCCCACCACCCCCACTCCCTGCCCCCACCACCACCCACAACCCAAGCCCATTCTCACACTGGTCCTTGCAGTCAACTGAGACTTTCATTCTAATAATGCCTTTGTTCCTTTCAAGGTGTGATCAGGACCTGTGCACCAAGCAGTCAATTGTGAAGGCATCATTGTAACCTTGTAATTGTGTATTGTACTATATTCTCATCGTATGGTTGTATGGATTGTAGTAACTTTTCAATCATTTTGCTTCTCTCCAAATTTGGGAGTGCGACCCACGAAAGGTACTCTATTCATGTTGTGTTCTTCCGGATAGAATCCCGTTGTATTTCAGAGAAACTGCACTTGGATGCATTCGTTAGAATGAAGTTAGAGAATTGTATCGTTGCTGTTTCTAGTTACTTATGCTGTGTTGAAAATGGACTTTTGCAACTTTTGTACGTCTCCTCTTTTGCTCCGTCAGCTTGGTATCCTTGCGAAGCTGTCACTTTCTTGGTTCAGAATTTAAACCCGAATTTAAATGGAAGGGACACTCTCTTCACGCTAGCTACCGTCTCCATAAGAGGGTGGTGGGCCACACAGTTGCTAGACCCCAATAGTTCTGCGCTTGGCCTAGTTGCTTCAAGTTGCTTGGCCTAGTTGCTTTAATTTTGGAGTGAACCAAGTTAATTCCCTTTTTGAGCATTTCCCCTGATTAACATTATATTGAGTATGTATGTAAGATTCCTGTTGTTCGACCTGGCAACTTTCTTGCTACCTTTTCCTAAAGCTGATTTGGTTTTGAGTGTTGACAATGTATACAACTGCTTTGTATTGTTCCCTGTGCAATTCAGTTTGCTTTCGTTCAAAATAAATTGTATTCTAAAATTTGTACTTTTTAAAAAAAAAATCTATTTTAGGTGGAATCGAGGGATCAACCACTTTCTGTTTAACATGTTACCGGGCGGGCCTCCCGATTATAACACTGCACTGGATGTACCACGAGACAAGTAAGTTTCAATCAAGTGCTATGTCTAGTAAAAAAAAATCTTTTTTTTAAAATAGGGGAATGCAGAGTCGCTTCTTCTAGATTGCGGTTGCAGTCTTAAAAGTCTGGGGGAAAGATATAAACATATGCATTTTTTTTAAAGAAGACACAAATTATAATAGTTTCCCTGCTCGATAGAGATGGTGACATTTTTAAATGCAGTTTTCAATTTGGAAGAATTTGTACGAGAATTGTATTTCAAAGCTCGCTCGTTCCACCAGTGTGGTTACCTTGCTGCAGAACAATGTACTTTGCTGTATATCTAAACTCAGCCATTCAGCAGCAACAATAAGTTTTGTACTTTAAGAACAACAACAACTTCGATTTATATAGTGCCCTCCACGCCGGATGGCGTCTCAGAGGGCTTGAAGGACTTTAGGATTTTAAGATTTGAAACAGGTAACAGTGGCATGAAAGTACCATTGACTTAAACGTTAAGTTGGAGGTACTGTAATTGGGTGTTTTATGTTTGGAGATTTTTTAAATTGTAGACCACAAGAGGGCAGCAAGCTCCAGGTAATGTAGTTGTACAGAATGCAACAGTTCTGTACACAGAGACCATAGTGGCTGGAGTTGTAAGGATAACATAAACAATATTTCACCCATGCTATTGGACCGTATTCTAAGTTGTTTTTTAAGGACTGTAGTAAAACCATAGGAGTGTCTGACATGCAACCCCTGGATTGTCCTGGGCCTCGGGACAGTCTTCGGACAAGATTGGTGCAATACAAGTGTAGTCATTTCTCCGCTCTATCTTATAGTTCTATTCTTTCATTTCTGGTGTCTCTTTAAATGCCGCAGCCCCTCCAAGGTAGCAAATGCTAGAAATATGCTTTCTGTTATATGGTGTAGAAAATTTCGAGCTGTAACCCAACCAATGACTGGTACAAATTTCTCATCACCAAGTTAGTTTTGTATTTATTGGCTCAGTATATAAACCCTTTGATTTCCCCCCCCCCTCTTAAAACTACACATTTTGGGCGCAGATAATATTTTGCGCCAACAATTCCGGAGATGCCTATGTTGTAAAATTCCAAAAAGTCGTATACAAATGATCACTTGCATCTGTCTGTAAAGGATGGGCGTTTCTAAAAAATGCTTTGTCTATTTTCTTGACAGTTAAGCAGACTAGTGTGGTAACCTTCTTATGCATATTTAGCTCTTGTATAGTGGAAATGTGCATGGTAGAAATTGCTTCATCTATTTCAAGCATTGAATGACATGCACAGAATGACTGATGGGATACTAATTTTGATATAGTATTTTTTACGTTTTAATAAGGTTTTATGCCGACTGCAATACAGTATCTGGATTACATTTTAACTGTAAAACAAACTCCATGGTATTACCTTATAATGTTTTCCAGTCATTAAACTGTTCCATGTGGTTTCTTCTGAAATTCAGTTTAAATGCTACACGTAATTTTTACAGGGCCATAAAAATAATGGTACACTCGTTTTTTTGAAACGTTGCCACTGGTTAAATCCACAGTATATCAAATACCTTTGTTTTTATTTTTCCAGCGTATTGGTATATGTAATGGAGACTGATGGGGTGGGGGTTTAATTTTTGAAATGTAGTCTTTGGTATTGAGGCCAATGTGAAGAGTGTTGCCAGGGAGCAAAGCCAATTGATGATCATTGCCCACTCTAACCTTTCTACCTTTCTGGTAGAAAGTTTTGCTAGTTTTGCTTTACTTTATAAATCCCCCACATCCTTTGCCTCTTACTTTACATTAACTACAAAGTGGCTCGTAATTCTACCGTTGGTCACAAAATACTATTTTCTGCAAATTTCATATTTTTCTTGGCCTGTGACTGTTATGTCCACTGGATTAAGGTTGAGGAAACTGGTGAAAGCTACAATGCTGATCCAAAACCGTTAGGTTAGATTTACGAGGACTGAATTTTGGATAGCTTTTTTTCTCTCTCGTATTATTCAATGAGCAACAGGGAAACCCGCTGGACCGCCCAAGAACTTTCAAGGAACATTTCAACTGGCTTTTTAATAACAGTCAGTTTGGGGGGGGAGCAAAGGCAAGGAAGTTGTACATAAAAATGGAGGGAACTGGCTCAGCAGGCTGAATGGTCCAATTCCAATGTTCATAAAGTATTACAAACTAACAGTGTTCCATGATACTGAAATTCTACTCATGCTCTGTGGTTGCTTAGAACTCTCAAGTCAGGTATAAATCAGTTGGATTGGATTGCCAACTCCAGCCATTGTTATCAAGTGAGACTGTTTGTTACTTGCTATATCAAATGCAAGGATTATTGTTATTATCATTATTGCCCTTTAGTCTCATTGCTGACAGGAACTCAACTCCAAACTCGAAAACCAATGTTTTGGTGGCGAAAGTATATGAAAATTAAATTTCTGGCTCCTATGTTAATACACAGATATGAAACCTACTCTGATACTGTTAACTTTGTTCTAACATTTGGCACACAGACTTTACTGGAAAGAAGATTTGATATGCTTTTAGAGAGGGGAAACAAACGTTGGCAAATCGTAGAGAAATGTGTTCTTGAAAGGTACTTTGCTTTGACCAGAAGTGAACAATGATGTGGTCGTTTCTTATTTTGTTTCCTCTTTGATTCCAATTGAAGTTGGGTAATTGAATCCTATCCGTTCTGTACTCAGAACATTTCCCTTTCCTTTACTATTTCATTGGGGTTGTGTCAGGGGACCGGAAATCTGGAACTCTCTTCCACGGATGCTGGATCCATTCAAATTTTCGAGATTGAGGTGGATAGATATTTGCTAGGTAAGTATATCAAGGGATAATGGGCGTAGCCAGGCAATTGGAGTTGAGGTACCTCTCTGACCTCCTCTCCTCACAACGGTACCTGTTGCCTTCACTCTACCGGGTCTGGCCTTCTCGCTGTCTGTGAATCCTCAGTTCCACCATCAGCAGCCATTCCTCCAGCCACTACGCACCGAGGCTCTGGAACTCCCTTTGCATCATCCCCCTCCTTTTTATTTTCAGGTTACGCCTAAAGACTTTTCTTTTTCGACTGCACTTTTGGTCATCATTTTTCCCCCTCTCCCTGGCTCGGCCCAGGCATTCATTATTGTGAAGCGCACTGAGATGCCATCTGGCACGGAGGGCCCTATATAAATCCAAGTTGTTGTTGTTTGTCAGATCAGCTTTGATCTTGTAGAATGTCAGAAGAGGCTGGAGGGGCTGAATGGCCTCCGCCTGATCGTAAGTTCCTCTGACTACTTCAGATCAATGTACCGGCTGATAAATGTTGAGGTCTGGTAATCCACAGCTACTAACTAACGTTTATAGCCTGACCCTTTTTCATAATGTATTTGCTCAGCCTGTGATTGAAAGAGGGGTCAATTTGAAGCAATTATAGGATGACACATATGAGAATTTTTCAGCTATTGTGATCGACGTTTTGATTATAATCAACCCAAAATACATTGAGATGTATTCCTACATTTGCTAAATGTGACTTTTCTATTCTCCCAAGAAAACTGTTTCTTTGTAAATCCTATGATGTTCTGCAAGTGCAATCTTGTCAGGTTTTACTGTCAGATTTAGAGACTTGACTGTTGCCAGACACAATTTTCAGTGTCAATGTGACCTGTTTCGGGAGTCAAGTTTCTTTTATGATCAGTTGCCTTCATCGCAGTCACAAAATCAATACTTTAATGATAATGTTATAATAATTGCTATGTGGTATGTATGCACATGGATTTTCACTCTATAAGCAAAGTTGGGGGCATTTTTCAGCATATGCTAGTACAGTAGGTAACATATATTCTACAGCAGATTAATGGTCTCTAAAATGTTTTTGTGCCATTGCATCTGTTAGTAATTTTCTATTATTATGGTTGCATCTTGAGAGTGTGCTACAGTTTAAGATGAAAGGAACATCTTTAGTGGGTAGCAACCAAAATATCTATTAAATGGGGAAGAGGTCACTTGATGAAACTTGAGCATTTCATTCCACTACTTGTCCACTAAGTGACTGGTACAAAGTGGTGTTCTCCCAAGGAAAACCAACTGGTACTAAAAACACCCTCAAGGACACAGTTACTACACTTTTAACAGTAATTACTAAGGGCTTTGAGATCTTTCAATGTGATGAAGCGAAAAATCAAAATGCATTTGTTAATTTAATTCCACTAATGTTAAGCATGAACTGATGTTACCATCAGATGTTACATCATTTTTGTATAAATTGTATTCTTGTGAACAATAGTGAGACAGATTCTATCTTCTTAAATAGGTGAATAGATACTTAAAACATTTCACAAACTCAAAGAACGTTGCTTTTTGGGATCACTTTGTGATCAACGTTTTCACAAATAAACATATTATGTGTTTTAATAATGGTGGCGTCTCACTCAGCTGCCTTGAAAGATTGTTTGTTACAGCAAGGGGGTTGTATTTGGGATTCATAATTCACATTCATGTCGCTAAGAAGGTTTAAAAACAGGAAAATGTGAGAAAAAGGTTTGGGATGTAGCGTTTAAAAAAAACACTTCACTGTTGATGATGGCAAAGTTTTATCTGAACACATGGTCCGACCACTTTGCTGCTCCACCGTTTGAAGTTCTAACTTAGTGTTTTTATGATGAGAAGCTATAAGAACTCAGGAATTCGTAGGTTCTGTTTCTGACCTGTGCAATCATTCTATTGATTATGCCTGTCCAGATACTTTATGTCTATGATTAGCTCGATTCTATTTGCAGATCAAAACCAGCGCCTCTTTCAATTTAGGTTGTAATAGCAGCAAGACTCTTCCTTCTGTCTCATACCGTGTGAATTGCTATAAAGTGTTTGTATTTAGGTTGTGCAATGTAGGTGGACGTGTTGTAATGTTTGAGGTGAGAGCCATTCAGCACCATTTTTCCTGCTTACTACAGCTGTCTTGAACAATTGTCTTCAAGTACATCATTGTGCATTAAAATAATTTTCTCTCATTCATACTCCTTCCCCCCCCACCCCCCCACCCCGTCAGAACTCTGATCCTTCCACCCCACCATCCCCCCCTCCAACAGGTTATACAGTATTTTGTGGCAAACTGCTTGTGAATAAATTTGCGCAAATGTACTGTGGTTAACAATCAGTAATTTAGCAACAGTACAAGGTTGAAATGTTAGAATGTTGCTTCTGTTGTACCCTTTCCTCAAAAATTCCCAAAGACAAACATTATTAAGCACCTTAACAAATGCCACTTTTTAAAAATAAAAAATAACACTAGCCCATGCAGCTATAGTGTTACAGAATATAAAATGAATGGGACTTCGGTTCGTAAATATCCTTAATCAAAAAAGGCTAAGCAAATCCTGTTCTTTCATCACTGACCAAATAAATATACAGTTCAAGGAGCTTGGACAGATTACCTTTCCAGTACTAAGTCCGCACAATTTGTTTTGATGACCTTGCCCGTCTAGTTCTTGTTAAAACTACTTCACATCCCTGTGATGGCCCGAGGAATGGATTCCCATTTTCTTTAATTGCCAGTATTGGGATTTGGTAGCTGGCTTTGCTCATTATGAAATTACCCTCACTCTAAACAAATAGTGCTTCTGAATGTTTCACATTAGTTCTAGTTAAGACTTCTGTGCTAGATGTTGATACAGAACAACCCCATGATAACACACCTTGCTATTATGTGGTTTCACTCATAAACATGATTGGGCTGTGGACACTCACGTATTTGAAAATCAAAATCCCATGCACCACAATTTTGGAAACTGCAGCCTTACAGTGCTCAACTGGCTGTTACTACTACAACATAAGAACGCCTTTCACGTCGGGAAGACATCACTAGGTGCTGACCAGACAGGGGTCAGGATTTGAGCATAGGGGTCGGAGGGGGCAGAGAGGTAGGCGGGTGGCTGAAGGCACTGAATAGGAAAGAAGTCTAGATATTAAGGATGTGGTGTTGATTGTAACAAGGCAATCTGCCTGATTAGAATAGTGACAAACTTTCTCTTGAACGTTTCTGAGCCTATTATTGGCACAGCATTGGGAGCAGTCCATGAGCTCACTGTCTTTAGTTGAGGCTAGCTTGTTTTATCAGATCATTGAACTGTCTTCATGACTCATTCTTCAAACAAGAATACTATTGGCGAACTTCGATTTTGTCTTGAGGAAATGTTTCATTGCATGGTTTGAAACTGATCCCAGCTCAGATCTGGGGGAGGAAGAGGAAAATCCCTGTAGTAGATGTTTGTGTGCAGTTGAAAGTAGATCTGGGAAGATATTGTACAGCTGAGGAGAGATTGACACTGAGGTGTGAAAGCCTTTACAATGGGTGATCAAGTTTTAGACAAGAGTATCCTTGCTGAGGAACTCATTATTAATCCCTGGAAAATTTTATTTGCAGACATTTGGTTGTTTATACTCATCACTATTAATCATCTCTCGGTAACCAACGCAAATGGAAGTGATAAAAGTCTTTGTGGTTTTGGTTGCTGTTCATTTAACCTCTCAACTATGGCGTGGAATGAATTTTTTTGAATCAGCAAATTGGTGCGTGGTGTGCATCCAACCTCAACTCTTTGAAGCTAATGGCTCACTTGTAGAACACGAGACTTGAGTTTCCCTGGTTTCATTAATCTTCGCTTCACACAGTATACATGGCAGTTGTCAGAACAATCTGCAGAGCCACAGATTCACTCTTCAATGGAAACCCAGGATTCCTAGTTTTCTGAATGATGGATCAACACTCCACCTACTAATGTAATCAATTTCCCCGATACAGTATCATAAGCTGGTTATGCACATATACACCCTGCTTTGGTGCTGATGGACATAACTAGTGAAATAACTTTGTTTGAGTGAGTAGCCTGTGTGATTTGGAGACTTGTTGCTGACTACAAATTTCCCTCAAGGGTGATCTCCTCTGCTCCATGTTTCTATTTGCCACATATGTCATAAAATGCATCATCACCTTGGCACCAGTGTAGCTAAATTCCTTGAAATGTACTCGTGATCATAATATAATAATAATAATCCTTGAATTCGATATAGCGCTTTTCACGTCTTTTAGACACCTCAAAGCGCTTCACAGCATATAATGTAAAGTGAATTGACTGTATATTTACTCTGCTGTGTCAAATGCCCCGTAGACACAGAACATGTCCTCAAGTCAACCAGAAAAGCTTGATAGTAATACTCTTGCCGTTTTCACTCTTTTAAGGGCATTGCTTGCAGGGGGCGGCTTCTCCACCTGGACCTATCGGCAAGGCTATGACGTCAGCATTCCGGTGTTCAGTCCGTTGTCAGTGGATGTTAATCTACCCGAGAAACCTGTAGGGTAAGACACATGAGAGTTGCCTCAATAACACTAATAGTTTCCGATATTAATCCTTTCACCACTGATGGGGGTAAGATTTCAAATGTAACAATAATACTAATTCTTGCATTAATACAGCGCTTTTCACATCTTATCAACGTCTCAAAGCGCTTCACAGAATATACTGTGAAGTGAATTGGTGGTATATTTGCGGGCGAAAATGTACTCGGAAAAATGTCAACAATCAATCTGGCATTTGGTACTTCTTGAGAGATCTTTTGTTTTCCTGCAACATGTGCTGTATTTAATAGGCCATATTTACCTTAATGTGCTCCATTTTCCCTCTTGTTTTCAGTTTGCATTCTCTTCCCCCAACCCCCTTTTTAAATGAACGTTGCTGTGGAGAACTGAAGTTTATACAGAAAACATTCCACTGTTCCATTTCACTTGCTGCGTAATTGAATGGAATAAATGCTGCTTTTGCGGTGAAATTGTTACCAGCTTGCAGTGAAGATTTGAGGATTAACCTTCCATTGTTTTGGCTAATAAGAAACAGTGGAATTGACCCATAGATCATTGGAAGTCATGAAGCGGTGAATCTTTTTTTCATTTGAGGGAAATTCCCATCTCATGAGTGCAAACGTTTCTTGAGAAAATCATTCTGTTCAGGCTAGCGAGAGATGAGAACATCTTTAAATCACTATTAGCTTGTAATAGTTTCAGGTTCACCTTCGTTTTGTGGAGCCCTGTAACTCAGTGGTTAGAGCACTCGTCCTGCAAGTGAGAGACCTGGGTTTGATTCATGTCAGGACAAAATGTTGAGCAAGTTTCCTTACTCCACATGCCTCAGTTTATCTAGCAATAAGTAAGAGGTTGTTAGGTTCCAGCAGTAATGAATCCTTCAAAAAATAATAACATAATTTAGTCACTTCAATCCACAATGACTGTTTGTGGGACACTGCTGGGTGCGATTGGCTGCTGCATTTCGCCCACAAAATATACAGCCAATTCACTTTACAGTATATTCTGTGACGCATTTTGAGACGTCTCGAATGTGTGATAAAGCGCCGTATCAAATGCAAGAATTATTAATATTACTGCAACTGAAATACATTTGATCAAACATCACAAAACGAGGCTTACCTTTAACCTGTTCCTTCACGTAATGGGTGGTAAAAAGTGCATGTTTTCCTAGGCACGCAGTCGCGTGTGTACAAATATGCATTGTTGATTCTAGTGGCAGAAGAATGGCAGTTTCTTCATTGTCACTTCGGGTGGATGGGTCGATATTTATATCCAGAAGTGCTTTGTGTTTGTGATTCTGACTCGAAGAAGTACTTCACATTAACCTGTGGTTTGGGAAGAATAATGTTAATCCCATTTTAATGTCTTTTCTGAAGTTTTAGGATGTATTTTATCTTGTCTGCACAAATGGCAATCCATTCGGAATACCGCTCTGAGCTGGAGGCAATGGAAGCAGAACATGGAGATTCCCTGCTGATCCTGGACAAATGTACCAACTTGTCAGAGGGTGTCCCTTCTATAAGGAAACGCTGCCATAAAAATCAAGTCTTTGACTACCCGCAGATCCTACAGGTATTTACTTATTGGCGGACAGAATCTTCCATTTGAAATGCAGCTTTACATAACTTGGATTTCAGCTGGAGTTTTGACGTAGATCAAGCTTTCTTGCCTGGCATTGTTTTACTATTCACTATTTGCCAAGGTCAACTCTGACGTTACACAAATTATTGTTGAATCCACAAAAAGTGCCCAAATTGCCTCTTGATTGAAAACAGCGTGTGTCTTTGGTGACGTGAAGAGAGGGAATGCTGGTATGGGATCTGATTACCTCCTTCTATCTGCTGGTTGCAAGAAATTCAAAAATTAGTTTTCTGTTTAGTCTTTTTTTATTAAACTGTTGCTACTTTTGAAACTTGATATTCTAAAACTAGTGTTATTGAAAAGTTGACTTTAGTGGCTCAAAACCTACCTGATGGGTTCAGATTTGATAACTAAATGCTTGAAGGTTTATCCAGTCCAGTCATACAAGTGGCCATGTCAATCACTCCTTCAGAAAGTGCAGAAAATCAGGAATTGAGCCACGCCAGTCTGCAAATGGGAATTATTGCTACTTTGGGAAGGTTGCAATTTGGCATAAGTGGGTGTCTTTGGTCCTCTCAAACGTTAATGCTCGTATATGCCAAATGTGTGTTTTGATTTTATATTGTGCATTAAGCCTTTTTAAAGGAGACTTCTGTAAACCTCAGCTAATCGCGTGGTTACTGAAATTATTGACTCAGTGCGCAAAGTCGTGCACTGCTACAAATTTTGCAAAGGGACAGATGGGAATATAACAGATGGAAGTGATTTACTGTCTAGATAAGGAGGATCTTACAATGTGTGGAATTCCTATGGTTCTCTCCTACATATGAAGGTCAAACAACATGCAGGAACTGTATCATTAGGTCAGTCCATCTTAAAATGTGGAGTTCCCTTGGTATGCTGATGGACACCTCATAACCCTTTAGTTTAAGCATGGGAATTATATCTGAAGGTGCACAAAGTGATGTAAACTTAATTTGAACTGTTGTCTTTCTGGTAGAAGAAGCTTGTGACATGAAAAATACCAATTATGCAATTGTCATTCAGTGCCAGCTGGGGAGATGATTAACCACAGTCAGGGCAAAACCTTAGGCAACCTTACTCCACATACCTAATAATAATAACAATCCCTTGAAATAAAAAAATAAAAAATTGGTCACTTCAATCCATGACTGTTTGTGGGACACTGCTGTGCGCAATTGGCTGCCGTGTTTTGCCCACATATTTACAGTCAATTCACGTTACTGTATATTCTGTGAAGCACTTTGGGATGTCTAGAAGACGTGAAAAGTGCTTTATCAAATGCAAGGATAATTATTACCATCCTTAGTCACTGAGTGCTGTTGCCTCATTTGACAGAGGCCAGAGAAGCAAATATTTTCTGCACAGTAGGACGTTTGGGCTATCGTGTCTGCGCACAAGCCTGTTTTTCTAAACCTATCTTTTTAAAATAAATCCCCAGAATTAGATCTGGTCCATTATTCCAGTCCATATTTGTGTCTGCTTTTGAAATAGATTTTTTTTTAATTGCATTTTTTTTGCCTTCTCTGCAGATGAATCTGAAATGAAACACTGGGTTCATACAAGTTTAAGTTGTTGTTGTTGTTATTTCTTGAGGCTGGTTGGCCCCATTGCAAAAAGGACAAAAATAATTTGAGCACTTAACCTGCAGTTAAACATATGTAAACTAACATCCATAAAATAAATTGAGCTACGGTTTGTTTTCACACCATCCCATCATTGTTGTATTGTAAATTTGTGAATCAGTGCTTTTTCATTTGGGGACTTGCGTGAGCATCACTCAGATTTTAGAAATATATTTCCAAATCTTTTTAAGTAATGTTAAACATGAGCATTTTTGGTTTGAATACAGCTCTTCCCTTCCCTGAAGTTAACCGATAGAAATGCTTTGTGTGTCTCAAGGGTAGTTTTGACTATGTACTATGTGTATGGTTTCACACAGTTGGAAACCTCCACTGGGCTGCATTTTTTGTTTACAGAAAAACTTGGTTTAAGACCAAGATGATTCTTTGTTTTAGTCAGACTTGGACAATGATTTAATAATTTAAATAAACGCTCATTTATAGCTCAAGTAGTTAGAAAACAAACTCACATGCGCAAAAACCATGGGGGCATATTTTACCAGACATCTGTTTTCATTCTGAGTGTTGTGTTCGGTGTGAAAATAAAATTACCGCTGTATTATTCTATGCCTTTTGGAAGTGTTTATTTTATACCACTTGGGACAAGGTGATTTTCATAATTAAAATGGATTGTTACTGTTCAACTCCACTTTATTCCAAATGCTATTGTTTGAATGATTTATTGTTCCAATCATTGCTGTTCAGGTTGATTAGCAATCTAGTAGTGCAGAATTGGAGTTTCACATTGAACATGATGCACACTGAGGATAGTTTGTCTAAGAAAATGAAAAGCACCAGTTAAATTTCTATTACTTTAACCTTTTCTGAAATTGCAGGGTGTTATTATACGGTATACTGAATGTGCGTTTTTCGTAATTGGCTACAGTTAATCACATATAGAATTGATGGTAATATCTCAATTATTAACCCCCCTTCCCCCCCTCCCTCGCTCTCTGTGCTACTGAAGAGATGACGTATTGAATGCAATCTTGCAAACTGGGCTGTTGATGATAGCGTATTGAGCAGTAGGAAGTCTTTTTTGTTCAAGAGAATTATGCCACAGAATACTTTGCTTATGTCCATTGGCTCAAATAAATGTGGTTTATAGTATCCTGTGAGCTCCTCAATTCCTGATTTAAATGAATTATATCTTATTTGAGGTGACCAGATGTTGTTTCTATTACACAGCAATGGCTCAAGTAAAGCTCAAAGAGGTTGTAAGAGTCATTTTCTTTGTATTGTTTCATAACAGGACGCCACATTCTGCATTGTCTTACGTGGATCGCGGCTTGGGCAAGCTGCACTAAGTGAGGTCCTCCAAGCGGGCTGTATTCCCGTTGTTGTCGCTGATTCTTATATCCTCCCATTTTCAGAAGTGTTGGATTGGAAGAGGTATGCACTACTTGCTGTTGATAATTTTAAAAAATATCTATTTATCGTGAAATAAGAATGAGTAGGAAAGGGAATTAGTTGGGTCTATGTGCCCTTTGCTAACCATTTCATACCATCTACAGTGCAATTTATAAAGTAATGACCTTGACTGAAAATTGTACTTGGGTATTTAGTTTTCCAGCACCTTGGGATGTCCTCCTGACATGAAAGGCGCTATCCAAGTATCATTTTGTTGTTGTTGTTTTATACAGTATTTGGTTGGCCAAGAACCAAGGATTTAAACATCTCAGAATTTTTAAATTTGGACTTTATATTCTGTGCCTCTGATCTGTACCGATATATAATTCTATTGCGTCTCCCCCCATATAATTAATACAACAATTATGGAATAGCACATGAATTAGTAGTTTTGTCACCAAACCTGCAAAGGACCCAAAAATAAAACATCTGTTATTTCTCAAGCCTGCGGAGGGTTGGATAGGTCAAAAATCTTGATGCATCACTACAGAAAACAGTGCTGATCCTCACAACTTCCCCGTGCAGTCAATGTTTTCAGATGTCCTGAAAGTTTTCTTTTTCTTACTCAGACTGAAGTCAAATTCCAATCACAAGCTGAAGTTTATATTTATTGTGAGTTTAAAAAAAAAATCATATCCCAGTAAGTTTGTTTGGCATTCTGTTTCATCATTGAGCTGGAATAAAAATCCATGGTAAATCGCACAGCTTGTTCATGTTAATTGAAATTTACAGGTAATTCAGGGTAGCCTCTGATGGCTCAGCGATGACACATTCTATTGTGGATCATGACCATACAAGTAACATCCCTGCTCTGTACCGAGTTACCTTGGGGACGAGGTAGTGCTATATTTATGCTCACTGTTCACTCCTGTCTCTTTTATTTTCCCAGGGCCTCTGTGGTGATACCTGAAGACAAACTTTCCGAAATGTACAGTATTTTAAAGTCCATTCCTCAGCAGCAAATTGAAGATATGCAGAGACGGGTAAGAAAATGTAAATGCTTTCACTGAAGACTGTGCCAATGAGTCTCTACGTGCCACAATACCAAGGAATGAGACTGTATTCCGTTTCTAAATTTAAAACGTATTTAGTTTAAAGTCAAGTTGCTGTCGCCCAATACTTGCTCAAGATTATGAATCACTGAAATCAATAAGGAACGCATACGCTTAAAGGGTTAAACATTGAGAATTGTAATTGGAATGTACATGACTGAAAATATCCAGAGTAGTTGACTGTCTTCCGTTTAAAATAGTCTGAACAGGGTAATTACTCAAATTCCATTGTGACAGTAATGCTTAAAAGGAAACTCTAACCGATCCATTCACATGCTACAAATGATGGCATAATTCGAAGAGCAAATTGATATTGCCCGGAGCTTGCTTGTCACACTCAGCCATTTTTCTCCATTAGTATTTTGCGTTGTACATTAAATGCTCTTGTTTATTTCATGCTGGAATTAACGTACATTGAAAATTAAAAAATATTTTTAAAACTGTTTGCGCCTGCAAACAACCAGCAATCAATTGAAAACTTTTGGGTGCCTGACAGAAGAACACTGCACTCTGTGCTGCCTGCGAAATGGATCATTAATGGTTACTTAAATGTGTCGGTGGAAATAACGTTTTCATGCATACATTGCAATCCTTTCAAACCTTAAAGTGCTGCTGAAGATTGTGCTAAAAGGGTTGAATGAAGTTTCTTCCTCTTGGAATGCACAACTGTGCCTCTTGCAGAACCGTTCTCCTCTTTGGATTATTCCTGTTCCCCCCATGGATCACTAAGGAAAATAAGACCAGGTGTAACATGGGCCCCTCTTCATGTTTGATTTGCCAGCTGTACATTGCTAGTTGTTTGGATATCTGTGATGGTGCTATCGGCAGCTGAGCATACTGTTGAGCATCCTGAGAGCTCACCAGAGTTGAGCTGGGCCAATGATAAAGCAGTCGTTCATTGACAGAAATCAGAGCTTACATCAGTGGGAGTTCATTTGTCAGTCAGACAAGGGCACAATCTTAACTCAAGGAATAAAGGACTTCTAAGGAGGAATTGAGAGCTTTCTTATTATTTTTTAAGCACGAGTAATGACTGATGAGAACACCTCCTACAGAAAACAGTGAAGATTGACTGACTGATTGTAAACCTGTTCCAGTTTGCACTGATGTTCTGTACAGATTAAGAATTATTTACGGAATTTAGCGGTATTTGCCTGACCCTTATTCTATTTCTCTTTGAGTATACTTTTGTATTAAATGAAATAAGAATGACTACTTTTATAGGTTGTCTAATTTATTGACTTTTTGGGGGGCACATTGTTGGCACCTTTCCTTTGGGTAGAACTGTTCTCAGATACTTCATTATGGTGATTAGAAAAATGATCTTGTTTTGTTGTAATTGTTCTATTTAGTGTGTAAGTGCATTCCTTTGAGTTGGTTATTTTATACCTTTCCCATTGTCTACTTGGTGTAAGGGTATTAGCTAGGAAAATATTGTCATGTCCGTATGTGAACTTCGGTAAATCATGTATTTAGCGATTTTTGATTTGCTTCCAAATAACAAAGTTGACTTCCTGCGAATACAATTGTGATAAAAAAATTTTTTTTTTTATTGATATTGGTAACTGCTTCTATCACTTCAGTGCGAACTCAAGTGTTCCATATAATTTGTGCTCGAAAGTATGGAAGCATGCTATTTGTAATTTAGAGATACACCCAATATTTGATTGAGGATAATAAGCATTGATTGTACTGGTTCGCTAGATGGACATAGTTAATGCAGATCCATCACTCAGAGGATTCACTTCAAGATCCTAGGTCCTCAGCTTCAAAGATCTTCAGGTCCTTACCCCACTCAACCACCTGACCTCCCAACCAACCTGTCCCTCCACTCAGTGGGCCCCACCTCCCCCAACCCACCCACCCCACCATCGGCAGGTGAACCATCAGCCACTCTCCCCCAACCTTTGGAATTCCATCCTATAATCCCTCCACCTTGGCCCCTCCCTAGCCTGCTTCAAGTCCCGCCTCAAGACCCTCCTCTTCCGACCATGCTCCCTTTCCTCCACCTTCCCCGACCCCAGCTCCGGTCCGAAACACTGACTGTCCAGAGCCTCAAGATGTCCTCCCAACATGAAAGGCACTATATAAATATAATTTTATTGTTGTTGTTGTAACAATCTGTTAAAGAGCTCCTATAACAGACACCTCATTTCCTCGGACATTCCCACGTGTCTTTCATCTTGCGTTGTATGTGTATGAATAATATCTCCCTCTTAGCTCCCTTTGTACTTGAAGACTGCGCATTGCACTCTGGTCAGAAGCTTGTGAGTATTTTTAAATAGGTTGTCTAGCTCATGCCCAGGCCACCCATAGTTGCGAATGCTGCAGTTTTCTTTTTTGCTGATTGAAATATATTGCCTTTCCTCGGACATTAGAGAGGGTCCAGCACTCAGAAACGGTTGGCAAGTTTGCACACAGGCATGTTTTAGTTCCACACGCACGAGTGTTCAGAATCATTACATGAAAATTGCTGTGATATAACATTGCAGTACAGCATTACCCAATGACTGGATTAGAGGCAAACTGTTCAATGTGCAAAAATGTTTAACTGTGAGACAATGGTTGTATGTACTTCATTTTGTGTTGGTCTTTGCCTTAAGTAGGCAGCGTAAAAATGTGTAGAAGACTGATAGAAATCCCCTACCCTTAATTTCTTCGCTTTGTAGAGATAAAACGCAGTACAAATAAAAATTCAGCATCTACTCTGCAGGTTAGCATGTCAGGCGGGGAAGAGTGCATTTATGCCTTGCCTCCTGGCTCATTAAAGTGTCTCTCACATAAATGGGATAGTTTTGAGAAAGGCCAGAAGCACATATATTAGATTCTTATATAAATTTGACGTCTGTAGCCATAATAATAATTTATTTGACGACTTTTTGCAAAGGATTTTAAACTACATTTCTCCCCTCCCTTTTCCGCATGAAATCCATTGATCTGTTTAAATCTGTTTATGCACTGCCTCGTTCGTTCTCTTTCTATTGCTTAGAAAGTGCCTGAAGAATCCTACTACAGTATTACGTACTCCAGATTCCAAAGAGTAGATAGTAAACTGAACCATAATACAGTGCAGTCCTATTGAAACTCACTGGTTTGTTATCACACTAATATAGTGTAGATTCCCATTCATTGTGCGTCCGTACAACTGATCACATGACAGCCGGCAGACTTCCAGTTTATTAGGCGGTCACCGATGCCACTCTGTGACATAGAGTAAGTCACATTGGTGGCAACCTGCTGCCACTGAAGTTTGTCCATTTTTTCTCGAGCTTGAGAGTTGGCCAATGTAGGAAGCAAGCCCATTGCTACCCAACGTGACAGGCGCTGTGCAAGTTGTTGTTGACTATCGCCGCAGTGTTGTAAGGTAGGTTGGGATTTTATGGACCCCCCAACCACTTAAAAGGAGGCTACACTGTTATGTTAATAGCCACAGAGTCTAATGAAGGAACACTGAATGAAGATCGGGAGTTAGAAACCAAGATAAAGAGAGAGAATATTTGATGGAAGCTACAAACTGGCGATAATGGGTGCAATCAAAATGTAAAAGAGGATTGATAAAACTGAATGGGATATACAATATCCAAGTGGAAGTGTTTCATGTTAATGCCAATCTGTTGGTCATCCAGAACTAATTGGGAAGGACTGCTTAAAAGATGAATAGTAAGAAATTGCAAGAATTTCTGTCTTTGACTGAAAACAGACCTTGCATGTCTGTAGGGATGATGTATTGCGTCCTGACAGTACTTCATAAATCCTCAAGTGGATGGCGCTTTGGAAAATGTTTTGGTCTTGAGTCAAAGTGTAGTAGTGTAATGCATTTATTATCGAACTGAGTTAGAAGTGTCCATTTCAAAAGAGGATGAAAAATGATTGGTATCTATCAGGCGCAGGCTATTTTTACCTCCTTGGGACATCTTGACAAGAGCATTTTGTGTTTCGACTCGCTTTGACTGTGAAACATTCTGGTTGTATATTTACTTTATCACCGAATGGGTAATTTTGCAGCACAAGTCTAGCCAGAATTGAGTAAAGCTTTTATCACAACAAAAAAATAACCAGATCATGTTTGTTTATAAGATTCTTTTCATAATTTGAGTGTAACCAACACAAGTTTCCCGTAAGTAAAGTACTGTTAAGTAACTCCTGTTCCTACCCTTTAACTTAATAATACGTAATCTTTGCATTTGATATGGTGCTTTTCACACCTTCTAGACATCTCAAAGCGCCTCACAGAATATCACTATAAAGAAAATTGACTATGTATTTTGTGGGCGAAACACGACAGCCAATTGCGCACAGCAGTGTCCCACAAACTGCTGTGGATTTGGTGATGAAATGATCGGACGATATTTCATGAAATGTGTGTCTGAGACTATACAGGAACAGCCTCACCCTCTCACTTAATTAGATTATACAAAAGTGAAGTGTTGCCTGTGGGGCAATAATATATTCCATGGATTCTAGTCTTTTGTTTGGGATAATTTGTGTTTGCATAATATTGCACAAAAAATCCACCAGATGTAATTAAATCTGAACAACATCTGGCTATTGCTTTGAAAGCTCCACAAGGAGAAAAAGTGTTGACTCAAAGAGGCTTCATGGTGCTTCTGTTGAAATTGCATCTCTTGAGGTTAGCAAAGAGTGCTTCTGTGAGTTTTGCATTGATCTGCCTCAACTCCTGAATGTCAGGAAATTTGAAAGCATATTCATGTGCTTGAAAAATACATTCCATCTTATTGCTGTTTTTGGCAACAGTAAATTATAGAGATTGAGCGGGTGGGGGGGAAAAAACCTCCCTATTAAAACCCCCAAAAAGTAAGAAATGAGGGAGTGTGCAGTTGATATCTCCCAGTTTAGTTTCTCTCATGCATTCTTATCACCTATGATATAAAACATACCATCTGCCTGCCTCCTGTGTCTGGCTGTTATCCCATCCGCTTGGCTGATAAAGCCAGATAAAAACATCATCTGTAGGATGTCCTGTATGTTTAAAGTTGCAGATGTTAATGACTCAAGCGATCAGTTTAGCCGACGAGATTACTTTTTCATTAAAAAAGAAAATTGCAGTAAATTGCAGATGTGAATGCTTTTATTGTCCAAATTATGGCAGGTTTACTGTTCTTAAAATTGCTTGTTTTGCAGTGCTCGTGAAGAGCTGCTAATTTAGAGCATAGATTTAAATACATCATGCATAGCAATTGGATCTTTTCTCATTGTATTCGTCTGACACGTGCGGAGACCCATCGCTATGCTTAAGAGTATCCAAACCAAACAGAGTTCCATGCATCCCACCTATATGTAGAAATTCCAGAGATATGTATTGGAATGGAATGTGGATTCTGTCTCTCCCTGGAGGGGCACATCCTGGTTATCTCATTTCAGAGATTATTGGGCACAGGTTTTCAAGAGCTGAGTTTTGTGGACCATAGAATGTGTGTAATGATACACTGCTCGAGTCCCCAACAAGCTAACACCACACGGCTTACCATTGAATGCACAGTCTGTCAAGTTTTTCCACTGCTTGTCAAGCGCTCTGGGACACTACGAAGCGTGAAGAGTACTATCTAAATGCACTTTGTTGTTCTTGTCGTAGAACCACATTACGTAGAACCCGTTGGGTTTTGACTTGCCTGTATGCATCAGTAGCTTTTTAACTTACATCATCGAGACGTCTTGAAGGCACTATGTCAACTGCAAGGATTATTATTATTATCCTAACCCGTGCAGTTGTTCTTGCAAAGTTTCCTTGCTTGAGTTATGTCAGAAAGTTGCAGAGATTTATCACAATTGCGCCTGGCTGATTTGAGTGCCAGGCAGTGCTAAGTTCTTGAGCCCTTGACTGCTGCAGGCACGGCAGGGCGTGAATTATGGCAATACTGGGCTGCAAGAACCTAACCATATTTTATCCTTCTCGATCAGATACTTTAGTTTTCAAAGGATTGTTCATTACCAATTGCAATATTAAAAGCACAGACGTAGTACAATTGTCGTGTTTGGTCACCTTAATGGAATAGTAAACAGCAGATGATGTACTCCATCACCATAACTCAGAGTGATAGGAAAGCTGTAAAAGGATCCGTTATATGCTCTGCAAGTGGGCTCTCAAAACAGTTTTTTTATTGGGTAGTGGCTCCTGCTTTAGTAACCTTTAGACCTTACAGCACTCTGAGGTGCTAGAAAACACCTTGTTTTGCCTTTGAACTCTCCTTTGTGGCTGTTTAGTGAAAGCTTTGCAATTAAATCCGTATATTTTTCTTGGAATCCGCTCTGTTGTAAGGGAAGCTGATCTGAATCCTAAACAGTTGGCGTATTTAAAGATGATACCCTGGAGTTTTGAAACCTGTGGAGTCGAATTTCAAACTCTGCCCATCATGTGTCAGAAAATGACATTTCTTCGGTCAAATTTGGCAAAATCCCCCAAAACCAAGCCTGAAAATTAGGTTTACTCTTTCAGAAATTTACCGTAAGTGCTATGAATTTTATATGATATTAACTTCGCATTTCTCCAATTACAGTGTATGTATTCTATGTATACATAGAATTATGTATTCTAGCAGCTCTAATAAAAACAAAATGTGTGTATATATATGATATATATATATATATTAAAAAGCTGTATTTCTGGCATTGAAACATCATCAGTATCTTTGGGGAACTGTACCTTTTTTTATTCAAGTTCTCTGCCAGGATTCAGGCCCAGAAATACAGATTTTAGTTAAATTTTTCACCAGTTTGTGCTAGCTAGAGGCAATTAATTATATCTGTTGATCCAGTTACAGTAATGTGGTTGATCTAATAGTTCAGAGGGTTTCAATGACAGATTTGTCTATTGAATATTGCAATAAATACAAGTTACCAAATCTGTATCAGCTGCAATACATCTGAGCTAGATTTTTTTTAATTGGAAATATTTCTTCTGAAAATATAGCTCAATAAGAAAATTGTTATTTTTTCATAGCAAAACAAAAATTCTATTTGAAATCCAATATAGAAGCCACTCTGGAAATGTGTTTAAATTCCACATTAGGATGTATGAATGGGAAAGAGTTAAACCTAACTATTGTGGAAGTGAGTACAATGCACAATTTGTAATAATGTTGTAGGGTGCCTTACTTTATAAAATCTGCCTCAGGGATAGAAGAAAAAGGCTAGTTTGCTCTTGTTTTCTAACTGGAAAATGTACACCTCATCATGTATCAAATTTTATTGCAGGTGGATAAAGTTATCTACAGGATTTTAGCTGTGGGTATATAGTTTTTACACACAGCCAACGTTGTCACTTTCCCTTCTCCTCCTTTGTCTATGGGGGTACAGTTCCATAAGCATCTCAGCCAAGGCAGCACAATTTCTCAAGGGAAAAATAGAAAATATTCATACAGAATGGAATTTTGAAGTTTTGCGGTGACCAGAAAGTCTGAAATTTAGGAATGAGGCTGAATTCTTGAAAGGGCGCAGAGTGAATACTCCTACTTTGTCCTGTTATTTGCCTCTTCTCTTTTTTAAGCTTTTAGGGAGTTAGCTCCTTTCAAGCCTACAAATTCCTAAATGCTGAGAGTCAACAAATCATGAAATGGAAGATGCGAGGAACCCTTAATAAAGTTCAGCGGAATTGAGAATTGAACAATTAATTAGATCCTTGCTTTGTATCAAGACGCTGAGCATTTTGCCTCGATTCTGCAAACTATGTGGAGGAGGACATTAACAGGTTTCAGATTGCTGCCAAGGAGAGTTCAGTTGGAAAAGATCAACGGCACAGTGGCTTCATTAAAAATCTGCAAAGGCTGACTGATGTCTAGTTCCTATTCTAAGAGTGAAATCTAGAGCACAGACAATTGGAGATAGTTCAAGCACCAACGTCAAGTTGTAGAATTATCACTTACGTCCATATCTTTACGCACTTGAACTTGTAATAGACATCTGCAAAACACAAACAAAACCTTGAGAATCTTGTGGTCAGAGACAAGCTGTATATTCTGCTATATTTACTTTATGGGTTTTTTCAAAAAAAAAGTCAACTCAGGTTGGCCATTGAAGTAAAACTTTAGGAAGATTTTTTTATGATCGTAAGTAAGTGGATCAAAATTTGCCATTTATTCATGTGTGCATTGGAGGGAGAATTAGGGGCACTTTCTTAGATTTGTATTAACTTTGACATTGAGGCGGGAAATGCATTTGAACTCAATCTTGTTCTTCTGCAGAATTGTGTTTGTATTGTTGAGGAAAATGTGGACATAATTATTTTTCAGAATGTGAAATATTCCTCTGTTTGCAAAAATTAGGTCTCAATCAAGAGAAGCGTTATCAACTTTAGATCACTGGGACCTTCAGATGCAATTTAAAACCTATCCTTGTAGGTCAACATGTGCAAAGAAGTCTAATGATTTATATAATATAAAATTCCTCATTAATGCCTTTTGCTCCCAGATTGTCAGGCTCGGTGCCAAGAACCACAGTTGGCTGTCGATTGTTTAAGATATGCATCAGTACTCCCCACCAGTTCATCAAAAGATTGTCTTGTAAAATAATCTCTCACCTTTTATAGGTTGAGTGTATACTATTCACTTTGGACAGAATTCCAATAATGGCTGATCCACCGGGGATTTATGTAGTTATATTTTTCCGGCATTCACTCTAGGCACTAAGCCTCTCGTATTTCCTAAAGCCTGCGTAAGAAATGTGTCCCTGGGGAAATGCCTTAATAGTCTCCCACACCACTGTTGGTGAGACCGGAGACTATCCATTTGTTATCTCAAATTTATTGTCTCCCAAGAGAGATGTTTTAGGACACCATTGTTTAGGGCTCTGTTCTTTAAATATGCATTACACTGCGCAGATTTTTCTCTGTTGATATAATTGGAAACCAACCAGTATTCTTCATTGGCTATGCTTTCCTACTTTCCTACTTATCAGTGATATGATTACATTCATATGGTAACGTAATTTAAACCCTTTGATAAGATTTTGTCCTTTAATTGGTGACAAATATAATTAATAGTATATAACACAGTTTTGTATTTGCAATTATCCTATTTGAAGTGATGATCCAAATAATGATGTGTCCAAAATCATTTGTGAGATAGCTTGTGTTATACATGCTTAATTACTACAAAGGGGGTATAGTTGTTAGATGCTGGCAAACGAAGAAAACTTTCTTCTGATTTTTTGAAGCTTTCATGTTGTGCCAGCACAACTCAAGGTTCATATTAAATGTCACTATCACTCTGCCCTGAAAGCATAACAGCTGTCAATGAGAAGGTGTTTCGACTCCTGCAGAACTCATTACATACAGGAAACTTGCTGTTTAATCGTAAATGCTTTATCTCTGCATTCTGGCAGAGATAAACCATTCTTCCCCTCAGTGATAAGGTAAGAATTAAAAGCAAGGAATTAATTTGCATGATAGAAAAGCATTTACTTTCCGAATAAATGTGTTTTTTGGGAACCTGGCTTTTCGATCGCAAAAACTAATCTAGCATAGATTGATTGTGTTTTCTATCAGAGGAAATATATAATAATAATCCTTGCATTTGATATAGCACTTTTCATGAATTCTAGACATCTCAAAGCACTTCACAGAATGTACTGTAAAGTTAATTGATTGTATATATGTTGGCAAAATGTGACAGCCAATTGCGCACAGCAGTGTCCCACAAACAGGCATGGATTGAAATGACCAATTTTATCATTGTGTTTTTTTTTGGAGGGGATTATTATTAGGCGTGTGGAGTAAGGAAACTTGTTCAAGGTTTCGCCCTGACCTGCCTGGATTCGAACACAGGTTTCATGCTTGTAAGGCAAGTGCTCTAATCACTGAGCTACAGGACTCCACGAGCTACAGGACTACTCTATGAAATAAAATTATTGCTCATACAGTGGAAAAATAGAGCACAAATTTATACCCTTTAAATGATAGAAAAGTGAAAATATAAATGGCTTCTGTACACTAGGGGAAAAAAAACTTCTAAATGTAACAGCAACAATAAAATTACAGTTGTATAGCATACTTTAATTAAACTTCAGTTAAAGGTCATCAGGGCCCTTGCTCTCGTTCTTCGTCCTCATCAGCACCCTCTCGCCTCAGGTGCTGGTCACATCGGTTCTCACAGATGCACACTCCATCTCACAATCCCAGTGTGGAACCTCGTTGTCCTGTTAAACCCTCAACTGTCATTTAAGCCTCTACTCATCGGCTTTCCCTCACCACTGCAACATTGGCCGCCTCCACTACTTTATCTCCCCAGGCTGCCATTGTCATGTTCATGTTAATTATTTAAACCTTTTCAACCATGCTTTCCCTCTCACCCTCCCATCGCCAACTTATCTTCCTCAGCTCCCTCCAACCCTTGTCAGGACTCCCAGTTGGCTCTGTGAGATGCCCACAGATGTCTGCTGATGTGAAATACTTACCCAAGAAGTTTCTCAATCAAAGCAAAACATGTCTTGGTCTACATCCAATATTGAGTATAGTCCTTGGATTGTTCACTTGGTTGTGTGATCTGCCTCACAAATATCCTTTGCAATTATTATAATGCCAAAATAAAAGTGTAGGCTAGATCTTTCCAAATGATTTAGAGCAATAGAGTAGACTTTATCACAGTATTTCAATTTAATCAGAACGTAATTACAAGTAACCACTGCTTTAAAATAGTAACAGCAAAGTTTTTAAGTTTGATTTAAAAAAAACTTTTATTTTTATTGCAGGCAAGATGGTTCTGGGACGCTTACTTCAAATCAATGAAAGCAATTGCACTGGCGGCGCTACAAATCATCAATGACAGAATTTATCCATACGCGGCCAGATCTTATGAGGATTGGAATGATCCAATTGCCGTGGTGAGTATATGGTGCCCAGACTTTGGAAGCATGGGTCATTAATTTGTCACATCCTTCTCTTTGAGTGCTCATCCTCCTGGAACCAGCATCTCCTGTCTCGTCTCACAGTAAAAGGTTTGCTTAACCTTTATTTTCCTAGCGAGTGTGTTTATCTGAGAATCCCTAATTCTCTCACTTGAACTCTGTAAGTTAATTAAAATCAGGTTCCCCTATGGGGCTCAGACAGTAGTTTGCCACTACTTGTCTTAATGATGTGATTGGCAGTTAACAATGGCTCATTCCCTCATGCAGCGAGCACACTAATCGTATATCTTTAGCTGTTGCCTGTCTGCAGATGTGGCTTGTTTAGTGAGATGCATCTTTGACTTAACCCCTTTGCTTCCCAAATTTTCTGAAAATTTGAACAGGTTTCGTCATTGGAAACCTATTAATATTTTTCAAAAGATCTGGAAGTAAAAGGTAGGAGGAATAGACAGGAGTCAAGAAAATAGGCAGAGTTTAAAAGGAAAACTACTTAATGTTCACTGGACAATTGAAAGAAGAAGGAGGGAAAAAAATCTTCAGGAGAGGAAGTGTTGAAGGAGATTTCTTGGGAATAAAGGAGGGGGAAAAAAAGTCAAACTCGTTGATTTTCACTTGTTTCTTTTTTTAGTGCAAAGTATTTAGAAAATATTTCAGCTACACTCCCTGTTCCTCTCACATTGCTGCCTAGATTCATTGGCAGTAAGGTATGCCTGGATCTCCTGTGTATAAATATGTTTTTTTGTCCAGTTATTATTGAGAATGTTTTAATACTCAATTGTATTCTGTATGACTGTTTGGCTGCAGTTATTTGTATTAATGAACTGCTCAACCACAACAATAACAACAACAAAATTACACTTGTATAGCGCCTTTCATGTCAGGAGGACGTCCCCAGGCACTGGACAGCCTGTACCCAAATTCAAGGGCATTCCTTGCAGTAATCATTGTCAACTTGAATTTCCTCTGAGGTCAGTCTCTGGTTAGAAAACGTTCGCTTTTCAAAAGATATTTGTTTTGAAAAATATTTGAAACCTTCTCTGGTGGGGAGCAGTTCATTTTTCTTTAAAACAAAGAATAAGGTTATTTTAGACTTCAAGCCGTAATGTATAGTCGTAATGTTGAATAAGATTTCACCACTATATCTATAGCTCAAAATGTATCAATAAATAATCCTTGCATTTGATTTAGTGCCTTATCACATCGTCGAGATGTCTCAAGGGCTTCACAGTGTATACTGTAAACACGATTTACTGTATTTTATGGCTGAAACACGGTAGCCAGTTCGCGCATAGCAATGTTCCACAAACAGGCACGGAGCGAGTGAGTGACAATTTAAAAAAAATTGGGGAGATTGTTAGGATACCAGTAGAAACTCCTTTCTCTTTTTGAATTAGTTAGTGTCCTTGGATCTTTAAAGTTGTACAGGCCGAAAGGATCTCAGTTTGATGTTTCAATCGAAGGACGGCAAGGCAGCTGAACTGAAATTACAGTTGTTTAATTTGTTAAGCACTTTGATTTTATTTAGTGCAGTATTTATTTTCTCCCCTTGTTGGATGGTGTTTGCTGCTATCACATCTGTCCATCCACTTAGAAAATACCATTCTTGACTGAGAACATCTCTCTCCAGTGTCATAGTCAATACTGCTCTGTGAGCTTTTCTGAAGCAGAAATGATGCTGCTTTTCCTCTCTTCTTTACCCCCTTCTCCGCACCTCCCCTCCATAAGTGATCTTTCGCTTACTCCACCCACTGTTCCTGTAGTCTCTTACTCAGTATTTCATTGTATGGAATAGTTTTCTCCACATTGGGTTGCGATGCGTTCAAGTTCATTACAGTTAGTGAAAGAAAATTCGAAACCTGTATCACTTAAGCAAGCAATTGAGGAAAACGACGAAAGGGTTAACTAACTAACTTCTAGAGCTGTTTTTGGCCTTTTGACCATTGCAGGATGAGAAGCAAGATGGAATACTTGCTCAAAGTATTCACTGGAAACACATCTATGGTAATTGGACTGAAGCATTGAATAAATCAAGTGTTTTTATCCAAAAGCTGTAATTGAAACCACATTGTGGTTGGATGTAATTTAAAAGACATCATAGACAGAGTGATGTGCTTGTCTCCTCGGTCTTGAACAGGCCAAAGATGTAGGAATTCATGATTGTAAATGTGTCCACTCCCCTTCTAACAAACATTTGCGCATCTTAAAAGGCTCCCTTTGGTTTTACAGAGCGATTGGTTGTATAGATGCTGGTGTGTTAACAAGCAGCCTTTATTGTTCCACTGTCTGTCCAAAACAGCATGTCTCTTAAGTCGTAATCTGATCAGCTCAATAAAGCCATTTCTCTCTGGCTGTGGTGCTTGTCATGCATGTCTGTAGCATTTTAAGCAAAGGAAAAGGTATCTCATATAGGACAAGTCAGCACTATAACATTGTCATTATTTACTTTGTTTTATGGACAGCGCGAAGCTGAGAAATGCCAGCTTCTGGAGAATAAAATATTGTTCACGCACTAGGAATAAAAGTGCCAATTTTATGTATTTTTTTAGCAATATTGGGCCTTTCTTTGATATGAAATATATGGTTTTCAGGAGAAATATTGTTTTACTTTATATACCTGTAGATTGAACCATAATCCTGAAGGATTTAAGTGACATGGGCAAAATGTACATGGTGTGCATTATTTCAAGGCTGATGTGTTTTTTTTCCTTTATTTCAACTTACATTCTTTTATAATGGGTTCTGTTCTAGCTCCTAATTGTGAAACAAATGATACATGCTCATACTGAAACAAGAGTGGTGCCTCATGCAGGTGTATCATTCAAAACGTGGCATCGGTTGGCTTCATGAATCGATTAAACAATCATGAAGTCCTGGGAATGCTGGAGTTCAGGGAGATGAGTTTTGAGATGTGTAATGAGCTGTTTACAATGCAATAAGTGGAGCTCTGCAGCCTTGTAAGCGAGAGAACCCGGATTCAGTTGCTGGGAAGGGCAAAACCTTAGGTAGATTTCATTATTCAACACGCCTCTGTTTACCTCTCAGTAAGTAGGAACCCAGTTGTTAATCAATTGGTGGAATTGCTTTCCTGGGGTAATAATCTCTTTTTTAAACAAATTGTAGTTTGGTTACTCAATCCACGACTGTTTGTGGAACACTGCTGTGTGCAATTGGCTGTCGCATTTCACCTACAACATATACAGTCACTACATTTTACAGAACTGTATATTCTATGAAGTGCTTTGAGACATCTTGAAGACGTGATAAGGCACTATATCAAATGCAAGGATTGTAAGGTTGCAGTGCATGTAGAATTTGGGGAGAATGAGTGAGCACAAATAAGAGGAGCAATTAAAATAATTAGCATCAATAAGTTCTAAGGGTGTATTGAATGAAAATATACTCCTGTGGGTATTTCCAATGCCTTGGGACGTCCTCCTGACGTGAAAGGCACTATACAAGTGTAATTTTGTTGTTGTTGTATTGCCTCCAGCTTTCTTTGTTTATTCAATAGTTTGAGCCAATAACAATTATTCACAAATAATTTTCAAATCAAAATTTGTGACGTACTCTGGACACTTTCAATTCTAATTCCCAAGATGTTTGAAATATTTTAGATGGTCAGTGAGATACTATAGATCTTTCTGCCATTTGCATCATAAATTGTAATTACCTAATTTCCATTTCAAATGTCTTTAGCACAATTTTTAAATAAAGCAATGTGTATAATGTGTACCTATGGAAATTTCATGGTAAAATAATGTACAATGATTTAATAATTCATCATCCAGTGGTGATTACACAAACTGTTAATGCCCTTGTACAAATGGCTTCGTCTTTCAGACCTGGTATTGATTCTAATTTTCCGCAGTACACGTTGCGAGTTGACATCCACGTCCTTCCTTACCCAGAGCCGAGAGAATGAGACTATTCTTTAAGTGATGGGTATTATCTAAGGGCAAGACTGTTTTTCTTCACCATTCCCGGCTGAGTTTGGCTGATTTCAGGCATAGAACAATGTTGAACTCAACTGGTAGTATGCGCGATTGACTCCCAATGGGACGAATTTCCTTTATTCCACTGGGGAACCGATGGTGCCCTTCTAGCTCTTTGTACAGTGACTGGACTAAACACTACATTGCACCACATCCATAGAAATCTCCTTTCAACCAGAAGACAACTCCCGTTAGCAGTTCAGGCCTGTAACTTTCAGTTTTAACCATCCTACCTTGATGACTGGGACTAAGCCTAACCTTAACCCTTCCTCTTTTCTACATGCACTCCAAAAAGGAGTAAATGAAAAGCAGATGGATGCCACTGTACTTCTGAAAAGACTTCCAGACTCCTCGTGTTTACTTCACCATAGGATTGATTACGTCAATATTGCAGTTAACCAGTTTGAAAATGTTTTCTCTCTGAACTGATGATTCGAAAGGTGCAGTACAAATTAGACGTGAAGTGCATTCTAACCCAATGAGGAGGTGGTTCCAGGAATCACATTTGTGTCAGAAGCTGCGATAATTCTAATTTAAATCTATTTGAAAGTTCGCATTTTTCAAAGGTGCATTGATCACTCAACTGGGTCTTTAGTATTTTTTTTAAATGCGCAAATTAATGGAGATCATGGAGCTAATGTGAGCGATATCAGTACAGCAAGTATAAACCTGCACCCATGCCTATGCTGGAAGAGGGTGAGTGTTTGGGCTTATTTGAGCTGGAAAGTGTCCAGTAAAGTCATTATCTATATACAGTATTTGTTTTCCTTTTTTTATTTATTGAAAAAAACTTATTTCGGCCTTCATCTTCTCTGCTCCTCCCCAAGATTTAAAAAAAAGCCAAACTACCTTTATATTGATTTAATAAAAGTTAAACTAGCCATATGGTTTGTTAATTTGCTCTCTTTAGAAAGTAAAATCAAAAAGAATTGAGTGGCCAGTTTTTATTCTTTTGGCTTCGCCTTGTCCCACGAGGAGTGTTCTGGATATTTTGACTGGGTGCCAAAGACTGTGTCTTTGTGTTGCTGCAGACTTCAAGGTTTATATGTCTGGAACAGGATCTTCATAAAAATTCAATACATGAAATGTTCTGAAAATATATTCTGGAAGCATATTCGTTTAGTGGGAGGAGGATGGATAATGCACCATATAGAGAACCCATACTGCTCCTTTTAGGAAGTACTGTAACTTGTGTGTTTATGTTCTGCACTATCCAGCCTCAGATTTCTCATAACCCTCGTTCCCAAATAAAAACGACACAACTGATTCACTGCAAAAGACAATTCTTTTTCAATCAAAGCAAATATTGGGAGTTTCCCCATTAACTCAGTTATGGTTGTAAGTTGTTACGATGCGAGACTGTGCTCAGGTTTGATCTCCTGTCTGTGCTGAGTGACTGCCCACATTAAAAGGATTGCTCCATCGCCTTCAGTACCTCTAGGCTTGGGAGGTGGGTGGCAGGCAGAGCTCCCGCCCATTCCTGATCACCAACCACTAAGCCGTACTTGAAAATGAATGTGTGAGTATCAAGCGAGGACAAGATTAGACTTGGCTGTGACAAATGCCCCACCCCCCACCCCTGCCAGCCACACGTGAAAAAATAAGCACTTGCGTGAGGTTCTGGAGGGTGAAACTGTACACCAACTTTGTTTGGTGCCTTTGGGAGCAGAGGAGAGAAAATTGCTCAATTGATTTACAAAGAAACAAGACCACTTCAGGCAGATCTCGAATATGGTCCAAACTCAAAATATTCTTGCCTTATTGGGACGACCTCCTGATGTGAAAGGCGCTATGCAAGTGTAATTTTGTTGTTGTTTTAGGGAGATCAGTGTCTTCTTTGTGGATGTCAAAGGAACATCATTCATTCCTCTGTGGCCTTATAAAACAAAAGTGGACATCCATTTTATGCAGATCTTTAGAAAATTCCTAATCATGCCAACAATTTAAAGATGTTTTATTTGGTTTGGACAGTTCCAGTTATGGGAATGGAGTAATTTATGCCGCTGCTTTTCAGATCTACTCTCTTTTTAATTCAGAAATTGATCAGTGTGAGCAACCCGCTCTTCCTCCCACTCATCCCACCGAGGTCTCAGGGGTTCACCGCAGTTGTTCTCACTTACGATCGAGTGGAGAGCCTTTTCCGAGTGATCACTGAAGTCTCCAAGGTGCCCAGCCTTTCGAAACTGCTGGTTGTGTGGAATAATCAGAACAAGAGTCCACCTGAAGGTGAGATGTCTGTGCTGTACATACACATGTGATGTGGAGGTGGGTGGGAGAGGAAGATGTGTAGGATATTTGAGCCAATAATAAAATTGGTGGCGTCAATAACTGCAAAGACAAAGCTCGGTTGGTATCAATTGGCTCTGAAAGGTCTCCAGCACTATAAATTATTGTAAATCCGCAAATTCCCCCATCGGCTTTTATAAGACAGCGCACTGCATTTATTTTGTTTACAAGTGGTTACAAATTCTTGTCGCCATCTGACATTAAATTAGCCAAGTAATTCAGTGAAATAATCATCTTGAAGCTGATTCGCTAGTTCAAAGGATGGTGCCTAGAGTACAGATCTGTGCTACTGCAGTATTCAATAAGTTTTGTGCACTCATTCTAGATTGGAGCATTAATGTTGGAAAAAATACACTTGTTTTCAGAAATTACATTTGTTTAAAATCCTGTTGATGAAACCGGAAGAATAAAGTGGGTGGTTGTTGCCTTTTCAAAGTCCAAATCTCTGTCCAGGAAGAAGCAGGTTTGTGAGTGGAGGTTCTGTAGATAAGGAAATCAATACCACCTGGCTCGAAAGGGCTGCCAGTAAGCTCTAACCTTGTGGTTCCAACATGAAAACTCCCAATTACTGCAAGTAATGCAAGTTTTTCTTTTCCAGAGGTTTGTAATTTATAGCCAATTAAATCCAGGAAGTTATTGAAGGTTCAGTGCAGTGCAAAAGGACTGTAGTACTCACATCCCAATAATTTGTGGTACCCTAGTTGATAAGAAATGGTAGTTATATGCAGTGGTTTACCACAGACTAAAGGCTTTGGTGTGTGTGTATATATATTTTACGTATATATGTATATATAAATATTTATTAAGCAAAGGTCTGTCTCATCAATCATTTAACTTAAGACTGGTAAGAATCAAATTCCCTGTCTGTAAATATACACTGCATATTTTCCAGCAATCAGTGCATTTGGCATTGACTTTATGTGCAATATTTGATTGTATGGGTTGACTTATGTAATACAATTTGGTTTTAAAAGATCATGAATGAAAACTGTGTGTGTTCAGGGTTATAGCTGGATTTATAGCTGGATATACAACAGTATGGCTAAAGCTAGGTTCCTTCAATAGGAATGCTCATCAGGCACATCCTTCTTCCCCTTCCATTCCTCTCATAAAACTGTAGTTATACTTGTTTATCTGTGGTTTTATTTCCCCTCATACAAATACAGGATTCAAAAAACATAGAAAAGCTTTTTTTAAATATACCAAGGATTCCTAATTTCCTAATACCTAGTTATTGATCACTAACTGTAGATGTGTTTTATCTAGTATAATTACATTTTGAATGAGTTGTTTTAGTGATGACTGAGGATTTTAAACAAATATAGTTTCTCAAAACAAGTGTATTTTTTCCAACATTAATGCTCCAATCAAGAATGAATGCACAAAACAGCTTGAATACTGTAGTAGCGCAGATTTGTACCCTAGGCACGGTGAATTTCTTCTGTGTGTATACTTGGGTGCACATTTTCTGAGCTCCACTTTACTTGCAATTGGTTGCCACGTTTCGCCCACAAATATACAGTCAATTCACTTTACAGTATTCTGTGAAACGCTTTGAGACATCTAAAAGATGTGAAAAACGCTATATCAAATACAAGATTATTATTATTATTGGGCTCAGACTGGATTGATGAACACTCATCAGAATTGGTTGTATTATTATGGTCGGGTGAGTTTAAAATTTCTATTTTACAGCACCATATCGAATCAGTGACAGTAGCATAACTGGCATAAAACACTTACATGCACTATTTGTTTTTCTGAAAGTTTTTTGTATATGTGTGTGTGTGTATGTGTTTTTTTGGGGGGGTAGGGGTATGCTGATTTAAACTATTTGTGTGTGGCTGATTTGGTTTTGTCTTAGATAAATGTTACGCAAACTTTCACAAACTGTTTCCTGTCACAAAACCTAAAAAATTAAGTTGCAACTGAGGTTACAAAGACTTCTCTGAGTAAATGTGGTTTGCCCCTTAGGCTAGCTCAAGTTTACTTAATCAGTTTTAATGCATTTAGTGTTGGTTTTGAGGTTAGAGAGTTTAGACAGATGTCACTAAAATCATACAGCCAGTTCTAGGATAGTCTTCAAAGTCCCAATCTAGGAATGTCAAAAGTACCACAAAGCTACAGTGTATTACTATAAAACAACGTGCATTGCTTTAATGCACACCAAAATCAGCATAAACAAATTAAAGAGAGAGATTGAGGGAGTATTTTGTTGCACATCTTTTCAGATGATCAGAAGTGATTTTCCCTGTCGATGCTCTGTGTGGTCGTAGGGCTGCTGTATGTGAGTTGTATTTATGAGAGAGTGATGCAGGCAGGCAGCTGAATCTAAACTGTTCACATGCCACTTTCCGCATGGGGGAGGGGAGAGGAGAGCGAGAGCTTCGGTGAGTAGACTGAGTAAGAGAACAGTTAACTGGGTGGTCAGCTTTCGAAATTCAAAGGCAGCACATTAAATTCACCTGAATTCTTTCTGATGTTTAATGTTTGGGGAACGTTGATTGGGATCAGTGATTGGGATCGCCTTGGGATGACCTGCTGACGGGAAAGGAGCTGTACAAATATGAGTTGTTGTTGTTGGAGGAGGGCATAACTGGCAGTCACGATTGCCTTCAAGGTGATGTCGCCACCAGCTCCAGATTGCCAATTTCTTCAGTGTTCTGCTCCGTTTGTGTTGTGATGTTGTTGGGAAAGTTTGCACAAATATTCAAACCACTGAGTGCGACCAGGGCCTTTTAATTAAGTAAGAAGTGAACACGGTGAACACAGTTGCTCAGTATAAACTTATCAAAAGCTATCACTCCGTATTTAGCATAATGCACATAATAATAATTTATTATTATTTATTTGATATAGCGCTTTTCACATCTCCTGGACCTCTCAAAGCGCTTCACTGAATATTCTGTAAAGTGAATATTATATTTCACATATCATCTTTAAATTGATTGAAGTTGAATCATTCAAATTGAATCATTCGGTTTGGATTGATAAGGTTTTTATTTCCCGCCTGCACAATTTTTCTCAGTGAAAGGACACACGGTTGATTTGATTCTTCACCTCTGCCATTGCTACGTGTTTGAGAAGGCTGCCTTTCCCTCTGTTTTCACAAAGGTACTTTGTTTTACACCTGTCAGATGTCAGCCTGTGTGCCACCACTCTGCATTAAATAAGTTGTTTGAGAGGTTTTTTTTCCATCAATTTTAGATGACATCTTCCCACAGCTGGCTCAGGAATGGCACAGGGGGAGATCTGCAAGGCTCTTGTCTGTCCTTTGGTATGGCCACAGATGATGTATGGCTAGGAGTAGCTGGAATGGGAGTGAGGGAGGGAGAGCAAATAAATTGAAAACGTTACAATTGGGACTTTGTCAATCAGGCAATGTAGACAGGGGATGGGCAAGGGCACATTTTTATGCAACAGCCTGCGCTGTTTTCATCTATGGAGCAATTATTTTGATCTGACCTATTTTATCCAGTGTAACTGGCATCTCACAGATCTCAAGTCGGAACTGATGTGGAGTAACTCCGCAGCTACAAATGGGAGTGTTAGTATCAGTTTGTGGTTGGACAACCCTTAAGGAGCTGCTTCAAATCATTTGTACCTGCTGTTTAAGCTCTCCACCAGTTTTGGCTTTTGCATTCAGACAGCGCTGACAGGAAGTAGTGTAGCTCAGCAGTTTAAACCCTGAATGCCTGGGGAAATTAGTCTGAAAGGGAGTACAGTATATAGCAAGATGCAAAAAAAAAGCTAATTTAGTGAAATGTGAGTTCTAATTGCCCTTCTGCCACATCCAGGACTGGACACGGGGGAATAACGCACCTCTGTCAAACGTTCGAAGCACAGAGCATGACTAAGTCTGTTGGCCTGAGGAAATGTTTTCGGAGAGAGAGAGAAATGTAGGAGAGAAATCTGCTGGAAAGTTTCTGGGTATGAAAAGTAAACAAAGGCCACTTAGAAAACAAACTGCTAATTTTAAAATAGACTAAGGCAATTGAGGCGCACTGCAGTCTGATATCCTTTGGCTTTCCTTTATTAAATGGAGATTTGATATGAAAGGCAGCGGTCAAATCATTGCTAAAATGGCTTTATGAAAGAATTTCCACAAACTCTCGCCCCAGGCAATATCCCACAGCAGGAAATGAGCCTGGAACTAGCTGAGAGACTTTATCTATACAGTAGCTGCCACTTATGTTCAATCCAAAGAAATGGAATCCCTTAAGACTACGAGTATTAGCGCTGAGTGTTGTTTATAGACATCAAAGCAAGATTTCCCAATGTTTTCAATACAGACACAAAGGTCACTGTTTCTGCATACACAAAGGGAGCATGTGATTTACGAACTGTGAAACTACGGGCAGACCAAGGTGGCTTACTGCTCTTGCGATTGTTGAATGGGAGAACGTAGAGTCTTGAGTTTAATGTGTGCGTGTTTTTTTTTTACCACCCCACCCCACCCCACCCCACCAGAGTCGCTGTGGCCCAAAATTGGAGTTCCCTTGAAAGTCGTGAAAACCAAAGAAAATAAACTGAGCAACAGGTTCTTTCCTTACGATGAAATTGAAACTGAAGCCGTCCTGGCGATTGACGACGACATAATTATGTTGACTTCCGATGAATTGCAGTTTGGTTATGAGGTGAGTCTGTGCTGTTTGTCATGGAAATGCTTTCACACCATCTACAATCTTTTGGTGGGGGCGTGGTGGGTGGGGGCGTGGTGGGTGGGGGCTGAAATGACAAATCTACCTCCAGCATCTGTGCCTTGTATAATTATATCATTGCACCAAAGCAAACAAGTTCCTCACATTACTGTAGGTTCGGTGTACAAAACACATAACCTAAAAAGCATGACTGTACTTGTGTGTAGTTATAGAAGCCTAATTGTGCAGAGATTATCATTAGATGAGATCCCAGACAGAATGTTGTCTTTGATCACTGAAACAGCCTCTCCTGCTCTCAAATATCAGCTCCACTCGCACAGGCTTTTCCGATTTCATTTTTTTAAATTTAGAGGAATGTTCCTTTCAGTTTGAGTGTGGATCTACTGAAATCTGTTCAATACACTCTTCAACGAGACAAATATTCAGCACACATAGTCACTCACCTTTGCAATATATCCAGTGAAGCACTTTGAGTCACCTTGATGATGTGATGAGGTGCTATATCAAATACAAGAAGTATTATTATTAATTTTATTATATCTTTGCAGAGATTTGTGGTTGAACCAAAGAGGATTGCTTACAAGACAAAAAGGTAGCTAAAGGGGGAATTTGATAGTAAAACCCATGAAGGGAAGTCCTGTCCTACACAAAGCTACAGCTACATTTCAACAACAGCGGTCCCTAATAGGAAATCCAAAGGATAGGAGTCTGTATTGTACGCAGTGTAGCAGAAGGGATGTTGCATATCTAGTATGTACCGAGTGTCGGAAGAAAAACACTACCAGCTCTGTTAGATGTGTGTCTTTAGCAGAGGGAATTTGGTACACTTGTTCTAATAGGAAATGGAGGAAATGCAAGGAACGGACGGAAACCTGTTGTTTGACTTGCTGGTTTTCCCAATACTTGCGGGGAGCTTTGGAAGTTGTTGAAACCCTTTTGCTCGGGAATAAACATGCCTTCATTTTACTGAAGATTTAGTTTTCAATCCTGCGTGTGAATAGCTGCGTGTTAACAGGCAATGAAGGCCTGCTTTGTAACCTATTCAAATGGTTGTTTCTGAAGCTGAACTGGCAGATATTACATTACCAAGACTATCACTTCCTAAAGTGATTGATGTAACGGATGCTGGGTAACAGAGCAAGTGCTTGCACTTTGACAGTGCAGGAAACATGTAGCACGAAGGAATACCATGCTACTAAAGTCATAGTTATTTTCTCTTCCAGTGGAAGCAGACGAGCTGGTAAAAATTAGATGTTTTTAAGTTGTCTTCATGATGTAGAATTGGTGTTACAGCAAGCGATGGGCTTAACAACCTGATCAGTCAGAGGAGTTTAAAGATTTTTTTTATTTTACAACTATAAATGATATTTAAAAAGCTTGGAATATAATTATTATTGCTCCATTTTGCTTGCTTGAGGACCCCCCCCCCCCCCCATCAATATTTTTGATGATATGAATCAATTTGGCTGTGAGATACACCTCACTGAGCTGAAGTCACAACATGGGCCTTGAGCTGGTGCTGCTGACCAAGACAAATTAACATGGCCAGTGCAGTGGAAATAAATTGTACGCGATACAGATGAAACCTGTGCAACATGTACCAGAATTCAGAGGGTCCAGGGGTAACGCATCATTACACTACTTTGATTATTGGGCAGCTGTAAGATTTAAAAGGTCTATTTAATAACTTACAAATTTGTGTTTAGAAGCATAACTGATTTACAATGGATTCCTGCCATTTGGCCCAAACACAGGCACACCAGCACGTGCAGTCTGGCAATTATGTGGGTAAATGTAAGCCCTAACAATTCAAACACATTTTATGTATCGTAATATGTGTGTATCTTTGTTTAAACTTACTATGGCTGGGTGCTAACTTTATCATCAGGATATGAATTATTTAGAAATGTCAACCCACTGCGTGCATGAGTGAAATGTTTTCAAATCCTCACAAACAACCCGTAGCAAACAGCTGCTTTCTAGAAATTGGCATATTATTGTTTGTTTTCCTAATTATGATGCTCGGCGATTACAAATGAAGAGAAGTGCATTCCCCAAGCCATATTCTCTGAATCATAAGCACATGTCTTGGCAAACCTCATCTAAGTTTAAATACAACTGTGCATTCACCTGGAGACACTTAAATACTATTGGGACAATTTGGGTAATTTTATAAATAAATCACTAATACGGGTTTTAATTCAGGCGTTGCGTTCTAGGCACTTGGGAAAGAACCAAATTTAAATTACAACTTTTATTCTTCATATATTTTAGCCCATAAGTAAGACGGGCACAATGCTTCAATCACTGGTATTCTGAAGAATTTGGCTCGAAACACAAAGGTTGCTCCCTAGAAACACAAATCTCCTTCATTCCAACAGGATTTTTTGGAATAGTGGACAGGTGTTATCTCAAAGCAGTTCTTCCTCATTCAGCCAGCCTAAACAAACAAATTCAATAATAAATTATCTCCCATTTCAATGGGCTGGAAATTATTGGTTGTATTAAATTGAATGGCAGTAATTTTCGACTGAATTAAGCAATGGGTTGGTTTCTTTTCATTTTTTGAATAAATTGACTTTTTTGCTGAAACAAAGTGGGCTACTTTGATTCTTAGCATTTAACAATTTCACAGCTATTTTACAGGTCAGAGTGTGAGTGTTAGCTACTAATATTCTGCACAAATTCTTCCCTCTTTGAAATCAATATAGCAATTACACAGCAATCACTGCATTAAAATTGCCCAAACTTCTTTAAGCTGTTTTGCGTAGCACAATGCTGCTATGTAAATAGCCTTAAAACTCAAGGGAAACATAAAATAATTTGACTGTATGTTTTGTGGCCGAAATACGGCAGCCAATTATGCACAGCAGTGTCCCATGAACAGTCGTGGATTAAGTGACCAAATTATTATTATTTATTTGTTAATTTTCTTGAAGGGATTATTACTCCCTGAAAAGTGATCCACCAATCAATCGACCAACAAACGTATTCCTACTTACTGCTCAGTAAACAGAGGTGTGTAAGGAGTAAGGAAATGTGGCCAACGGTTTGCCCTGCCTGGGAATCAAACCCAGGTTACTCGCTTTGTGAGGCGAATGCTCTAACCACTAAGCTACAGGGCTCCAAACCCTTTGAAGTCGTTCTGAGTTCCATTAAAGAGAACTGTGGTTTTGACTTGCCTGTTTGATTCCGTTAGCTCTACTTTTTATTTTTTTAAACAAACAAGTTAACGACAGTGTCAAATGCTTTCTCCAGCATCTCCGGCCTCTCAAAAGCATTTGAATAATGATGAAGTGTGTGGTGTTGTGTAGGTGTGGCGTGAGTTTCCTGACCGGTTGGTGGGATATCCAGGCCGTCTTCATCTGTGGGACCACGAGACTGCCAAGTGGAAATATGAATCTGAATGGACAAATGAGGTCTCCATGGTACTTACTGGAGCTGCCTTCTATCACAAGGTACAGTAGTGCAGTACAGTAGTTCAAACAACAACACAATCACCTTTTTTTGTTTAGCGCCTTTCACTTTGGGAGGATGTCCCAAGGCGCTGGATAGTCAGTATTTCAGACCCGAGCTGGGGGGGTCGTGATCGGGGAGGGTGAAGGGAGGTGATTGGGGTGACTGATGGGACCATCGAAGAGGAGGGTCTTGACGCAGGACCTGACGGAGGCCAGGGAAGGGTTGAGGCAGAGGGACTGCACGATAGAATTCCTGAGGTTGGAGCAGAGTGGCTGAAGGCTCGCCCGTCAATGGTGGGGCAGGTGGGTCGGGGAACATGGAGCAGGCCGGAGCCCACTGAGCGGAGGGAGCGGACAAGTTGGAAGGGCCTTAGTAGGTTACAAAGGTAGGTTGGAGCAAGGCCATGCAGGTTTTAAAGACGAGGACCAGGATCTTGAATTGAATCCTTTCTAAGAGGAGGAAGAGGAGGAGTAGCAGTAGTGGAGGGGTTTCCAAATGTTGGTATTTCATTTAACAACTGCTTTTAAGCATTAAAAATATGTAAATAGCTCAGTAGTTGGTTAAACGTTTGAAATGCTGGCATTCTTCTAATGACATGTCATTCTTTTTCATTCCATTAGTATTTTAACTACTTGTATACATATAAGATGCCAGGAGATATAAAGAGCTGGGTAGATACTCATATGAACTGTGAGGACATCGCTATGAACTTCCTGGTGGCTAACATGACTGGCAAAGCTCCTATTAAGGTAAGATGTTTTAAGGTCATACAAATAGCATAATAATCCTTACATTTAATCTACCACTTGTGCAACACTTTCCTGTCCAGTGGGTGTCTCAAAATATTTTATAGGATATACGGTAAGGTATAGTGACTGTATTTTGTAATCCTAAAAATACATACAAACGAAAATCATTTGCCTATTATTGTAGAAAATGTACATGTGTAATTTTTAATAATTAATTTATATGCATATTAGATTACAGTGATACAGAAGGTGCAGAAATATTTGATCTCTGTTATTGCAAATATTCAAACAGCTATATTTTTAGGTGTTTAAATTGAGCTTTTAATGTTACGTCAATAGAAATTGTTCAAAGGGATGAACCTGCTTCATAAAATCTGTATTAAAAGGATTGTAGTTCAGAAGGGTTTACAGAAGTCCACTTGGGCACTGAAAACCTTGTCACTTTCGCAGTCTCTAAATATTTACTGAAACTGTCAATCAACTTAATGAGAAAATACACATGGGTTAATAAGGCCATATCGAAGCAGAGGAAGCAACATTTCACCGCCTTCTGATTGTACAGGAGACCATTGCTTGTACGAGGCGCCGTAAAGTGTGAAAACCGTCATTAAATGGATTTTAATGGGTTGTCATCGCACGTTTTTCAAAGAACGCGAAACCTTTCTCGTGATTTTTATTGACCTCTTGTGAGTTGAAGTATGCCTGAGTGAGCCAGATGGAACGCGAGCCACAACACTGGGAAAGGACGGTGCTCTCGGATTACACTGCAGGCGTGCTTGAACATCTCGCTGGATTAAACATGCCATTAATATTGTTGGAATTATTGTGACACACAGGTGACCCCGCGTAAAAAGTTCAAGTGCCCGGAGTGCACAGCAATTGATGGGCTGTCACTCGACCAAAGCCATATGGTGGAACGGTAAGTGTTCCATTCCTCCCCGTGTATTTAATGCCTCTGCCATTTCAGAAGTGTCCCAAGAAAAATACCCGTGACTGGTTCCAGATTTACAACCTGTTTGGAAAATGTTAAGTTATTAGCTTCTGCTGAGAGTATCTCTCTCTCTCTCTCTCTCTCTCTCTCTCTCTCCCTCTCCCTCTCTCCCTCTCCCTAGTCATTGTTCAGCTTTAAAGTTCTTTCCCAAGCTAACTTAGCGAACTACTTTTAGGTAACAGAATCGTGAGATTCAAAACTATTACTATGAGGGAGCAGGTGTATTAAGAAAAGATTGAATGTCCCAACAGTAAGATTTTCTTTAGTGGATTTGAAACTGACAGGGGCAAAAGCACAAACTCACGATTCTGGTGTTCTGCACTGGCATTTAAGATTGTTAAAGTGAGTTAAGTACAATTTTTTTACCTCCCGCCACCATCCACCCCCACCACCCTAGCTCCTGAAATCATTCTACTTCAAGTCTGAACAGCAGCTCTGTGAAGGTGAGCACTGTCTCAGCCGACATTTATACTCCACGTTTGGCCTTGAATCACTGCTGAAATTGTGGCAATCTGCTGTCAAAAATGCACTGGTGGATTAGTAGATATGCTTGCACTCCATCAGCGATTTATAAACACTATATCCATATGGTGGTGTGATTTGTGCAACACATGGTCACGTAAACAAAAGTGCATAAGTCAATAGGACTGTCAAAATCTGTGCACCTTTTACAATCAAAATGTATATTGCATAACTCATTATTTTAACTATATCGGTTGAATTGTTTTAGTCTTTAAGGTTATGGAGAGAAATGTGAGTAAAATTGCACGGTGTATTTGAAATGTAAAGAATCTAATGAGCAATTTCATTCTTCATATCAAATATAATGAATATACAAATGTTGTTATTGTTATTATTATGAAGGCTGCTCAATCCAGCCAACATTGAAACCTTTACAATTTATGTTGCCTTCAAACAGGGGGTGCTGGTCCCATCCTATTGCATTGATTTAATTCCCATCTTACGCATTATCACAGTTCACGCAAATGTCATATGTTCTACAAGGAATTAGCACAACTGTTCACATCTTAGTGTTCTCCTTAGATCAGAGAATTGCAGAAATATAGTTACAAAAGCGATTCTGCTGTGGCAGATTTCAGCCAAATGCCTGCAGGACACAAAAGCAGCCCTTTTGAGAAGTAATTAAACTATTGTATCTCTGAGGCTTTCCGTGGATGGCAGAACATGTGATGCAGATGCAGTGTAAATAATTATTTCAAAATCTATCCATCGTACAGCAAACAGATGTGAACTTCAGACATAACCCCACTGTTTCCAGAACACAATGACATGATGCAAGTTTTTCCATAAGCGGTGAAAGCAGCTGACGAGAAGTCTCATTGAACACAATCAGAAATAGCTGTGAACTCACAGGAGTTTGCTTACAAGCATATAACATTATTGTTGGCAGAGAGAATAAGCGTTATGTAATATTTTCTATTGCATTAGAACAGTGAGTGCTGCATTATAAATTAAACTAAAAAAAACTTGCATCCAAACACAGTCCAATTTATTTTTTTAAAAATATTTTATTTTACATTTTGAAATGTTTTCCTCATCGCTTCATCGTGCAGTAGCTTCAATAAGCTATTCTTGGGCCTTAGTCTATGATGCTCAGTTATAAGCCACAAGAAACTATGCCCAAGTTTACTGACTTCCTGAATATCCCAATGCCAGGAATGCCTCGGAGATAAGGAACTGGCCAAAAAATCAGGGCCTGACTGACCTGCTGATTACTATTGATGACAATGCACCTCAATCTGCCTCATATTTTCTTTCTGGTGCAAAATGCTTCTTTGCGAATTACTTTAATTGACAAACTAAGAAATTGACGCTTTGGTGACTAACATTTAGCAGCATTTATTCTAATTATAAAAGAATGACAGCTTCAATTGATTTTGATTCTGTAACATAATGGAGAACTGCAGGAGCCTGAAGAGGTAATTTTGCTGCACATATGAGCTGTTCTGTGTGCCTTCAAAATGCTCACTTCATAGGAATCTCATTCTTTAAACGCTTCAAGTTGTTTCTTTCATGTGAAGGGTTGCTGTATGACGGTTATTTTTCCTGCTTAACTCCTACTCTTTAAGTCTGATAGATAGAATGGCAGAAAGTGATCAATGCAGGATATATAGAAACAGATTTGTCATCTCATAATGGTTCCAAGCTAATAAAAGTCATGTAAAAGCGGTTGAAAGAATGCTTGGAATTATTTTTGTAAGTTCCAATTGCAGCATTCTGACGACGGCTTATTGTGCAGACGTTGAGCCTGAGAGTGTTGTTTGTTTGAAGTGATATAATGTGATAATAATGTATATAAACCACGAGTCTTAATTGCAGGTCGGAATGCATCAATAAATTTGCATCTGTGTTTGGGATCATGCCACTGAAGGTGGTGGAGCATCGCGCTGACCCTGTTCTGTACAAGGATGACTTCCCAGAGAAGCTGAAAAGTTTCCCCAATATTGGCAGCTTGTAAAATACACTCAGAGCCTCGTTTCGTTCGAGTGCACCGTCCCTCTCCATGAACTGCAGCCGCCTTTCCAGTGAAGATCAGAGACAAGGTCGTCCACAGAAATACTGTATACAGTCAATTCACTTCACTGTATATTCTGTGAAGCGCTTTGAGACGTCGAGAAGATGTGAATAGTGCTCTTATCAAATGCAAGGATTATTATAGACTATGATTTTAAATCTCAGATCAGCAGCATTTCAACTGTCTTCTTGTGTTTTGATGAGGTTTATTCATTAGGGATCTGTAAACTACAGAGAGGGCGATAAGTGGCTTTTTTGTTTCTTTTATAGGGTTACAGAATACTGCTGGTTCATCATTAAATACTGTCGAGTGAAACCTGTCTTGACCTTTTGGTTGAATGTGTATTGTGAATGATGAAAATCATCTTTGAAATTGAAATATAGATGGCTGCCAGTAGCACAAGACGGTTGTGTAGCCAATATACCCAAAGGAAAGGTGTGGCCAGCAATTGGAATCCTATCTTTCTGAGACAGCACAAAATATCAACCAGCTTCAGATGGTTGAAGCTATTTAGTTGCATATTTTTTTCTCTCTCTTTCAAAGAATTACCTGTTGTACAGCAGTCTGCTTTTGCAGTTTTTTTATGCAATGAGTTTTTTTAAAATAAACCTCTACACTGAATTCTACAGACACTGCAATTAGAAACGGAGGATGTTCCATAGCTAGTTATATTGTGTAATGTTTCCAGCAGCTGCTTTATACAATTTTAGCACTACAACGTCGAGTTAATTGTCTAATCCTAGGAGTTTACTCTGCAGTAATTGCTCAATGGGGATTTAGTACCTGCTGCGGACAGGCATTAGGAGTCTTGTTGTTTTTTTTTAAAAAAAGTTACCAAACTTGTGCTGTTAAGGTGCATTCAGTTACTCCCAGGGAGCAAGGCAGTGTACATTTTGGAGAGATTGTTAATGCATAATGACTGAAAGCAAATGACGAATAATACTATCAGTGCCATGTGCTACAATCTTACGAGGGTTAAGTCCATAATCTAAATTGATCTTGATCTTTTGATGCTAATATAAATGCTGTTTATTTTATTTCTGTATCAAGTAACATTTGGTTTGTTGGTGACTCTGTTCTACCGTCTGTGTTGAAATGTTGAATCAAGTTGGTCTCTAGCTTCTTTACCGCAACATTATTGTATGAAATTGTAATAGTTTAAACACATCAATTTCTCCTGTGTCTGCTCCAGCTATGAGCTGTGCTCCTTCGCGTGATGAGTACATCATTTCACCAAACCACATTGTAGGTTTCCATCTGACAATGTTTGCACAATAATTGTTTACATGTTCTTTAATTTTTAAGTTTGCAAGAAATTACCCCCAAAAAAAGTTTCTGGGAGTAAACACAATTTCTGCATCTCTCTCCTCGCAGGATCCAAATTGTTTCAGCCACTTCAATTATACAAGTATCAATATTGTTTTAATGTTCACATAAAACCCAGTTCTACGTGTGAATTCATGTAATGTAATTCTGTATATGCCAGTAAAAAAAAATCCAATGTTGACTAAAAGTATTTACTCTCTTCTGTTAACCAATCAAATCACGTTTAAATGAAATTGTATTGCTTAATATTTCTGAAAGATTGGGTTTCTTCAAATGAACGTTCTCCTTATTTATCTACTGAAGTGTAAGAATTATTATACCGATACATTAATCCTGTCCTTAATCAAGAATATTGAAGTCACCAGCTATGAATGTGTGAATGCTTTTCTGTCACTTGCCAGGAGTTGCAGATTTGAGCCTGGATGGACCCCTAAATTTTCTTTACATCTTCACGTTGAATAGAGTCCGTTGCTGGGATTAACTGAAAACAAAATGTTTATACTTTTCTGCTGTGCAGTTAAGATTGGCAAAAAAAACTGCATGTGACATTGTCGTTGATGATTCCCATTCCTTTTGTGTGTTTAATCAAGTGCAAAGTGTTGCCATATTTGCAGTATATTGTACTTTAGTTGCAACTGGTCCCAGTCAGTTGACTACAAATGACTGTACAGTACAGATTTCACAAGTGGACAGGACTATAATGCAAGTCGTATGATTGGCCATTGTAAATATTTGATTAATTCAATTCACATTCAGTTGCAGAATTGTGATAATTCTGTGATAATTAAGCAGGCAAGCTGATGTGGTTGATGATTTTAAAAAATATAAAACCAATGAATGAAATGTTTCTGTCTGGCCCTGATCTAATCTAACCCTGATTTCACTTTATATTAATGTGACAGCTGACATCATTTAGAACTCAGCTGCCAGTTTGTAGACACAGTATCTTCTGCCGTTCGTTTACAAACCAGGAAATAATACAAAATAAACTCAATTTTTATTGGTAACACGACAGTTTTATGACTAATGCACTAGTGTGGGACACTAGTGAGTTTGCCCTGAATTTTTATCTCCCAGCATGTTCTGTGATTCGCACTATTCAAGATGTAAATAGCAACAGTGTGTGAAATGTTTGCTAAAAGTAAAGAATTTTGAAGGGTTATTAATAGGTGCATGTTACTATGTTTAACTTTCATTTGGAGATGGTCTGTTTTTGTAAGTAAATGACAGTGTCCAGGGTTGCTGGTGTATCTCATCTTGCACCTGTTGTTCATATAACTTCTTTAATCCTTTCTATACTCTTGTCAGCAGTTCAGAAGGGCAATGTTTGTATTTTGGTCTGTTCTAGTTAATGTGAGACTTCAATGCTCTCACGATCATGTTTCATCCCCTATCGAAAGAAAATAGTAAGTTTTTTTCAGTAGGAAAAGACAATTTTTTTTTATTTGGTTGCTTATACCTATCACAACGGTACATCCCATTCTGACCCACTCTGTTACAGTCACCTAAAAATTACATACATGTAAAACCTTATTCTAAGTGCAATAACTTACTTGCCAAAAAATACAACACAAGCAAATTATAAGTTCATTTCTCACAGTAATGATGAACATTGTTCTTTTGGATGCAGTATCGTTTATTGAATGTAACCTAATTGCACCCTTTCCTACGCATTATATTTATATCAAGGCGGTTAAAGCTAAAGGAAAGTTGAGTTTACAAGGTTAAAATATTTTACAACAAATTATAACAGTAATATCTTCGAGACTTGCTCTCGACCAAAAGTACACAACACACCCAAACAGATATATTACTCTGAACTTCAACCTTCTGCTTCAGTAGTATAAGTAATAGCAATGGGGGTGATTGTTGCAAAAGATAATTACATTTTAAACTGTATAACATTTCATTTTGGTATATTTAGCACATTATGCAATAAAAGATTTCTTTACTAGTTGTAAGACATCTTCTTAACTTGTTTTTTTTTAGATTTTGTAAACTTTGCAGATCTTAAAACAACTGTTGCTAGTATAGGTCAGTGCGCAGGACTAGACTCCCAGGTTTTTAGAATTATAAAATCAAGTAAATGTTCTTGGAAGGTTTAAAATTTAATTTCAACTTGATATCCAGTTTAGTTTAATGAAAGATTCTAATAAAATGAAATTATCGTTCATTTGTAGTCAGAAAAGGGGCCATATATTAGGATAACTTAAGACACATAAGGCTTGTACTGATACAAAGCAAACCTGAATTTACCCAAGTAGTATCGACAAAGAACAAAAACTTGGTTTGTGCCATCAATTGTATTCAGAAACGCCAAAAAGGAGAATACTCAGTACTGTAAGTACTTCTAATAAATTGATATGTTTGCGGAATTGGTGAGATGATGCCAGATGTTCAGTATGCACATGGTTATCCAAATTTGTTGCACCATAATACATTGGTATCGAAGCCTACATGTATTGAATAGATTTCCCTTTTCGTTATTTATGATCTTGCCAGTAGAATATATTGTACGAGAGAATCATTCAACGTGGTTGACAAATGACTAGGCATTCTACAATACAGTATTAGTGTGTGCAAGTTCTCTGTAATTTCGTCTAGGCGTTGTTGAATATTTTACCCAATTGCAGATTTAGCTGCAAGAAGAAAACTCACAATTTTTTTGTGAGATGTTTACAAACTTCCCTCTCTGCATTAAAAAAAACTAATATAAACAGGATATCAATTTCAAATAAAATTTTAGATTGTGAATCATTTCATGGTAGCTCTTGCGAGAGGTTTATTATAAATATTTTTTTAAGTTTATGCGAACCTCACTTCTAATCCTCCCAACCTATAATAGGCAAAGTGCTGCATATAAATCTCCATGTTGTCTTATGTCTTTAGTCCAGCATTATGTAGTATCGTATTATTTTTCAGTGTTTGGATAACTCAAGATTTCACGGTCATGTTGCCCAAGATATAGCAGCGCTGTGCTCTTTGGCTTTCATTCTTAGGGCTGCAATGCTGGAGGATTTTCGGTCTGGTTCATTACTGATGTCAAATGCGTTGATGGCAGCCCCTATCCCAGCAGTGCCAAAGAGGCCACCCATATGTGTCTGTCCCACGTGGCTGCCAGGGGCAGAAACACCCAGATAGTCAGCCACCCCACCTGGTGCATGCGCGTGCGCATGTGGAGACATGCAGGATGTTACTGTTTCGCAGGGTACAACACAGGCGGGGACTGGAGAAGAGGTGCCATTGTTACCAATCCAAGAGGGGTTTTGTATCTGAAACCAAACAAGACAAAAAGGTCAGTTCTGCCTTACGCAATCAAACTTTTTTTTCTCTAGTGCTTGCTAACAAAAACCGAGTTGTTAATTCTCTGGTTATTTTCCAAAAGTAGGAAGAAGTGGTGATTTTTGAAAACTATATATATATTTTTTCTAATCCTGTTGATATTCTTACAATGAGTGCGTAACTCCTTAGCAATATGGATTCCTGTTGGGATTTCAGCCTAGTTTATCACTTTGAACCCAAGGTCACTCTTGATGTCACTGGCTTTCTCAATTGGAAAATTAACATAATGTTGCAATAAGTCATCTAAATTTATATGCTCAAGGAGCACATTTTGAACGATACACACAAAATATGCTGTTACTGATGACAGTAAACGAGCTATTCATTGTTACTAAATCCTTGGCTAACTCATGTAATGTCATCCATTACAAAAAGATAAGACTTAAATGATTGCAACAAATTCCCAGAAATATTGATTTTTGTGCCAGTAAATCAATTCAAAGAAGAAAATTAGATCATTGACATTCAATGAATCAATTATTCAAGCTAAATAACTTACAATTTGGATTGTGTTATAAATACTGTATTTTTTCATTATTTGAAATTTTGATTATCTTGAGACTAGGCGAGGGATACTCCATACTGAAAATTATATGAAGTGAGGAATATGAGTTGATATTATCAATGTGTGTGAAGTGCGGACTTAACCCTTCCACCTCCAGGCCCATTTGCTAGCTTTATCTGGGGGGTCATGGTTTCCTGCTCCTCATCCACTGCATTAAGTTACCAAATAGAGAGACAATTTATGATGGCAAAATCAATATTTGAGTAGGAACCAGAGAGAGGAGGAAAAGCTGACCAATTTTTAATACAATATAGCTCATAGACAGCTCAATATTCATGATATAATATACCTTATACACTAAAACTTATTTGAATGTTTTAAAAATCATGGTATTGAACTTCTTGCGGGTGGTGGGGTAGGGGATTGGATTAAAAAAACATTTTGGAAATCAAGTATTCGAGTGAATGTGGATTTGCAAAATCACTTAATATATTTCACTGGAACAACATTGGGGCCTTTGCAGGGAGAGGGAACTGCCAGGAGACTGAGTTAAAGAAGGAATGTGATTTGGGGGCAGCTACTGATGTTTGAAGATCTTAGCATTCCATCCAATTCCCTCTGTACTTGCCTCTTGTTCCTACTGCAAACTTTGACCTCAAAGGAATTAATTTGGATTGTGGTGTATACTTGGGGAAAACTAGGAACCGGAGAAGAAGCAAAAGGAGCTCTTTTGTTAGCTAACTTTCTTTGGCTATATTTTCAACTATTGGGTAACTTTATGGACAATAAATGTTTTGTTTAAGTTACAGGAATCTAACAATATGTGCAAATACATTCCTTTATCTGCAACTGGGTGGATGTGACAGCTGTATTTGGGATATAGATTGGATCTGGGTAATTATTTTGGAACAGATTGGAAGATGTACAAATACTTTTACAGTTGCACATAGAAGCATAATGAGAATGTATTATGTTACGATAAACATATCGTGAAACTGTCCTGATCGCCAGCTGGTCAAATGAAAATATACGGTTAAACAACAAAATTACATTTGTACAGCGTCTCAAGGCGCTGAAATAATCCACCTGGGTCTTTTTGCAGAACCAAATGCTATTGTATTTGCTGAGCTGTATATTAGAAGAATTTTTACCAAGATTATATTTGAATTTAGGACACCTTTAAGAAAAAACGCACAAAGGAATCTGCCAAGTGTCAATCTTTTTTAATAAAAAAAATCAAAATGCCTTCATGCTCAAAAAAAAACAAATTTATATTCCAATTGATTTGCTTTCTGTGTCACCCATATCTATCTGATCATAAATGTACTCGTTGCATTCATCTGATTTTGAAAACTGCATCAAAGTAAAGGAAAACATACAACAACAACTTGGATTTATATCGCGCCCTCCACACCAGATGGCGTCTCAGAGCGCTTCACAATAACGGATCCCCGGGTCGAGCCAGGGGGAGGGGGAGGGAAGGTGGGGGGGGGGGGGGGGGGGGGAGGTGACAAAATGCCCAGTTGAAAAGAAAAGTCTTTAGGTGCGACCTGAAAATTTGGAAGGAAGTTAATTAAATTAATTTATATTAATTAACCCGGCAGACTTGCTTACATTTTTCCCTTTGAAAGTACAGTCCAGGGGTGGGCTGGGCTGGGGTGGGGAACAGAAAATGGAAATACTGCTTCCAATTCTGTGTCCAACCCGCAGATCAGACTAAAAATAGTCACTGGTGCCATACCAGGCATGGCCCCCACCTGCTCCAATGGGGGTGTAAAGGCTTGGTTGGAATCTTGTCTCTGGGACTTGTCAATCAAACCAGAATATGGTCAAAAATCCCCCAAATTTCTCTACACAGTTGAGAGAGTATTCAGATTGTTAAGGGGGAGGGAGTGAGGTGTGTGTGTGTGTGGGTGGGGGGGGGGGGGGGTTCTCCGTGTTTGTATTGATGCTTGATTCCTCGTGTATCTGTTATTATTTGAGCTGTGCATTAGTCTAGGAGGCGGTGCAATGCCCCCAGATCCTTGTAACATTTCCAAACGAATGCCACATGTTTTCAAACCCCACTCTTAACGTGGAGTCGCAAAGCTGGTGCCACTGTTTTGCATCTCAAATCTGTCCGGGGGAAAGGGGATCTACTGAAACCAGGCAGATTTCTTTCTGTGTGTGAAAAAAATATATATACGCCTTCGTTCCCATCGCATTGAGAATGTTCTTCTCCGGTAGGAATCGACAGCAACATTCTGGATGGCAATAAGTAGGAATGCAACCCATCGTATGATTTCACAAGGCAGCTTTGCACAGATTTTGAAGACCTCAAAGACCTGACTGTTAACACAGTGCATGTCACTGGAGGCAATCTAGCAGCTTAATACTGTACCTGGTTATCTTATTATAGCAAAGCCTTTCAATCTGCTCCTTTTTTTAATTTACAGTCACTATTTTCCCAGTTGTCTTTACTTATTTGCACATTATTTGCAGATGGGTTCCATCCCCCCTTCGTTTTAACAGCTCAAAACAAGGGATTGAAATTTGTTTTCGTTAATTCAATTAAGCGACTGACTGATGCAAAGAGAATGGGGGTAAAAAAAATGCTTAAAGAAGGATATAGAGTAGTCACAATGGCATTTGTTGAATATACAAATACCTGATGATGCAGGCAACACCCTGGCCATATGAAAACAGCTGTAGATCAAGAAAGAAGTGGGTGGGAAAATTCCCCTTTTGTAGATAGTTTTTTTTTTTTAAAAAAAGCTTGTAAAATAAAAGAGAACGGCTCAAAGTGTTTGAAGCTGGACAAGTCTTATCGGTGTAGGTTGCACTGACCTGAGTTGAATGGTCTACACCGAGCAACTGATACAATTGCAAACGAAGAACAAGTTCATTTAATTTTTTGTACAACTTTTGCAAGACTTTTTTTTTGTGGAGGGAGGGAGGGAGGGGAATGGAGGTTTAAGTGGGTCATTCGTTGAGAATAAATTGCCTGGTGTTCTGCTGAGACAAGGCAGTAGAAAGGAACTAATAATTCGATTGAAATGATAGACTTAGATGTGTAGGATATTTTATTTATTCACACACACACACACACACATGGCTTATTTATTGAGACATTTTTTATTTTCGATTTGGACTAAAGTTTTTTGTATGTGTGTGTTTGAATTGAATATGAGTTCGCTGCCAGGGTCAGTCGATTGTTAGCTCGTTGTCGGATTTCACAGAACATTTTCTTCAAAAGTGGAACTTTATTCGACTGTTAAAACCTATCATTATTCCAACTCGTGATTTATGTTGTTAGCACAGGAAGCTACCACGGCGGGGAACCTAAATATGAACTCAATTCGGGTTGCTGAGAGAACATTTCTAGTTGCTAAGGACTTTATAGATATATTATCTACACACACACACGCAAGTCCTATTGAACTAAATGTGGATTATGTCAGCCTAGTACTTAGTGGGTATGAATTCACAGTTAGGATCTTTTTCAAAAAGCCCCCCAAATTGATCTGAACATTTTCAGTCTCACGATTATGCAGTAGAGCAATTAACTGTTTGATAACACGCCACACACACACACACACACATACACAAGAAAGGGGGTCATGAGTTTAGTTGTTAGTTTGACAGGTGCTCGTTCGACTGGTCAAGGAGAGGGACAGTTCATCAGTCAAGCTTCTCCACTGTCAGCCAAGGCTGGCTCACCTGTGCATAGTTCTCCCTGGTTAGAATGGGTAGTTCATAGGCAGTGGAAAAGTGGCTTCGGACTTGTTGCATTTGCCCAAACCGCTCTCTTTTCCTCCATTTAGCTCTTCGGTTCTGAAACCAAACCTATAAACCCCAGGCAGCAGAGAACAAAAAAATACACAGGTGAATCACTTTATGCTTCTACTAAGATGTTACTCAAGTCAGAGACATGCACACAAAACACACACACACACACACAAAACACACACACACACACAGCCTGACATTTGCGCCCTCCACGCGTTACAGATTTGATTCTGGAGATCTCGGTGGACAGAAATCCTATTGAGACAGACGTGCAGTAATTCTCTGGAAGGGTGTTTCGAAATATCTTTATTTTATCACCTGAAAAGACACCCAGAAAATCGAAAGGCTTTACTCGAGAATCCAAATTGATAAAGAGTGAGGGCGTTATAGGTTCAATTTCCAACTAATCCCATTGCCCAGAGAATTGCTACAACACAAACTCTTTGTGGGTATATATTTTAGAAACACATTTAGTGAGGTTTATATAGGAGGGATGTTTCTACACACACGCAAACACAAACACAAACAACCTGAACAGTTGGGGGTTGTGGTTGAAATAAGGGAAGTGAACTAAACCAGTTTGTACACTTGATGAATGGGTGCAATGGCGACTCTCAGTGATTTCTCTGATTCCACGATGACCGGTGTTGGCATTTAGCATTCACTGGTGAACATTGATACAGTAAAAATTGTTCAATGAAATAAATTTGGGTTAAAAAAAACAACGACCCCAGCCGTTGTCCTATCCTCTTTCGGGTGTTGTGCAGTTTTGAAAATGAATGTCATTCGTTTCAAATGGAAAGCCTTGTCCACAGCTGAGTGTCAGAGTCGTGTGTTTGCAGATATTGATACAACCTGTAGCTCGGTGGTTAGAGCACTGGCCTCAGGAGTGTGAGACCTGTGTTCGAATCCAGGCGGGTCAGAGAGAAACCTTGGGCAAGTTTCCTTATTACAGGCGCCTAATAAATATTACAGTCTCCAAAAAAAAAGACTATGATAAATTGGTCATTTCAATCCAGGGCTGTTTGTGGGGGACGCTGCTGTGCGCAATTGGCTGCTGCGTTTCGCCCACAAATATACAGCCAATTCACTTTACAGTATGCGCTATATCAAATGCAAGGATTATTCTTATATAACCTAATAGCGTGCTAATGCTCACTGCTCAAGAGAGAGAGAGGGACTGTTCTATTTCACGTGGAAGTCGAGAGCCAAACCCCACCCTTTCTCACTGGCGGATTACTACAATATCCGTTTACTTTCAGTATCACTTAATCTTCGCCTGGTTAATAATGGGAATCGGCCTGGCGATGATATAACTAACTCCTGTCATCTCATTTAGTGAATCCGCGCCCACTTCCCCCTCTCCCCCCCACCCCCAAAAACACCACAACAAAAAATAACCCTATTGGGAAACGATTCGTTGTCAACGAAAATTCAAAGGACAATTGGTATTTTAAGGAGCGAGCAATGAATGAATCGGTATCGAAATGAGTCAGGCGGTATTTTCTCTGCCGCTTGTGTGCATTGCTGTTGGATTATTTACATTGTCTTGAAATGTTGTGCCTTTTCCATTTTAACCTTGTCAATTACCATCTCGGAGGAGTCCTGCTCTGGATGTCTGCTCTGTTTGCAACCCGTTTGACTGATAAATAATCTAACTCCCTGAAAGTAGAATAATTCCCCCCTTTTTTTCCCCAATTACTTTGAATAAAATGGTATTTTTTTAAAAAAATTTTTAAAGTGCTACTGAATCGAAACACTGACACTGTACACCGTCTATTTGATTGTGTTTTTATTATTTTTCCCTTCTTATACTGCAATATTATGTAGTGGTTCCAGTGTTCTGCTGAGTATGGAAAGGTCTGTACAGTATGGTGACATGTTACATTATTTTACATTACTCTGTGTTATATTATATCATTCTATCCAAACTATGAGTATTACATCCCCTGCTGTTGAAACGCTTTGTGATTTAGACGAAGGAATTAACTCCTTATTGAGGGGGGGGAATAAAACTGAAGCTGCCACGTGTTTTCTAGGTAAATGCTATTTCTAAGTACAGTTGTTGTGGTGACATTGATAGTTTATTTTAAGTACAAAACTGGAGGAGACACATTCTTGGGCGAATAACCCAACGCTGTCCCTCAATTTCATTATTATAACCTGCACATTTACTAAATAGTTTGAGGGTTTGGGGGTGTGGGGGGGCGGGGAGGGGGGAGAGGGTTTCACTCTGTCCAGTCTCAACATTTATTCTCACCGCGATAAATCTGATAAATCTATTTAAAATTTTTTAAAGCAAAATGAAACCCACTAGAAACGTTTTCCTGTCTGTTTGATGGGAAATCCTGGCAGGTCAGTAGTTTTTTCTAAATATATATTATATATTATATATATATAAAGAGAAATGATGGAAAATTGACGGCAAAGAAAAAAGCCAAGCCTTAAAAGATGAAAGCAGGTCACTTTTTTTTTCTTAATCTCCCAAATAGATCGGAAATACGAGTACTCGATGGGAAGAAAAAAAAATTCTTAAAGCTTCAGAATGTTTTCATTGCACGTTTAATTTCCTGCCCAGCTTCCCTAGATTCTCCCGTTTCTGGGGGAGTTGTACACAGGTCTCTCTCTCTCTCTTTCCTTCTCTCTCTCACACTCACTCTCTCTCACACACACTCTCTCACACTCACCCTCTCTTTCTCTCTCTCACACACACACACACACTCTCTCTCTCTCCACAGTGATGTTATAATTAATTTACCCAAACAGATCAAAACAGAGCTTGACTGTTCACAGAACTGGCCTGTGTATAAAATGAATATCTTGTTTATTTGCGAAGGATAATATAAAATGTTTTTTGGGGTTTTTTCTACCCCTCCCCCCCCCCCCCCCCCCCCCCTCCCCTTTCACCCCACCCCCCAAAAATGAAACACAGACCTAACGCACTGGGTAGATGTTTAGTGGAAGCAGATCCTTTGTTACACCGGAATACGAGCGGGTTTGATCCGAAATTAATTAAAAATAAAATTAAGATTTCGAATAGATAGGTGGATAGATAAGATAGGAAGGTGGATAGAAAAATGTAACGCCAAACAAAGGTTGAACGAACATATAGGGAGAACATAAAGCAAATGCATTCCAGTGAAACAAAATGCCACTGAAAACTAAAGGGATTTAAAAAAAAACACAATTGGGGGAGGATTTATTGTTGTTTCACGCTATCGTTTTGACGGTGTTCAAAGCGGATTGAGTAGAGATGGAACAAGCAGCCAGTCAGTCAATCAGTGTGAGGGAAGGACAGCGGGTTAATAACAATCATTGCTGAGATTAATTATTATTTTTCTAGCAGCGTTTGGAAGTCAGATGTTTCAATTCTTTTGTTTTCCCTCTCCCCCCCCCCCTCTCCCCCCCCCCCCCCCTCGCTCCTAATGCTACTGTTTGTTCAAGACTCTCATCTGATATTGCCAATTGCAATTGTGGCGAGGCTAGAGTTTCCAACCAGGGACAGATTTATATGTTGTCAGCTTCCTTTCTGAAGCGAGCACCGCTTGTCCTCTCTTTCTCTCTCTCTCTATTGTAATATCAGGTTTGCTAATGAAGACGAAATGTAACCATCGTATAATTAATGGATTGCCCAGTGCGGTGTTTCACATTGTGTGTGTGTGTGAGAGAGAGCACATTAAATATAAAATCATTGTAAAGGTTTTTTTGCTCCGATTAGCACTATCTTCTTTGACTTCAGAGGGTGGTGGGTTGGTTGTGAGGGGGGGGGGGGGGGGGGGGAGGGGGGGGCTGGAATAGTTGTTTGGCCCCAGGTTTCTGAACGCTCACATCTTTATTGAATGTCTCAGGTTATCGCTCAGGCTGTTCATTCCGGTTAGTCCATAACCTGACATAAACTATGAAGGTGGTTTCAGTCAGGAAGCCAGCAACCATGTAAAGTTCAGAGAGAGGAAAACTTCAGAGGAGTAAAACTATTAACTCTTCTGTGTATTTCTGCAGAGAACCCAATTGTACTTAAAACAAGAGCTCTGGTTATACAAAATCTCGTGTATAGCATATATATATATACACACACACATATACAGTATATTATATATAGTATGTATATAATGTATATAGCATATATCATGTATATTGTATATACAGTACTATAAAGTGAGTGAAAAACGCTATATCAAATGCAAGGACTATTATATATAAATCTCTATTTATATTTCAAATGTTACGGTTCGATTAGGATATGTAATCTGGTTTCAATAGCTTTTAAACTCTCCACTATGTGCAGTGTGTTTGTGCGACGCGGCTCTTACTGCTATTTGGACTCCCCCTCTCCCACGTTATTTCAAAAGGTTAGGGATTATTGCAAAAGCGACTTTTGCTCGGCAACTAAGAAACTCAAGCAGGAGTCTCTCCCCCACCCCCAACTTCACTGTTAGGAGAGATCACTTGCAATGGCCATACTCTTTCTCTCTTTCTCTCTCTCTCTCACTCACTCACTCACACACAGACAAATCACAGCATCCGCTAAACCACGTTAAAACGTCTCCTCCGCGTTTTAATTAAATACTGAATTTATTATACTTTTTTTTGGGGGGTGGGGACATGTCGCTGGTTATCAAATCCTCAGTATATCTTGCGCACATTAATCACCTATATTTCTCTGTTTAAATAACAAACAGTAAAACCACGGGGGGGGGGGGGACGACGACGACAAAATAAACAATAAACTGTAGTGTAATTCCAAACCCCAACTTATTCAAAACCCTTATTATCGGTGCCATTGTTTTCCTAATAACCCTGCTTTATTGCGGATAAGACTGTTGGTATATAGCCTTGATAGAGATACATGAAATAAATTAAGAGTTAATAATCACTGCTTATTCACCCGTTTTTTTAAAAAAACTAAATAACTGACATAACATTTATAACTCGAATTAACGCTGTTATTTAACGATGGTTGCAAATCTCGCTTTACCGCGCTCTCTAGCTCTCTCTCTCTCTCTCTCTCTCTGTGTTTTTTTTGTGTGTGTGTGTGTGTTGCCCAGTTATGTTGTTAGCATTTACCTGCACACGAGCCTCTGTCAGGTCGGTCCTCAGAGCCAACTGTTCCCTGGCGTAAACATCGGGATAATGAGTCTTTTGAAAAACCTTTTCCAGTTCTTCCAGCTGGTAGCTGGTGAAGGTGGTTCTGTTTCTGCGCTTCTTGCCCTTGTTGCTGTCGCTGTCGCCCTTGTCCAACGCGCTGGGCAGGTCGCCGCCGTTGCCTTTCATCGCAGCCTCTTTCACACTGAGGTAGGAATTATCCATCACTGTGGGTCTGAGCTCTGCGGCAACTCCGTCTCTGCCAGTGGACTGTCTTTAGCTTTTTTTATATATATATAAATATACAAAAAACACACACACACACAGACAGACAGACAGACACACAAACAAAACAAGACTCGAATCAAACAGTCCACAGTGCATTCGAGAAAGGCCACAATTCTTCTTATTTTTTTAAAAAAAACCTCTTGGAATATTCATTTCCACTTTTCCCACTGGTATTTGAAGGACAATGGCGTTTGGGATCATATAGAATAATATGCAATCGTATTGCAATCATATATTTAATAATATATATGTAATATATTTAACCATCAATATTTAACAAGTACCACTGATAAAACTCTCCCTCTCTCTCTCTCACACACACACACACACAATATGTCTCTTAATTCGAATGAAATAAAAACTCAAATGTCAATTAATTACTCAAGTGCAGCATTCACTGATTAATGATGTCAAGCCACCCCTACCTTCCAGTATCCCCTGGTGTATATACGTGTCCCCTTCTCGCAGGGTTTGAGTGTTGTGAGTTAAGATGGCGGGACTTCCACTGTCAATACTAAAGTACAGGCCTGCTGCTCACTACCATTAATGGAAATATATATTTAAAGGAAACATTTGCTTGGGAGCCAAGGAATGGATTTCATTGGTCATTCACTTGGGTATAGAACTATTGCGTATTATTGCGTCCGTTTTGTTCTCTCTGCATTAAACACACTGTGTATACATTATAAAATATATAATATATACACTTAAAATAGGTGCAAACTCAATATATATATACTGTGTATATATTATACAGTCTATATATATCTACACATGTTGAATTTCTACCTTATTTTATTCATACGGTGACCATATCAGGTATTATTATGAGAGAGACCGATTCCCATGCAAAGATAAATTGAAACAAACAGTCCGAACCTAACTGCTCGGTTGCCAAACCTTCTCTATGTACTTTCTGCAGGTGAGGAAAACACTATCCTCTGGTTGCATTCACAGAGTTGGTGGATCAGACCGGTGAGGAGAGCTCCTTTAGGCCATACTTCAGATCAAATTCACCCCAAGTTGCTCACTGGGGCGCAATTTTGTACTTTCGGAGGGGTGTTCGAAGAAATGAGAAAGGAATACAGTGTGGTCTGGTGGTCGCTGAATGGTTCATTATTAATTCGACCATTGCCCGCTTGGATCTCATCACTGCTGCTTTATACGCAAACTGTAACTCGCAAACTGTTTACACCACACCGACATTTGCAGTGAAGTGGAGGGAAATACGACGAATCTACAGTGAGCACTTATCTAAATGTGCTGTGTTTCCCCCCCCCCCCCCCCCCCCCCCACCCCTCAGCCCCACAAACGCTGCATTTCTGTATCACAAAAGACTTGCACTAAATCACATACACACACACACACAAACACTCCCAATACACCCACAGCATGGTATATGTGCACATAAGGTTCAGTCTTGCACACATACAAGACATTCAGAAAGCAACTTAAATCCACATCTGCCCCATCATCATTACCCCCCCCCCCCCCCACCCCCACCATCTCTCTCTCTCACTCTCTCTTGGGCCCAATCATTTACTGACCCATTGTACATTTAGAGAAGAATATTGTTTGAAGTGTCGTAAAGGCTTGAAATAATCATTTGTAATCTTTTTCATTGAATGGTGAGTTTTGACTGTATAAAAAGCACCAGTTTATTCCTCCCCCCCCTCCCTCCCCCCCCCCACACACACACACATACACACACACACTCTCTCTGGTGAATCTTTCAATATGATTGGTATGATGTCCATGCTGAATTTGTCCTCCATCCGGCAACACCTCTGGATAATACAAGCCGCCTTTAATTCTCCAATCTAACCAGAGTCTAGTCTCGTCTTGACTAGTGTTGTCTAATCCAGTCAATCTAATCTTTCCTCGCTTTCTGGCTCGGAATGGACTTGACCTTTCCTTATCACACAAAACCCTTTCTCTCTGCAACAGCCATTAAATCCCTCTGTCGAGAACATCTTCATCAACCTTATTGTCTGCCATTGAGAGGATGTTACATGTACGATCACCCACTCGTGTTTGTTTTGGACTCTTTGTGTCCCATCTGCAGTCTGTTATGAAATGTCCTCATCTAAACCACATGCACTCAAAGTCTCGTTAGCTTCTGTGAAAATGTCCATTAAAGAAAAAAAAGTGTGTGTGGGGGATGGGGGGGGGGGGAGGGGGGGAAGGAAAAAGTCAGGTAGATAGATTCCCGCGAGGTGGGGGTGGGAGAAGCTCATTATAATGTGATGGGAAAGGATTTTCTGAGCACAAGTACATCAGAAATAAGTTGATACCCGTTACCAGTTTCACCCCAGAAGAGAGAGTGAGAGGGGGGAGAGAGAGAGAAGTATTTCCTATTCAACAGTTCCTTAGAATCGTGACAATTCAGACAGTACACAGGACGAGTAAAAAAGAAATGTTGTGACACCATTACAATGTGTAATCAGACTTATTAGAAATGATGATTTTTTTCTGTGTGTGTTTGTGTGTTTGTGTGGGTGGGTTAGATTATAAGGTAGTTATCAGGACTGGTTGCTACCCACCCCCCCTACAAACGCTGGGATGTGTTTGTAACTACAACACATCAGAGATATTGCTTGGGCAGGGTTCTTACTGCAACCTGAGCATAAACAATGTCTGTGCCAACAACACCGCGTTCAAACAAACACCATATTTTGCAGAAAATACGTGATCATTTCCCAGAGAAATCTATCTGCCTACAAATGATGTAACCCACCTAATTGTGAAGCTTTGGTATTTCATCGTGTGCCTCCCCACCTCCGATACAGTTAATTAAGATCGCACACTTATTATATATTATATATATATATTTAAAACACGTAAGAAATAACCTTCAGCATGAAACTTCGAAACAGACTCAAGTTGCGTCAATTTACGCTTATGTTTTTTTTGGGGGGAAAAAAAATACTCGTTGAACCCATTGTTAACCCATTTCAACACTTGCCGACTTTGCCTCCAATGAATAATGGTTTGTTTCAAACAATTAAACCGTTGCCAATGTGACAATATCTTTTTTTAATATAACAAAAAATTGTCCGTGTCTTTTCGTAGTGGGCAGAGAGAACACACTATAACACAACACTCCCCCCCCCCCCCCCACCACCCAGTGGCTCATCAAACAAAAAAAACAAAATGAAGAGAATCGTTTTTTGTGTCAAACGCCTAATTTACAGTTTGTTTGGGTGTTTTGATCTGATCTGATCGATCACATCCTCTACACTCCTTCAAAACAATAAATACAACAGTCTGTGCAGTTCATCAAATCGTTCAAACGAAAGTTTTTTTCAATATATATTTTTTACTGCAATTTTTTTTAAATCACTACTTATTCACCCCCACCCCCGCCCCCCCTCTCCTCCCCTCTCCCCCCCACCCCCGCCCCCTCTCTCCCCCCCCTCTCCCCCCAGCCCACGGGACTTTAGTTCTGAAACTCATGATTGGATAGTTCAGAAATTCGGTTGATGGAAACAGATCCTTAATAATCCGTTAATCGAAATAATATACCGTCCTGCACACCAAGTCAACAACATTTCGTTTCACGTTTGATTCCGATGGTCTGTTTGTGGCACAGCCAAAGATCCGTCTTGCGGTGTGTATGGCGTCGGATCTATTCTCATTGGACTTTTATTTTTAAAAAAAACAATTAAAAAATGTATTTTTTTTTATGATTGATATGTTTGTAAATTACACGCCGCCGCCGCCCGCAACAAAACAGACTTTAAATCGAAACCCAAACTACCCCACCCACTTTACAGTATTGTGTCGCGAAGAAACTGCAGATAACTTGCCCAGCAAGAGCACACTTTCGCTTTCTTACCTTCCAGTCTGTCTGTAAACTCTATTTGTCTTCAAAGAGCAAAAAAAAATGAGCAGATTTCCGCAGCTGACAAAGCACTGAAGGATTTCACCAAGTTTAAAACTTCTCCACCCCCCCCCAACCCCCCCTCCCACTCTCTCTCTCTCTTTTTGCAAGAGGTCGAATGAGTGCCAGGATTTCCCAGAGAGAGAGAGAGAGAGAGAAAGAGGGGAAAAAAAAGGCTTGCAATAAGAAAAGGATGCCTGCTTTTTACCAGCGTGAGTTTGTGTGTGTGTATGTGAGAGAGAGAGAGTTTGTGTGTGTGTGTGTATGTGAAAGAGAGAGAGTTTGTATGTGTGTGTTTTAATGAAACTAATGCTGCAGAGAGCTGGGGAAATGGCTCTCAGCCTATGATTGAAGGAGCAATGCCAAAAAAAGTGTATATATATATATATATATACATACGCGTCACTCTTTATTGTGTCCACAAGCAGTCTCTCCCTCAAAAAAAAACTAACTCATTCCAACGCCAATTCCAACGCCAGGACAATAAGACTTGCAAAAAAAAAAAAAATTCCCAGTTGTTCCCAGACCCCACAACCATTCAGAGATTGTGTGTGTGTGTTTATACATATATTTTAAAAAACTTTAAAAAGGGATTTGCAGGTGTGTTTCACACCAAAAAAAAAAAGCACCCCCCCCCCCCCCCAGAGAAACCTGCAGTTAGGTCCTGTTTTCTAACTTCCCCCTTTTATATATTTTTTTAAAAAACAGAGGCGAATTATACCTACTCCTGATCAATCTTTAACTGAAAACTCCCAGCCAGGGCTTCGGGTGGAATCCACTGCCTTCGTGGAAAAGCAAGGCAAAAAGTAAAGCTGAGCCAGTATTGGGATGAGAATCACGCCCCCCCCCCCCCCCCCCACACACACACACACATTTCTCCTAAGCTTTAGGATATGTTGCCTTTATCTGGATGTGGCCAATAAAACGTCTTCTGAAATCAAGACGCCTGGACCTGGTTTCTGATTGCTAACTGCCCTGCAATTGGGGAAAATTGCATTCAGCATCCTTGTGTGTGTGGTTTTGGTCAAATTAAATCAATACACATGCACAAATGCATGTATGTCCCAGGCATCGATTTTAATGCAGTCAAAAATCTTCAAAGGTCGTTACAACTGCTGAGGATATATATATACAGTATATATACACTGTATGTATATTTGTGTGTGCCGATGCAATGTTGTAATAACTCGGTTTACCTACAACGGTTCAATATAAAATACCTCACCGATACAGTAAATTATTCTGCAAAAAAAAATACAAAAACGCACACAATTACTAAAAACGGTCCTGATTATTTACAATTAGTAATGACTTGACCCATCTGGGAGGAGAGATTTGGCCACTCACTAATTTTTAAAAGCAGTCTCTTCTCCACCTCCACCCCCACCTCTCTCCCCCCCCCCACCAAGCAATCCCTATTTGACTCGTAAATTGAAATCTTCTCTCTTGCACGCTTTCAAGTCTTACACTGAAAGCGTTGAATCCGAAATGTACAGCCTTTGCCGACCAGAAAGAACATCTTGCCTTCTCCTTGCACGCAGGTGTTTAAACTCTACATTGGGGGCAGATGTGGAATTCTATATTAGAGCGAGTTTCCATCAAGGCAAAAATAATATATATATTACAGTATATATATATATATATATATATATATATATTATATATATAAAGAGACTGTCGCCTTATAGTCAACTGTCTAGACGCCTACATTGCCGGGGCCCAGTGCCTAGCCCATGTTACATTCGCAGAAAGTCTTTGGCTAATAATAGTTCACAATGTGTTTAGACGCTCTTTTTAACTGCTATTCTCCTTTTGTTTTGACGCCAACAGAAACAGAGCTAACGCGGTACTGACAGTAGTGTACTGTAACACAGCAGTCCACATATGTGTCCAATTCATCCTTTATGACCTGGGCAAAGGATTATGTTCAAAATTCCAGACCTCACTTATTAAAGGGAAAAAGAGAGAGAGAGAGAACTTCAAATGGTTTCGACAATAGAGGTGTGAGATGTACATTTCCTATTGGGTTTGCTTGGCAAATCTCACCAGGTTATATCACCAAACCATGTGCTGTGCACTGTATTGTCATTTGAAGGATTTACTGGCTGTGGGAGGGAGTGAGGGAGGGAGGGAGGGAGGTTATTCTTTGTTCGATTAGTTTTCATTGGAATTGGTGTGAACCTGGCTTTGAGGGCAGGTAGCTATCTGGGTGGGGAAACATCCTCGCTTTAATACATGTGTTGGGTGTCAGACGTGACTGTGGCATCCAGCGGTGACACAGACCAAACTCTGTATGTGCTACAGCAAATGGAAAACAAGTTTTGCACCAATCATTGACAGCAACCCCCATTCAATGGGGAGGAGGGCGAGAGCCCCCACTCTCAAATGGACAGCCCTAAGTTGAGCCACACACATTTATGAAACTCTTTCCTATATTTTTTTTACACACACACACAACAGATTGGTTAGTGAACAGTTGACAGTGATTTTGAAAGGTCTACGAAAAATAATCAAGGGGAAGAGTTGAACAGGCATGACAGATGTATTTTGACTGTGTGTTTCACATCCATAGTTTGCACAGAGGCAGGAAAGATATAAAGGCAAGATATCAGAAGGCAGTGACAGAAGTGGGATTAAGTTCTGGACTTGACCCATTACTTGAAATGTCGTTTTAACCCACAGCTTGTACAAGGGTGGAGCCATCATTCTGCGTGGAAATGTATTCTCAAAGAAAGCTACAGCACACTCTGTTTCATGACACTTGCGAGGAAGAAGAAAAATCTTCCTGTTTTTAAAAGGGAATCGTGTGTGTTGAGAAGAAATTGGGTTTCATAACAATTGGAGTAAAATGTTTCATCCCCCAAATAGTCAACAGGTTAAACAGGTTACTCAGTAAAACTTGTAATTAAAATTACACGAGACAACCTCGAACCTGCACCCACCACCCCATCACACAAACACACACATACACAGAGACAAATGCAGACACATACACATACAGGGCTGATGAGAAGGGAGTTTAGTTCACCTCGTGGCTATCTGTGGGACTTTGTTGTGTACAAATAGCTACTGCATTCGCTTACAAAAGGAGTCATTGCATTTGACAGTAATTAGTTTGAAGAGCTTTGGAACGTTTGGAGGCTATGTGTGTTACAGAAGTGAGAGTCCCATCTTCCTTCTTTCTCCACTACTTCCATTTTATCTTCACATATACAGTTAATTCACTTTACAGTGTATTTCTGTGAAGCGCTTTGAGATGTCTAGAAGACGTGAAAAGCGCTATATCAAATGTAAGATTTATTATCATTAATAATGCAATTCACTGGTTACTCTCACGAGATACAATTGAGGCTCACTCCAGGTAATTCAATAAAACACACTACTGGGCCCAGGTTATTTTGATGGTGCAAACAAGATGTACTGCCAACCTTCCCAGTTCTCTTGCTAGTCAGGAAAGAGCTTTGTGTTTGTGTACTTGAATGCCATCCAACTGACAATGAGTTAGGGACAGTGATTTCTATTTCAACATTAGAAACTTAAAGACAGTTCAACAGATTATCATAAAATGATAGAAACTTACAGCGCAGAAGTAGGTCATTCGGCCCATCGAGTCTGCACCAGCTATCTGGGGGTTTAATTTTAAAATTTCAGCTTTAAAGTTCAATAAGCAATACAAACACATGGAATGGTTCTGGGTGAGCTGTCCTTATCTTACTTATTCTGTGGTGTTAGGCAATAGATACCCCACCACAGTGACATGATATGTTCAATATTTGTTAATGCTTTATACTTTATTTTGCATCCAAACCTATTGCTAACCAATCATATTCATTGAACCTGTTTCTAATCCAATAGTTAAATGAATAGATGAATTTCATTAAATTGAATGAGACTGCGAGGTTACACTGGAATCCATTTCAAATTAATTCTGATGGTGTTATAAAGGTGATATTTTGGGCTGCAGTATAATTAAACCAGTAACACATGCTAATAATTAGTTGCAACAAAATTCCATGGAAGTAGAGTTTTAAGCAATAACGAATTCTGATATTCTTACTAAATATGAACCGAGATAATGTAAAATTAGTCTGGCTTTGTATCAAGTACACCTATAGCTTTGCTCAATTTCCTCGGAAAGTTATACACTGTAGTATGAAGGGGCAGATTACATACCTCCCCCATTCTCTACACACACATATACACACACAAACACATATACACTAAACAGAAACTAAAAGGTTCTATATATAAATATATAGAACCTTCAACACTATTATTATGGATGGGATTGATTTCATAGGGCAAGATACCAATTTACAGTGCAGTGTGATTATTGTTTTAAATGTACTGCAAAGCTCCAATGTAATGTAGAATGTAAATCAAGAGAGTAGTAAATCATCTTTGTCTTCAAAGTGTTGCTATCTCAATACGTTCAAGTTATGTCTGATGCGAGGTTTTTGATATTATTTGAAGGTAAAGGTGTTGGGTGTCACACAGGTAGATGCAGGTAGATTACAACATATTTATTTTTTACACATTGTTAACAGATAGTAGATACCCAGTATTGCTTGAACAGCGAGATACTCAACATTGCAATAGTAACTTCTTTCATCATTCAGCCACTGTATACGGAAACACTGCATTCTGATGAGTGAAATTTTATATAAGCAGATTTGATTAAGGACAGTTGGGCTATTGCAATGGATCATTTATAATTGCAACTGGGGCAAAAACTACCAGCCAATGAATCAATCCATTGCCACTGTGAATGTGACTTCTATTGCCCAGAGAAAGGGCTTAGGAAGAGTTTGAAGCACTTCTGATAATGTCATTAAAAAAAATTTCCCCCTCTCATTTCTTGCTGTACAAAAATCCTATTCTACAATGTAATAGGGAGGCATTAGCAGGTTGGCAATAAATTAAAATTTTACAGAACTGTTTATCTAAGCTGTTCTGTGTGATAAACCCCTTCAACAGGTGGCGAACATCTGCCAATGACTTCCATTAGGTTTATAATGGAGAATGAGATGCCAAAATGATTTTTCTTTTGGAGAAAAAAATCTCTGACTATTAAAAAGGAATGTATCAATACACAGTTTCCTAATAAGTTGACACCTACATGAGTACATACAACAAAATTATATGATGAGTTAAATATGAAAGTGTTATAAAAGATATAACAATGTTCCGTGCTGCGGATGACAGTTGAGTTGATTGTTACTGAACAGGGTCAATTGAGATGCATTGGTGGTTGTCCATTGTTTTTTTTTTAATCAATGAACGTTTGTACTCTGATTGGTTATTTGAAGGAGAAACTAAGTTTTTTTAGAGTTCTGAATTCTTGTAAAATGGGTTAATTTTGTTTCATGCTCAAAGTGCTAAGGGGCTTGTGTTGATTAAAACAATGGACTGCATGCCATTTAACAGTCCCCCTCGTTCCCAATTCCGAAACCAAATATGCTAGATTCCTATTATACCACATCAGTGGAAACTCCCCCCCCAATTGTAACACAGGAATGCAGCCACAAATACCCCCAAATTAAATCTTAGTGAGGCTTCTAAGCAGGTAATTGGATAAATTAAAATGTTGAATATTAAGGTCCTGTTTCCCAGCCCTACAAGATTTGGATAACTTTTTTTCGATAACAATATCAATTTATTTTTTCTTCCCTTCACAAAATACATCAATAATTATTACAAATGTTATGAGCAGGTGCTCTGAACCTAAAGTTTTCTTTGCTACTGTACAAATAATTTGGCTTGTTGCCTTGGCATTTACCCAATAAGGCAATTTTAGTGCGTGATGCTCCATATGGTAATGAACATATTAAGGATTCTTGTAATGCATAATTCCTTCAAATAGCACAACCAAAATATTAACATATTCCTGCCAAATAATTTGGATATTTATTTCATTAAAGTAACTTTTTGGGGCATGTAGAAGTTCTCAAAACATCAGGACTGACATTGTATCATTTGTTGCATATCTGTTTGGATTACATTTTAGGTTGTATGCATAAGAGGTCTATTTAACTCTAAAGGTTGGGCAGCTTTCAATTAGGTAATATTTGTGGTTCTGTAAGTTATTATATTTACTACCTGGAGATGAAAACATTTGAGAATTTAACATTTCTGGAGTTATGCTGCATTAAGATTTCTGACAGATTAACTGCAGCACTATCTGGGTTAAGTACAATCTGACAATCTTAGGGAAAAAGCAATAGTTTATCAACTCTTTACTCTTTGAACTTCATGACATTCCCAGCATGTTTGCTTTAATGTGTGTGCCTTTTTTTTCCCCTTTTGTTATTATTGAGAATTTAGGTGAACTGCAGTGACTTGACAGAATAGAAAAAAAATCCAGATAAATCAAGGGAAAGTAGTTAATGGATCCCCCAGCGTCAGTTTCCAAAGCGTTTGGTTTTAAGATAAAGTCTAAGGGAGAAATGAGTTCAGGTCCTGGGAAAGAATAAGTTAGAGCAACAGCAAAGTTCTCATTTCAACACAGTAATGATGCAAGAAGAAGGAAAAGTCACTGGGTCCATTCATTCAATGTTTGGAGAAGAACTGACTAGAGGAGGATCAATGGGAGGAAAGGTTGCTATTGGGGAAGTTTTTTTCTGCTAGATAGAAAAAAAAATGAGACTTTAATGCATTTCAACATGACTGACTTCTTCCTTATTTGAGGTCTCACATTGTTGAAGGAAATGAACAAGTCCACCAATGCTATTGTTTTGCCATAAGCTGAATTCATCATACAACCTCTATCTCTACCCAAGAGGTCAAATGCCTGAACTGATACGAGAAAACGTATTCGAACCCAAAGGGATTTATACATTACAATGTACCCATTGGTTCTGGATTCCAATCTGCTGTAGGCAAAGAGAGGTCGCCTTGAGTAATTTGACTGATTGGAGTAACCACGCTATAGTTTAAATATGTGGCATCATTTAACGAAGCAGAGTTCTTAATTTAGCAACGTTAATTCGGCCGCTAATGCCTTTCCAAATATATACAGCCTATTTTTTTTTAGCAACTGACCCCGGATTCCTATCGGAAAGAGGAATTGCTTCACCCGTGGAATATTTTCCAATATTTCAAAGTTTATGTTATTTTAAAAAAACCTGCAGCAAAGCTGTACCGAATGGATGGATCAGTAGAGGGTATTTTTTTTAATATAGGGACAGATCTGCAGTCAGTCTAACTGACTTGACTTGACTGACCATCGCTATTTATCTGTCTTGTTTTGCCCACCCCACCAAAAAAAAAAGTCAAAATGTATATTTCAACGAAATGTATCTGAGCAGAAAAAAAATTTCGTTAAGAATTAAATGAATTAAATTAAATTAGAAGTCAATTTCTTCACTGAAACAGCACGGTTTGAATTTGCAGCAGACTCTTAGATAAGTCATGTTGCACAAAACGTTTCAAAGGATGACCTTTTATGCGTGTATTATCACACAATAAATCTTACCTCATCATAACTGTTGTGTAATAAACGTCTCCATGTTTCTTTTACTTTGGCACAAGACATATCCTAGACATGTAATCAAAACCAGGGACTGAATTTCAGAGCTTTTTTTCCTGGTTTTTTTTTCTTACTATTTTAGTTTTTTGTTTAAAAAAAAAGCGAACTAGATACACAATTTGCAATCCGATGTCACCTCGCGCTTTTGTTTTAGAAAGCGATCATTTACATTAGAACTGAGCGATAAATGATTATATCTAGTCCTTGGTGGCTTACATTGCTGTTAATACAACAACAGCAACACACACACAACAACAGCAATACAACTCCACAACACACACACAGCAACACACATACACACACAGCAACACACATACACACAGCACACATACACACAGCAACACACATCCCCCGCCTCACCCCACACACCCACACACTCCCACCCAGACTGGCCCGACTTTTACGCAAGGAATCTGTGAACTCGTGTCCAGTGGCTAGACAGTGTGGTGGACTTGAAGGCGATGGGTGAAGTGACTGCACAGGGATGCGCTCGTTACATTCGTCTCACACATTACTGGCTCTCTGGCTGGCTGTTGCAACACACACACACACACAGAGAGACACACACACACAGAGAGAGAGAGACACACACAGACACAGAGACACTCACACAGACTTTAAGGCAGTTTTATGTTCGGCTCGATTTGAACCGTGTGGTTTTTTTTTCGTTTCAAAGTCAACTGAACTGTCTAGTTGTTTATATACTATATTCTCCCCCCCCCCCCCCCCCCCCCCCCCCCACCCCACTCACACCCCCACCAAAAAAAATCAATGTCTTCTTCCCAGGAGAAATGTTGTTGACTTGAAAATATATATATATATCATTCGTACACTTACATGTTGGCACAAATTTTTATTCGGACGCTTGGTGGAGTGGCGGGTGGGTTACCCGAAACCCCCTTTTCGGCACACAAGCTTTTCACATCATCGGTGGTATATAATGTGTTGAAAGATTAATATAACGCGCAGCTCGACTTCCCTGAACTTATTGTGTCTACAGATGCGTTAAATCGTGATCAGAGCGGTGGCAGTGATACAACTAAATACAACAGCATCATTACATTTAGATAGATATATACATATATATATATATATACAGTATAGCGCCTTTCACGCCGAGAAGACGTGAGTATCATAATAACAATAACTGGGGCAATGAGCGAATCTCGCGGCTTTGGTAACACACCAACAATGGTGAATCCCCTTATTTCTTCTGAACTTGCGAATCAATCATTTCATCACTTTTTTGTTGGGGGGGGTTGGGGGGGGGGGGTTCATGAAATTGTTGGAGTCGTGAGACGGGGGGAGGGAAAGGGAGGAGGGGAGTGGGGATGAGGGGTGGGGGGGGGGGGGTGGGGGGGAAGCACTTGAAACAGAATTGTAATCGCTGCATAAATCCGGCCAAAAGGAATTCATTTCAACATTGAAAACAACAATAACAACAACAACAACAACTTCGATTTCTATAGCGCCCTCCACGCCGGACGGCGTCTCAGAGCGCTTCTCCTATGAAACCGTTCATCCTCAGAGCATCAATGGGATGTTCCAATGACTCCAATTTTGGGGGGTTGACAAAATGTCAAAGTTTTTTCTCCCAGTTGCATATTTTTGGTTATCTTTGGAGGGGAGAGTGGATGGGATGGTGGAGGGGAGGAGGTGGGGGGGGGGGGGGGGGGGGGGGGGGGGGGGGGGGGGGGGGGGGGGGGTGGGGGGGGGGGGGGGGGGGGGGGGGGGGGGGGGGGGGGGGGGGGGGGGGGGGGGGGGGGTGGGGGGGGTGGGGGGGGGTGAGGAGGGTGAGTATGTTTGAACTGCACCTCAATCTGAGTAACTA